>JADDOH010002352.1:0-142695 GCA_016648135.1 Agrypnia vestita
TATTACGGGACTCGTTCCTTAAATAAATGAAAAATATGTTTAATAATATATATACTCTATTTGCAGTTTAGCAAAGAATACTTTCATTGTTCGGAAATCGACTAGCGAGAAGACGTCAAAGCTTCGTTTGATATTCTCGTAAACAGTCGATTACTTCCCGAATAAAAATGGAATAATATAAATAAGTGAATTAATAATTCAAAGAGAAACATATAACTATCAAATATTGACGACTTGTTAAGTCGCTGGGATAGTGAAATTGGTAACACGCTGTGCGCGAAACACAGAGGTCCGTGGTTCGAATCCAGGTTCCAGCATTTAATTTTTCAGTTTTATTATTTGATATTTGTGTGTTTCTCTTTATTTCATTTATTTATTTCGTATTAAATATTACGGGACTCGTTCCTTAAATAAATGAAAAAAAATATGTTTAATAATATATATACTCTATTTGCAGTTTAGCAAAGAATACTTCCATTGTTCGGAAATCGACTAGCGAGAAGACGTCAAAGCTTCGTTTGATATTCTCGTAAACAGTCGATTACTTCCCGAATAAAAATGGAATAATATAAATAAGTGAATTAATAATTCAAAGAGAAACATATAACTATCAAATATTGACGACTTGTTAAGTCGCTGGGATAGTGAAATTGGTAACACGCTGTGCGCGAAACACAGAGGTCCGTGGTTCGAATCCAGGTTCCAGCATTTAATTTTTCAGTTTTATTATTTGATATTTGTGTGTTTCTCTTTATTTTATTTATTTATTTCGTATTAAATATTACGGGACTCGTTCCTTAAATAAATGAAAAATATGTTTAATAATATATATACTCTATTTGCAGTTTAGCAAAGAATACTTCCATTGTTCGGAAATCGACTAGCGAGAAGACGTCAAAGCTTCGTTTGATATTCTCGTAAAAAGTCGATTACTTCCCGAATAACAATGGAATAATATAAATAAGTGAATTAATAATTCAAAGAGAAACATATAACTATCAAATATTGACGACTTGTTAAGTCGCTGGGATAGTGAAATTGGTAACACGCTGTGCGCGAAACACAGAGGTCCGTGGCTCGAATCCAGGTTCCAGCATTTAATTTTTCAGTTTTATTATTTGATATTTGTGTATTTCTCTTTATTTCATTTATTTATTTCGTATTAAATATTACGGGACTCGTTTCCTTAAATAAATGAAAAAATATGTTTAATAATATATATATATATATATATATTTAAATAAATAATGTTTTGCATGATGAAAAGTTTAGCAGCATATAATGAAATGTCAAATTTGAAGAAGTTAACATCGAAAGAGTTGGTTGTAATATTAATACCAAATCTGACATATATGTTTATTACTTAAAAAATAAGAATAATGATACTAGATGTAACATGGGCATTTGATTTAATTTTAGTGAAATTACTGAAAAAAGTATCTAGACTAATTAATTTATTTCATGAATTCCCTCACTCCGTCCAGTCTTTCCATTCAGTTATTCCATTCAGTTATGCCATTCAGTAATTCCATCACTTTTGACTTTGACATTTCGAAATAATGAAAAAAATTCGCACAAAAAATTTAAATCAATTTCAGAAAGTTTGACAGTAAAAACTCCACTAAAATACGATCCACGTGAACTTTTCAAATGAAAGCGTATAAAAGTCAATTAATTTTCACAAGAGTTTTTAAAACTTTCATAATTTAAGTGTTCTAATTACGGTAAAGGTAATATAAAATAAAAACTGGTTAAATAATTATTATAGAAATGGAAAATGATCGCAGGAAATTTAACAAACTATGTTAGGTATCTCTTAAATGAAGTGAATTAAACATTTTAAGGAATTAAATCAGCTTCTACCGTTGGGCGTTATTTGACATCTCTCAAGTAAAATAAAGGCAATGCAGATTTTTTCCCATTAATTGCATATTTTGTATTCTTTGATTGATTGATGTGATTTTTGAAATATTTAGCCAACGCTTTATATCTGTGTTGAACTATTCTTTTATAAATATTACTTAGCGTATTCTCGTAGAAGCTTGCGATACACTTTTGAAATCATTGTGGTTTATGGTAATGATTTGTTATAGTACCAATATAATTAAAAAAGTAATCATAAGATAACAATTGCACAGTTTTGGCGGTAAAGGTAAATGGCATAAATCTACTCATTTTAATTTGTATTCAAAATATAACCAAAATCCATTAGCAACTAATTCGGTGCTGTTATGCAAATAGGGTATCATTAGTGACGTGTGTGTATGTATGTGACATTTTTTATAACAGTATAGATTATGTACAGAGATGAATGAAACTAATTCTTAAGGAGGGGGGAACGGGTAACAGCGGATGAATTCTCCCCCTCGCGTACGACTAAGTCAAATTCATATTGCAGTCAAAGTATTTATTCTTGCATTTTTAAATCCTCTAGACATCCTTTTTACAATTGACATATTTTTAAAAATTTGGTTGCATACCAAGTTTCAAGTAAAAACACAAATTTTAATAAAGAGCGAATTATTTACTAACATATTTAACTTCTTATAGTATTTAGTTTGACCTTTTTCCAAATTAACAAGCTCGTAGTAATTTTTATAAATAAAGAATTGGCATCAGATGTTTTCTTATTGTGGACGATTTCTTATTCTTATTGCAAAATTGTGGACAATGATTTTAAGATACATAGTTCATGTCTATTTATTTTAAAGGTCTGTGATTGCAGTAGGTTCTTTTCTTTGAAGACCCTTTAAATTGTCCTTCTCACATGAAAATCATTAATTTTTATATCTAAAAAATAGCACCACTGTGATTTTTGATCTGCAAAATTTCCTAAAAATTCTTGTCCGCGATAGACAAGCGTCAAAGCAATGAAAAAATGAGTATCCCCACATTTTCCAGAGTTATTTCCTCTAGATTTCACGTGGGGTGTACTGAAGAATGCGGTATATCTTAAGCATTGAGGTAACGGGATTAAGAAGTTAAGGTAAAGTTGCATGTTATGTGTAATTAGGATGTCACTGTCGAATTAGTATTCGAATTAATATTGCATTTTCACGTGGAATTAAAAATTGCATTTAAATTTTTCATTAAAATTTGTACTCTTAGCACGCTGAATGGCCTTTGAATATATAGATATTGGAAAGATATAAATGCAATTTATATCTTTAATCAAAAATTTTCAACATATTTTTATTTTATAACGAAAATAAGTAATTTGATAAAAATAAATTTAAATAAGACAAATTTTATGACCAATTAAAAATCACTAAAAACCACGATTTTCAGAATATTTAGCTCGTTTGAGCGTGCCAAAAGTATACTGAAATCGCTATTTTTTTGCATTTTCTTGTAGCCATAAGTGCAATGTAATATTTGATAATGATAACGATAAAAATAAAATACTTTTTTTCGCCATACATAGTAACACCATTATGTATACTTCACCTGAAACATGGAATGACAGACAGTTCTGTCAGCTCATTTTACGAAGCATTCAGAAATTTAAAGAATTCTTAAATATTAAATTAAATTATTGGGCGGTTTTTTCCGAGGTAAGTATGCAAAACATCATCATTACATCTTCTGGTTTGAGTTTTTTGGGATATTCTACCGTGTTTCTACGACTTTTGGGATATTCTACCGTGTTTCTACGCCTGGCTGAAGCTTCGGATCCCATTTCAGTAGAAACATACCGAATTACAAATTGAAGTTTATAATTTTTTATGAACAGAATCACTAATAAATAAAATAATGTAAACATAGTAGTTTACTTTGATACATGTAAATTAAATAATATATTATTTATGAAGTAAATTTACACTAAATACAATGCAATTTATTTTAAATTGTCGAGGGTGGATAATGTATTGTAATGTTTTTTTCATACAGTTTGGCGCCTACAAATCTTGCCCAGACTCCGAGATTCCACCCTTCAAAGCCTTAGATATCCAAATAAAGTTCAACAAAATGTATGATTTTTAAAGCCTCGGGATGTCTCCGACATTCATGTGTGACCTTTATTTTTTATGTATATTTATACAATTTATATTTCTGACTATGTCTGCCTCACTAGAAAAGTTATGTACAAGATTATTAGAATTTGAATTTAACTTTTAATATGAATAAACAAATAATTTTTGTTTTATGTAAAGGCAGAATTTTTTAACAATGTGGTTTATAAAAAGTTTGTTAGATTATTGAAAATAATAATTATGTCCAATCACAAAGTTAACATCAATTATACAGTTTACAGTAGAACCAAGTTAAGTCAAAATTCAAGACACCAAAAAACATTTCAAATCATGCGGAAACCCGTTAATTCGATTTTCAAGTTCAGAAAAAAAATCGCGCGGCAATTGAAAAATTCGTATAACTCGTGAAAAAGCTGTTGATTTTGTGAATAAAACTGTTCGTATTTTTAAAGGAATCATTTCGAAAATGCAATATTTATTATGCTAATACAAAAATCTTGACATTTCTATTAGGTCCTTACATATGAAATTGGCGTTTAGTATGGGAGGAACATAAAGCCGATTTTTTTTTATTATAATATATTTATTTAATCAAAGTATGTACCATTGCTATCTATGCACTTTTGCCATCTCATAGGTAGTTCATCGATCCCTTTACTAAAAAAACCATTCGGACGGGAATCAATAAAATCTTTGAAGGCGGTTTGGACTGCCCCATCGGAGTTGAATTTTTTCCTTTGCAAGAAGTTATCCAAATTTCGAAAAAAATGGTAATCTGTTGGGGCAAGGTCCCCCGGACCGTACGGCGTATTGAGAATGTCTTATAGTACTCTTCAATTGATAGAACAGCACCTCTAGTTTGTGTAGCCGTAGTGTGCCGTGGGGTCATAGCGATTATCATGAAGCAGCAAGTGGTCCTATAGCGATTTAACGAGCCCTTGGTGTGCAGCGAGCTGTTACCCATCATGGTTTGCAGTGAGTGAAATAGACATCTGCCTAAGAATCGTCTGGCCAGATTTAAGAACAAAAAGAAAGCTGTGAGTGCACGACACCAGCACTAGTCCACACCAAAACGCCACAAGTAATCTTTTTTGGAATGTCCATTTCGCTTGGGGCATGGTTTTAGGGAGGGGATCGGCAGGGATATAGGCCATTGCGTGGAGGAAATGAGCGCTTCCGATTATCGTACAAGATCCGTACTTTTGTCATCACAAGGTAATGATTCGACTTTAAAAATTCCCATTCATATTGTGCCGGTACTCCATTAGACGTTAAAATGCAACGCAAAGGAAACAGTCAACAGAGGGAAAGAAATTAAATGGCGGAACATGGCATTCTTGTTTGTGTGTTGCTTCAATCAATTCGTACGTACCAACCATCAAGCTTTTTCACACGTACCAATTTTACTTCAAGGGGAATTAAACAGTTTTATTGCACGTACACAACGCAGCATGCCAGCGAACTCCGGATGTGGTTGCGATGGACCGCTTACCCAACATAGCCGTCAATTATTATTATCACCTTTGGCTCGCCGGCACGTCCGAAAGGGCTGTTCTGCAGGGTCGAAATTCCAGAACGAAAAACGTCCCACTTGGACCAAAAAACGAATCGTGTTTTCTTGGTGCTGGCACCGTTTCCGCCCCGTAGCCATACAGCATCATTAATCCTTCTAGCCGTTTCTGCAGCACTGGTGCCACCGTGGAACTCGTACTCGTAAATAACGCGATATTTCAAGTTTTTCATTTTGTAAACTGAGTGACGCAAAGAAAAAAACAATTGAGGAAAAAACAAATGAATTATGATTTTCAAAACACAAATACATGAGTAAATAGCTGTATAAATTTGGATTTGGAATTCCTAACCAAAGAGAAGATATTTGAGATCAAATTTGCCAGTACGGCAAAACGCCAATTTCATATGTAAGGACCTAATATTAGTAAAGTATCCGATATTGACTTTTTGTTGTTCTCACTTGCAAAAAATTTTAATATATATTTTTAATTTAGTCAAATTTAAAAAAAAAATTATGTGAACTTAAATGTATTGATTTAGGGGGAAAAAGGCTAAAAATCAATTAAATAGAATTATTGTTAACTTCATATGTGTTATAATGTACTTGCATATAAGTAAGTATAAAATAACTGTAGATGAACAGTCAAATAAAAATATTAGATTGTTTTGCACTCCATTTATTCAAGCAATTTAGAAATTATTTATAATTCTTTGTTTTAATTTGAATTATCTTAGGTTTCATGATAGATTTAAGTCTCAAGAAATTTTTCAAAAAAAATAAGTATTGTATAAAAAGTATAAATGGCAATAACATCCTTTTACTGGGTGACAAGCCATTAAATTAAAATAAAAAAAAAAGTATAAAATTTTACAGAGATGAACTAAACAATTTTTAAGGTGAGAAGATAGGGTCATAGCAGAAGAATGTCTCCCCCTCGCGTATATTTAAGATAAATTTATACTGCAGTTAAACTTATTTATTCTTGCATAATGAAATCCCCTAGTAAACAAAACATTTTTTTACAATTACCGTTATTTAAAAAAAATATATTTATATATTTTTTTCGAGAACACTTATTTTATATTTCATTTTTAATATTTCATTCCAAACCGAGTCTCTTCAAGTAAAAACTTCTCTTTGTAATATTGCGGGATTTATTTACTAAGAAAATATACAAGTTTGTAGTTTTTTTTAACTTTACAAATGTCAAATTCAATTCGAATTCAAAAGTCAAATGTATTGCAATCAGCCTTCGAACCAGACTTTATACAAAGAAATTCACATTACTTCGTGTCTTCATATTCTGGTGATCTATGGTAAAGATAAACTTGCACGGGCAAAAAGTCAGACCAGTCAGAGGTCGTCGTAGTTATTCTGTACTGCATTCTCACGATAAAAATATTTGTAGATATTGTAAGTAACCTCTGTTTGGCTCTCCCTGGGGGTCCCTCAGAAGGATGTGGTCTCCATCTTCCCTCCGCCAGAGGATCCTGGGCGCGGGCCGCCCCCGGGCCTTGCACACGAGGGGGGCCTCTCCGCCCTCGTCCACCTCCATATCGCCTGATGAGTCCGCATCCACTATATCCGGCGGAACTGCAATAAAAAAGTGTTCATGCTGGGTGAATAATTTACTTAATACTTAGATTATGTCGGTCACAATGATTGGTGATTAAAACAGCATCATTCTCTCTCTTAGTCTTGTGGGGTACCGTGTCGTGATATCCCACTTTTGTGTAATTATTATACGATGAAAAATGGCTGATGACATAAGATGGACCAGTTATTCTATAATAATGAATTCTTTATCTGTTCGTTCAGAAAATTAACACAAAAAGGTAGGTGTCTCATACAAAGACGATGTTTAATAAAAACATACCCGAAAAAATAGCTCAAATCTTCCAGAGTCATCAAGGAATTATACCAATCATTTTTTTAAATGGAATCTAGCTTAAAGTTCTAAAAAGAATTTGATCCATAATTCATTCAATCATTTAAAAAATTCGCTGAGCTACGGTAATTTGGAGCTAGTGTGGTAGGTGAATTTGTAACGAATTATATTAGTTTTGTGTTTTTCTCGAATATCCTTTTTTCAGACATGATATCTCAAAAACTATATAAAACCGATTTTGTTATTTTTTTTATTTATTTATTTTTTAACATCTTACTTATAACATTATCTTCATGTAATAAGCATTCTTTATTTGATATTTATTTTGCTCCGTTTGTCTTTTATCGCCAACTAAGATTTTTTTAGATAAAAAATGTAGTAAGCAATAATATAAAAATATAGTAATTTCAAACAAATCTTATTGCACAAAATAATATTTTTTTATACGTGTCATTACAGAAATAAATTTAACAATAAAATGATTAACCTTATCATAAACTAAACCCAGGCGACATAATTACCTCCACCAACTATGGGTGTCACTCAGTTATTATTTCTTCTTCTCAAGTTCTACTTACAAGTGTTC
Organism: Agrypnia vestita; assembly: GCA_016648135.1. NCBI lineage: Eukaryota > Metazoa > Arthropoda > Insecta > Trichoptera > Phryganeidae > Agrypnia > Agrypnia vestita. The sequence continues at coordinate 7,962 of JADDOH010002352.1, forward strand.
AGTGCATCTCATCAAGACTTGTCAGAAGTATTTAATTGACTTCATTCAAATAAAAGAACATTGCATACGTAGATAGAAATACAAAAAATTAATTGATAATTAATTTGTCTAGAGATATTGATAATCTCGAAAGGTGGGTAAATAAATATATAGGTTATTATCATTTAACCCGTGTAGAGATGTGATTATGTGTTCCCCTCAATTAAATGCTAATCATGAAAAATCTCTACAAAATTTACGCCAAATACATTAATAATAAAGATTATTATTTCATAAAACGATCGTTAGAATATGAACTCTTTCAACTTCTAATAATTTGGGATGGTTGTGGATTAAATGAAAAAATTCACACGAAAGAAATCCCGTCATATTACACGAAATTTTGCTTCATAATTCAGGGTGAACTTTAAACGTAAAGTGAAAAATCGTGCAATATTAAAACAACTATGAAAAAAAAAGAAAGAAAAAGAAAAAAAGAATGACATGGACGCCTAAAGAAATTGCAATGAGGAATTGCAAAAAAGATACATGCATGAATGAAGTTTGGTTTTGGAATTTCTCTTTGCAAAGGCAAATAAGTTTTAGGTTCATAATGAAACTTAACTGGAGCAAGAGAGAGGCGTCAGGGCTTGGGTATTTCATACGTGCCTTCTTTATCAAGAATTCGTGACGCTCCTCGTATCCACTGCATGCAGTAAATAATGCCAGTGGTTCTACAATGGCTCTATCACAAATCCTGATTCTCTTTCATATTTTAAAACAATAACAGTTATTTTAAATAATTGAGCTTTCAATGACATGTTGAGCATTATAATCATATACAATCTCTACTCGCAGAGCTTCACCAGATATTAATGCCTGTTATATGGAATTCTTTAATGCCTATTATAAACATTTCCCTAAATTATAAAATGGTTTATTTCATTTACAAAATTTTCACACCAATTTGACTAAAAATAACTTTATAAATGCCTATAAAAAATATTTTTATATATAAACCTATACACTAGATATTTTCTATGATTCAATTATTCAATTATTTTAGCTGAAATACAGGTAATAATAATCCTAATATAATAATACTAATAACTTCCTTTTCCAGGTCCCGAATCCTTCTATTTGTGGGGGAAAGAAGTAAAAGGGAAGGGGAGAAATGTCACCGATCTTACCCGCCGGGACCTGAAGAATAAGTTTCCAAATTTTGAGTCCGATCGGTCGAACGGTACAGATTTGCATTGAAAATATATCAGGGATAGGGAAAGACTAAAGGGGAGAGAAGAAATATCACCTATGTTATCCGCCGGGTCTAAAAGGCTAAATTTGCAAATTTTGAGTCTGAGCGGTCGAACGGTACAGATTTGCATTGAAAATATGTCAGGGGGGGAGGAAGGTGTAAAAAGGGAGAAGGGAAATGTCGCCTATGTTACCCGCCGGGTCCTAAAACACAATGTATTTTAAAGGACATAATAAAAAACTATTTTCAATTAAGCTTTTTTTCAAGTTAGCAATTTCATGCAACCTAGATAATCAAATCTTTCTTTTTCTTCGTTTTACTCTCGATGGATCGTGTTTTTGCAACTGCAGTTATTTATTATTGCTTAAAGCGTGGATAACGCTACGTATTCTGGTCTATAAAATTTGCTGTACATGTTTAGTTATTTAAATAATGGATATTTTTATCATCTGGGGTAAAGGACTCGCTTATTACCTAAATACGTCAAACGACCGTAATATAAAAGCATTTAATCTTTAATTTATTGTACATTCTAATTTTAATAATCAAGTTCATTTATTCATGTTGGTGACTTTCCACGACACGTGATTTCTTCCAGCCTTCTTTAGATTACCATTTTTTTCATGGCGTCCCTATGTAAGCTTATATGATGAAATATGAATACATATATGAAATAATTTATAAATATCACGAACTTAACTTAACTTAAAGACAGGTTTCCAAATTGAAAGATGTATGTAGGTATGTAAGAATGTAAAAATGCTCGTGAGGCAAAAACACACACACACACAATGTGTCGGCAGGTTTGAAATTCTCTCCACATAAAATACAATAGACAGTGTTCAAATAAATAACTCAGTGCAGACTCCACCATCAATCTTGGTATATTATATAGTACAACGAATATATGCTCGTATGTCAATACAGAATAATTGTAACTTCTCCCTATATAAAGTGCAAAATACAACATTTATATGAAAGAATCAGCGGTGACTATATTGTCATTTAGAGCTATTTTCGAGATCTCTGTTTAAATAATTGTACTCTAATAAAAATAATGATGTCATAACTATACTTGGACGCTATGCTGAAATAGCGAAGTACATACCTAATAAAAAATATTAAAAATTATTAATTAATTAAAAAAAAATATAGAATTCTCACAGAGACAAACCTATTTATGAAGTCTTTATATCTCCATAGGGTAGCCACAAGGTTTACGACTTGCATTAGCTAGCTTAAGTAATCACTTTACTCAATGTTGCGTTCACAATTCCACCTTAAAAACAATCGAACACAGAAATGGATAAAGCACTAATTGCCAGAATATGCATTATATTTTAAACATATTTTCATTCATTTTTTCAACACTACTACACACCGGTACCTCATCTGAGTTAGTTATTTTAATACTGAAAACTCTCATGTCGTTTAGAAAAATACTCATGTAGTTTAGTGCCTGCCTTATTCGTTTAAAAAAAAATGACACGGAATATGCGATGTGCATTCTCACATAACTAGAAAATGAACACAGGCGAAGGCATATAGTACTAATCTGTATACTTATCTTAAGAATCTATTTTCGGCACTTAGTGTTTTATTCATATTCAGTTTTATTATCCTGTGTTATTGTTATTATCCAGTATTATCCCTGTGTGGACAAAATCCAGTAATTGCGTTACATAAATATAAAACTATTTTTATTACCGTGAGCAAAATTTTTGGTTGGCTGACCAGGAAAAGCTCGATACCCAAAATAAAAAATGAATATTTTGTTAGGCGAGTACTTTTGGTTCCTTAGTTCTGGCTCGGAAGTTGCTCGGACGTTTCACGCGAGAGCGCAGCTAGGTAGGTACGGAGGCGAAGTGGCGACATGAACGATGCAGCTTACCAGGCGAGCCCCGCGGTGAAATACTGCCTGAAGTGTTGTTAGTGAAGCGACATGTTACTGGAATATTTTGTAACTAGATATATGTGAGAATATAAACCTGACACGATATTTTAAAATTTTATCTTTATTTTACACTTCAGTTTACAGACATTAAAAGTACGAAGTATCGTTTGTCTTAAAAGATTGTTGGAAGATAATAATTAAAATATATAATTCTGTCTAGAAACATTTACTTTAATACCAGTGAAAACCTGTAATTGGCTTTTTTATGTTTCACATTCTTTGTATTTACTTAATTATTGTCAGTTGTTGGTTTTTCGAATAAATATAAATAAAAAATAAATAACAAAGAGTAAAAAGATCCCACTAAAATGAAGTTTCTGATAATAAATAATATAGAATAGACACACAGTACCGCCATTATCGCCATGTACTATTCATCATAATAAACTAAGTTCTAAAATCTGTTGAACAGTTTAAATATATGAGTTCAAATGTTGCAAGGAAGCAGAGTAACTTGTTGGTCGTGTGGTTAAGACTCTCGCCTCGTGATCCAAAAGGTTGCGGGTTTGAACCTCACCCCTGACCAGCAAGTTAGTCCTATTTTCAAAGAACAAGCGTTTAGCTTACTATGAAATTAGTAACATAGTACAAACATAAAATCTAGAATTGCTTGCTTTGCTTTTATAATCCACATATTATGAATGTTTATATTTAATTTAATTATTGTCTTTTATATAATAACTGTTTTAATAAAAATTATGCTTATTTTCCTATTTTCACATACAAGTCTTGAGTTTGTCGGGACAGAAACAACAATAAAAAAGTGTAATAACGTTATTTTTCTACTGCCTATATAAGTAATACAAACAACAGAAAAGTGAATTATTATTACACACATTTCGTGTTAGCAAAAGTTACGCGAAGCAATACCAGATTCTTTATTGAAGACCTGATATTATTGGTGTTTCTCGGCGAAAATCTTTATTTATGAAGAAGTCCTTCATTTCGTATTAGAGTTTCCCGCCAAGAGCACACCTGACCCGAAACATTACAGAAGAGATTACACCGCCGGCCACATGACGCCGCTATCTCCAGGAGAAAAGTGGCGGAAAGTTGATAATTCGGAAACTTTGCCCCAATTTAATGTTCCGAAGTTTCCTCGACACATGGAAACTCAAAACCCCTTCGCCGCTGGAAATTCTTTGCACTCGAGAAAAATCTCGTTTGTTCCGTACGGATGGCACGAAATGATCATCCGCTTCCGAGCTTCGTGGTTTAGTACTTCTTGAGGTTCAAAATATCAATATGCAACTGTAGGAGTTTTCGAGTAAATAGATTAAATAACTAAGATAAAATGTAGATGTCTCAAAGAGGCGAAGCTATTAATACGGGAAAGTATTGTCACGGATGGCTGTCGGTGGTGAATGAAACACTGGGAATAAATTAACGATTTATGAATTATTTGAACAAATTCACTACGTCACTGGACTCTAATTTAAACACAATTTCTTAATTCGCATTATTTCGCAATCAATCATTCGTCTGCGAAAAACTTTATTATCGCTTGCTAGAATATTATTTTTAATTCTCCACGTAAAACTTGACTCGATATCTGTCGCTTCGAATTATCTGCGTGATGGTAACACTGCAGTCAGTTTGATGGATGGTTAAGTCACGTTGGTTAAACGTCAAAATAAAAATAATGCGCCACGGCATGGGTTCCGCTTTTTATACCAAACACGTTGGTTTTTCGAACTTCCGAGATTATTCTATACATTTAAAGTATTTGCGTGGATGTCTTCGTCGCTTACAGACTGTCTCAGATGTCTCCTGAATATTGAAGATAATTTCAGAGTGTTGTAGGGCGTTCCAGAGGGTTGTATAGTTTTGTTGTCTTTGAGATATTGCGAGAGATTCCGATCGAGCGTAATTCCTCCGAATTCCATCATCACGTTAGAGCATATATGCCAGTCTTTTTTGGGCGTATGGCCTACGCCTCGTCATTAGCTGGCTAAAGTGATCACTTTGGCCAACTAATTTAACATTCACCGATTCCACACATGATCGACCACATACATATCTATCAAATTCGGAAAGTTAAGTATATGATATTTATACTTTATTTACTTTATTCAATACAACTACTCTATCGCCATGTATGGTCAGATCATCAGATCTCATTGCAAGGTCCATAATCAGGGCTCACGTTGCTGATGCGACAGAGATTGTGTGTGACCGACGCAACGTGTGATCACCAGTGAAAATTAAATTATATAGATAGGTAGTTAATGTTAAAAATATATGAAATTTTTCACTTATTATTATTATCCTATCCATTTATCAATTAAAAAAACGAACATTTTTTTACAAGAAATCTTAGCATAATTATTTAATTTTTATGTACAACTATTTTTTTATTTTAAAAATCAGATTGTGCGAAGCTGGACATACAAAAATCAGCAAAACGTTACAAATTCGAGCAGTCTACAAATAAAAAAATAATGGCTTAAAAGACAAACTGACCTCCATCCATTAAAGGGGCTTTCCATATACGTAAGCCGTTAGTTTTACGAGGAAAAATGGGAAATATTTATTTCTTCTTATAAAACTTCCATAAATCGCCAAGGTTTATTGGCTTAGCCAATCAACGGTATTCCGATATTACAGAGATAGGAAGTGCAATTTTAGCCATAAATATAAACTTTTTCACCGATGAAGGACATAACATGTCATGAAGTAAAAAGCGAAAAGTTTTTCGGAATAGATAAAACCGTCGTATCTTTTCTTATCTACGAAAGGTTCACCAATGTTGGATTGATGTTGAATCTATGTTTTAATAAGTATTTTACGTGTGCGTATGTTATAATTACGCGATGTACTTATTCATCTAAACCTTAATTTTTGCCTTATTCGCCTAGTTAGGTCTATTTCGGTTCTTTTATAATCTCAGAAATAATCTCGTCTAACCGAAACCATTAAGGATTATCTTTATAACAGCTTCGCCACTGCATTAATTATTCTCAAAGCGAATATTTTACCGTTTTTTAAAAAACCCAAAAACAGTTAAATATTTTTTCAATATCACGTTCTAATGTGGAGACGCAATGTTTCCGCTTGTTTATAAGGATCAAATTCAATATCGCGAAAGAAAAAATTCATTATTATGGAACGATTATTAATTTACAAAAAAAAAATGTAACGCAGAAATTCAAACAAAGATATGTTTAGAAGGTAAATATACTAGTACGGTTTCTTTGTCCGGAAGCCACAAAGTCTGGCACTATGGCGGTGTAATGAGTAAAAATGAAACAAGAGTGAATTAAGCATTTTTCTTTCAGCTTGCTCAACTGGGGATAACCGCCCCTAAGTCCCAGTTCCTGGGGATTACCCATTACCGTAACAAAATGACGAAGCTAAATACTAAATGACACAGTTAGCACAATTGTTATTTTCAAGAACCCTTTACTTTTAAGTGCACAGCAAAATAAAGCATTTAAGTAAATGAAAAAAGTTATTTTTTGATGTTTATAGTGCTATATTTTTCTAGAATACATCTATGTGTTAATTTAAAAAAAGTTGACTAACAATGAAGTTCATTCTGACAACGATGCAATGGAATTGAAACCGATAGACGTTAAAAATAATCAACATATTAAATTTTGAATTTATTTAATATTATGGAAGTTAATTAATTTTTTTTATGAAGACTATAAAAACTATAAATAAATACATACATTTTATCGCTGTACCTTTCCCAAAAGAAGACTAACTCTTGTGGTTGGAGAGAAAATTTACATTATTATTTTTATTAGTTATAAATAGTTTTCAGTTTTTTTTAATTAATTAAAATGTTTTTTTCAGTAAATGCAAAATGATTTTGGGGTGACATTATTAATATAATTACCAATAATATACTTCATTTACACCACTAATTTGTTGAAAATACCAAAACATGTTTCGGGGCCAATAGTTCCTTCATCAGGATACAACGAAAACTATTGAAGTACTAATATTTTAAATATTTTTTTGACAACATGTGAGATATGTTCATGCCACAAAAGATCTGCATAAATTAGGACGCCTTATATTTTTGCACCATATAAATAGATATTTCACTTTTTTACACAATATTTCTGCCATTGGTGAGGGAAGTGATTTGAGTGCGCATTATTCTAATAATATTTAATAGTAATATAATACTAATTCGATTAAACACAATCGATTATTGTAGCGCTTGCCACTTACAGCCGCCGCCATTTTCTTTCATAATAGTTTGTATAAAGGCAAACATAATATTATCGTATTACTTTTTTGATAAACGAGAGTGGGAGATACAAAATAAGTATATAAATATCAGATTGAGTAATCAGAAATCAAAATGGAATTAAAAGTTTCCTGATCCGGTTTGGTTTCGATTGTGAACTTTACGTACCTACTGATTAAAATACGTAATACAAAATTACATTAATATACCAAATTTATTTGGCAAAAAGGAAGACCTTTGTAATGCTAAGCTTAAGTTAAAATTATTATAAAAGGTTTTTAAATTTGCTAAAGAATATTTATTTATTTATTAATAAAACCGTTTTTAAATCTTTATAAAATAATAAAGATCTTAAATCTAGATACACAGTATACATTGGGTAAATACTTAAAATAATAATTATAAAAAAATTATATTAATCAATATTAATTGATTTTTATTAATGATGCTAGTAGGTAAAGATTTTTATCTGAATCCTTATGAACTTCATTTGCAATAAAATGTTGGTACTACTATTTATATAATTTTATTCACAGAACCTAGAACAGGCCACAATATAGATTGTTCGCATTGCTATTTTATCGATTCCAGAGATACCATAGATTCCAGAGACATATGGCTGTTGCCAACATAATACGACCATACAACAGTCATAATATACTCATCTATAGAGCTAGTTGGTTAGCTGAGATATAATATTATAATGTATATAAATATATATGTATGTATGTATATCTCATTGACAAATACAAGTGATTGCGAACGATTATGTTTCATAGAAATCATACGAGAATACAGCTCTCCATCCAATCATAAATTATACATTTTACCATCTACATAGATGACTAGAGTTATACAGTCGTCTACATTTTACAATTGGCCATTTTTCCATTTACAGCAATTGTTATGATTATATTGGTTTTTAATAAGTTATCATATCTATGTCTTTATTCTCCACTTTACATTATACATATTTTTTTCTGTAGGTACGGCATTTATATTTATTTTACTTTTGAATAATTGTTATAACAATGTATGTTTCTACTCTCTATATAAATAGTGCTCCGCTATAACGAGCCTTCGACTTTTAAAGGTGAGAGAAAATCTATATTTTGATAAAATGCATGTTAATTTATACTCATTAAAGTTACAACATTACAATAAATAAAAAAAAATGTAAAACAAATAATTATTAGTTAATAAATGTGAATTTTTATATGTAAATATGATCAACAAATTAAAAATGTTAATTATAAACTGGGAAATTTATTTATAAAATAAGAAATAACATTTTCCCACATTTTTCAACAATATATTTTTTTCATTAAAATAACATTTGTTTTGGGTATTTTTTCTCGGAAGCATCATTTTTTCGCCTTTTTTTGAGTGAAATGCAAGAGAAAATACGTACAAGAATCCAAATCTCGGACGAGGCCGGATAGCAAATCTTGTATAATTATAAAAATCAGTTATAGAATTTTCAATACATTTGATATAACGAAATGACGTCGTTGATCCTGATGCAAGTCACCGGAATCAAGCAGATAAAATATGACGGGAGTCAGGAAGAGAGATGGATGGTAAATGGGAACATTATGCTTGGAATGTACATGATGCAAGGTGAGGGCAGAGGAAGTTAGACTTACTTTGCCGACGGTAATTTTTTCTTGACCATGAACATGGATGAGCTCAAAGTCGACAAATTGGCGAACCCTTTCAACGCCCTTTTTACAACACTTTCACAACATCCGATGATGCTCGGAAGCCGAAGATATACGACGATAAGAATAATCACCCGATGGTGATGTGAATATTTTAGGAGGTGGTGGTCAATATTTGGTGGTAATTGTTATATAAACGGCGATAAATGTCACTCGCCGAGCTGTTGGTTTTGAACTAAGGAAATTAAAAGTAAGTGTTAAGTAGTAAATACCGAAAAATCAATAATTATTATTTATAGAAGTGTAATAGTATAATACACAGTTCTGCAACATAGATTCCAATTCAGATCATATACCGATATTGCGGTATCAACAGGTACTACCTACCTACATGGTAGGCAACAAATTTATTGATCAAATTTCCGTCCATCTGGGATCTAGGGAGGCGGCCGGTTCCGGCGAGAGCAAAAATTTTTCGGCTTACCCTGTATCGTGCTGTCAAAATATTATTAATTATTTCGGTTCCCAATAAAATCCCAACGTTATTATATTATAAAGGTCAAGGTTGATTGCTGACGTCTAAGTTCGCTCGCGTTGCGGGCGCCATTTTGCTAATACTGTCCAGACCCGCCCGGTCTTAATTTGGTCATGAATTCTTGAACATGCAAGTTTTTGGTTAACAGGTCTCCAAGGATTCCCTCTGGCTTTAGGAAATTAAGCTTGGACCCATTAACATTCTCCCCAAAAGAGTGGAAGGCTCTACCGTGAATCGTGTTTAAATGTATGTATGTAAATAATAACAGAATTAAAGGTGTAAATCACAACTCATTATAGAATGCTTAATCAAAACACATTATCAAATGAAATCAATAATTTCCAAAATAATTATTTGTAAAAAACTAACACAAATTTTTTATTATTTAAATCACATCAGATGACACTGGAATCGAAACTGAGCAACGTTGAAAATAATCAATACAGTTTATAGCAGGTTTATAAGTTTTTTTAGCCATGAATTCGAATTAAATTACGAACGTTACACGAAGTTACGGATGGACAGTAGACGGACGGACAAACAGTGAAATTATTATCGTTGATATGGGTTTTAAAGTGAACTTCCGTTCTTTATTGTTCTTTCCTTTGGATATGTAAGCTTTTAAATAAATTGGAATATAAGTGTTTTGGAATAATGACATATTTTGATCATTATGGTTAAAGATTCCTCTTCTTCCTTCTCTTCTCACGTTTTCCATTTCATTTGGGAATCTATCTATCCTTACTCTTTTTTCCACGATTCCTTATTCTGGACCATCGTTTCGTCCAACTGGGCATTCTTCAGGTATTTCTCCACACTACTCCACCATGTAATGCTGGGTCGACCTCTACCTCTTTTGATTTCTTTTATTTTGAGTGCGGTATGCACTGCATGATCTCCATGACTTATTACACGACCATTCCATTTCAGTCGCGATTCCTCTACCTTTTCAGTAACAGGAATTAATCTAAAACTACCCCTGATATGCTCATTTCTCACTCTGTCTCGCCTCGTTACACCATCAAAACATCTGAGAATCTTTATTTCACACGTATGGAGTTTTTGTTCGTGCATCTCCTTTACGTTCCAGCATTCTGATATGTGATCATTGCAGGTCTTACTAGAGTTTTATATACAGGTACACGATTGTCACAAATACGATTGTCTTACAAAATTGTCATACGAAAGCCATAGTACATGCCGTGCTTATATCTATAATAATATAAAGTATGTATTAATCGTACATAAAGTATCTAATAATAATTTTATAGGTGAGAAATCTTGTAGACTTCTCACCTTTAGAATTATAATAGGTTCAAAAGGTCGGAAAGGTCACAACGGTTAAAAAGAGACTAACAAGATTCTTGAAATTTTTAAAAATAAACTAGGTAGAAACTTTTGAATAAATGTAAGTACAGTCATTCTTCGAAAAATCAATTTCATTCTAATAATGCACAGAGAGAACTTTAACACTAATATCTTAATATATTTACTTAGGTTTTCAATATAATCTACAAAACTCTTAAAATATGTTATCCCCTGCTGTGTGGATTGATATTTGCTTTTATCCGAAGACCGAGGGTTCTGAGGGGAGGTTATAAGTCATTCCCACTTTCGTAGTAGGTACAGGATATTTAGACCGGGCACTAAAAATAATAAGAAAATATATGATTCTTAATATATTAAGATATATATTAAAATTATAATGTACTACCAGAAATGATTAAAATTTGAATTATGTTTTTAAAATTATTTTATTTTAGCCGGAAGTAAGTGCGCACTAAATAAAAATTAATTTATATATATAATCCATCTCAATATTAAAAATTTAAAGCGATTTTAATTTCCAACAAAATCAAACCTTGATGTATACCTACGAATTTTTACGGTAAGAAAAACACGATTTTCTAATTTCCAAGGGGAAGGCAATAATTGTCTACACTTTCGCCGTAAAATATATTAAAAGTTGTGTGCTTTGAGTTGATACAACTGCGGTCACGTGTGCACAATTCGCTCCCGATCGCGTCATTTGCCTTCCGGCTATTACAGCGTAAATATGTTGCAGGTAGTATGCACCAAGGAGAAACAACGAGTAGTTATACAATTTCTCTATTCATAGGTTATGAAAGTAGCTGAAATGTATCGCAACACGGGGTAGTTTTATCAGAATAAGTATTTTATATGAATAAAGAAGTTAAAAAGTGCTTGGACCAGTGTAGCGCACGAAATGGGAGCAGTGCTCCAATTTCGACCACGGTCGACAAGATTCAGCAAGCTAGAGAGGTGAACAGTGTGTTGTTAAGTGAGGTCAATAGTCTAGTGAATAGGCGAGTTACCATCGGTGAGGTAGCGTCTTCTTTGGTATCCATCATTCATTGAGCCGCCCATCGAACCATCCACGACGAGTTTGACTTCCGTCAAGTCTGTGCGGATTCCCATAGACTTTGCATGAAGCAAGCTCGCAGGCATAAAGCGTATCATATAGGAAAGTGGCTTCGCGACCAACCAAAAACCTTCTTCTTGGATGGAATAGGCAAATTTGTGGACAGCTGGAACAAGTGCACTGACATGTAAACTCCTGAACTTTTGAGTAAATAAATTGTACAACGAAAAATGTACACATACGGAAATAAAAATATTTGTTTATATTGGCATTACAAATAAAAATATTTTACATTCAACAACTTGTATTTATAATAAAAGTATTGATAAGAAATGCTATATAATTTTAAGAAACAATGAAGGTTTTTTTGTGTTTCTGCACGATTCTAAGAAACAATTCTGTTCAAACACTAATAGAAGGTAATAAATATATAAAAAAGAGAATAGATTTACAATTTGATATAAATGTGATATTCTTGGTAACAAATTATGTTTGTGCACTAATGATAATTTTCAAATGCCGGGATTCCAAACAGCATTATTCTTTAATGAATGTAAAATATTTATAGGTCTCAGAAAATGAAATATGTAGAACTGAAAAAACAAATGTTTTTATTTCTATATGTGTGATTGTGGAGTTCTACAAACTTACCTCTGAAACAATAAATGAAAAATGTCTATAATTTTTGACTTGCCCTCGAATGTAATATACAAATCTGCACGATGCAATAAATGTGAATTATATTTACATATTTATCGGAGATATGATTATACTAGCCGTGAAAGTCATGTATAAGTAAATAAATATTATTTATTTATTTATTTATACATAATGAAATAAAAAGTCTGTCAAACGTCAAACATAGGAGGCGTAAATTAATGGTTCATGTCTAAGCTATGCCCTTACAATGTATAGTATATATAAAGAATATTTGTGGTGGTGGTAGGTATGTCGGTTAATCGCTGCGTTGCCGTCCGCGCCTTCGAGGTTCGAGTCTCTCTCCGGCCGAGTGATTTCATTATTTAGTTGTGAATTCTAGGAAGTTATGGACGTACGGGACAGACAGCCAATAAAAATATTAAAATATTTATATAAAAAATAAAGAAATCATTTTAAAAGATATTGAGAAAATGTTACGAAATACGAACCCGGAAAATTTCCTTTTCAGGAAACTGAGATACGAATTTCAGCATAGTAACCATTCAAGATTTTTTTTTTATTACAATTATTTTAAATAAATTTTCATTAATTACAACTATATAATAAAATGGGTTTTATTAAAAAATATAATTATATAGTCACAAACCAAAATGACCCAAAAAGCTTTCTGTTAGTAAATAAGAGTATATTTATGTGCGTAGGTACGCCGTTGGAATTTGGAGCAATCGGAAAACATGGCCGACCTGATCAATTTATGACATTGCTGAAACGGAAACACATTACCGTCGTCCAATGTATTAATGGACAGTAAATTATCTAAGTGTGGATCCTATCGCGTATACAACTCGTAATATATAGCGGGTGTGTATATTATGCATGGAAGTGAGCTGGTGAATTATAGACGAAGCGCTGGTGCCGCGTCCTATTTAGGGTGCTGTCGGATTGTGATGGATATATTGAATCTAAAATACCAATACACAATTCCGAGGATTAAGACGACCTTAGATGCGATAAAGCGATAATGTTATCGTGTTATTAATATCATACATACACGTAATAATATAATATCTAGGGAATAATTTGGGCAAAATTGTAGACAGCCATACAATTTTGAAGGATACTTGAAAGTTGTGCAGATAAAAGTTATATTATTTCAAAGGTTTCCTTTTTCAAAGCATTTCTTTTTGTAGGTATAACATTTTAAGACCTCCTAACGACTTAACTTATTTTAAAAGTCAACAAAAACATATTAAAATAAAACGCTGGTCATGTATATCGCGTGCTTGGATTATATTTTATCACTCATGCACTGAATTTTTATTTATTTATTACTGTCAACGCCCTAGAGTACAGTATTTACAGTTTATATAAGTGCAATATTTTTTTTCATACCTAACATACAACACGATTTTTTTAAAATAGTGATGCGAACACGGAATACGTGTTTCATCAATATTCTTAGTATTTTCAAACTAAGCTAAACGCTTGTGCTACGAAAATAGAATTAACTTGCTGGTCTGGAGTGAGGTTCGAACACGCGACCTTTGGATCACAAGGCGAGAGTCCTAACCACAAGACCAACAAGAACTCTTAAATCTTAAAAAAAACGATATAAAATAATAAACCAAAGAAGTGATAAAAATAAAAGACATTTAAAACATTCATGTTTGCTTTTTTTAATTACGTAAGAAGAAATGATACACGTTTTCTTTTTTCGTATTTCACTATTTCACCCATGTTGAATTTGATTTTACGATTTTACAAATGAAGCTTTGTGTAACTTCAAATTTATCTTAAAATTTGATAGATTTTTATAAGATACCAGTCATTTAACTTATTCTATTAAAACGTTCTCAAATTTTCAACGCTGTTCAGAAAATTTTGCTTGAAAAAATATAATGCTTTTGTTATAAAACAAAGGCATTTTTATTTAATTACTTTTTAAAATTTTTGTATATACCTACATAAATTATTATTATTATTGCTAAGTGACAATTTCTTCAAGCCACAAAATTTAGTGTAAAATTTAAAAAAGATTTTCGGTGTACAATGCTACAGTGACAAAATTAGTTTCACGATAGGCAGTCTAATAGGAGGAGGCTGGGGACAAGGAAGGGTTAAAATAGATACTTGGAAACATAAAACTGTTCTAGTCTACTTTTGAAGATAGTTACGGTCTGTGGTGATGTGAAGCCCAGCCGACTAATGAGGAGCAGAAGAATTCGGTATTATGTGGGAATGGGGATGGAAAGTGAAGAAGAACTGTCATCTAAACGGAGTGGAAGATATCTATGATATCTATGATTTTATACTTACTTACTAACTACCATCACGCCGTTTCCCCGTGAGGGTAGGCAGAGAGAAAAGAGCGCCACATTTTTCTGTCCTGACATACAACTCTCGCCTCATCCATTCATATATCTTCACATGCAAGCTCGACTGTTGTTGAGGCTTCTAACGGGACCATCTTCAAGTATCTGGTTAATCTGATCATGCCACGTCTTCCGCGGTCGACCTCTCTTTCTGGCGCCGTCAACATTATACACCTATCTTTCATAACATTCTTTCCTCATTCATTCGCTCAACATGCCCAAACCATCTGATCGACACTTTTTTAATTCCATGAATTATGCTAAGATCAGCTTTACATTCATTCCTACTATCTTAATTCTTTGCTTGATAATAAAACATTAATAGTAGGCCATAGCATATACGCGTTTTGAAGGCATGCCAGTTTATTGAGATGCTCTACATTAACATACTGATAACACACAACATTAGCATAATAAAAATTGGGAAGGAGTAGGAATTGCCTAATATTTAACTGACAGTGGTTATTTTTGTACTTAATCAGTAAGATAGTATGTAATTATTACCAATTTGTATTCTATTTAGCAAAGAATACATGACTATCAAATTTATTTGATATATAACTACTCGTATACAAGTTTCAATGATTTGAGTTAAAACTGGAGTCATGAAAATAAGCATAAATTTGTATGATTATTATTTTTATTTTAAAAACAATTGATAAAATAAAGATATTAATGAAATCGTTTCACGAAAAGTTTAATTGTTTCTATGGTACTTACTCATAGCGCTTTAAATTTTCCCCACAGCCATAAAATGAAGGGAAACGGTGGTGTCCATTTCATGAAAATATTTCTGTAAACGGCGACGAAGTGTCACATAGTCGCAAATTTTACTGCCAATCCTCCTAAATGGGAAACGAATTGGGAATATCCACAAAATGTGTTTATGATATACGAAAGATATAAAAATCACACGAGCCGACGCGACGGAGCAAAGCCGGGGAAGATAAATAAAAGTTTGGGCGTGCATTTATTTATGTTTATTGAGGGCAATATCTCTCCAGCAACGGCCGTTTACAACCGAAGGGTTATTTCCTCCCCAACCACCCTTTCACACTTCAACCGTCCCCTCGCTGCAGGGATACTCTTTCTATTCCTTCTACACCCACAAATCTTTCAGCGTCATTTGATTTAAGAATATAACGCAGCTTTGGGGAGATTAAGTTATTTTTGTATCCACATTTCGCATTGTACACTCCGATTAACACTGATTTATTGCCATGAATTGCCGCACTGTGCTCGATTTTATACTGTTTACTAAACGAAAATGAAAGCAAACAGAAATAAATTGAGGTTGGCCTATTTATACGAAGCTATTGGTGAATTTGTCGACTTCTACTAAGTGTATCAAAGAAATATTTGTCTGCTAAAAAAATAAAAGTGACCTTCTGGGACCAATTTCGTTAGAGGTCTATTATATTTCTCGATTATTTTTATTGGCACATCGTATCTTCTAAGATAATAGGGCAAAGTATCAAGAAGTGAAAGTACAATTTTTGTATTCGACGTTTTAGAGATATTTATGTTTAGGGATCACTGCATTTTATCGAAGTGAAGTATAAAAGATATAATATAACTAGCTGTAACCCGTTCAAAATGAAGAAACATTAGTTCGCGTCTTTGCTAAGCCCTCGTATATATTTATACTATCTTTTTG
Source organism: Agrypnia vestita (assembly GCA_016648135.1). Taxonomy (NCBI): domain Eukaryota; kingdom Metazoa; phylum Arthropoda; class Insecta; order Trichoptera; family Phryganeidae; genus Agrypnia; species Agrypnia vestita. Next base: position 24,622 of record JADDOH010002352.1, read on the forward strand.
GCGGTCCACGGAGAGGCGGCCTTAGCAACATACGTAGAGTGGCCAGTTCGAGTTTGCTGGCCCGAGGTTCAAGCTCCATCTCCTACCGTTTAATTTGATTTTTTTAGCCGTGAGTTCGAACGAAATTACTGACGTTACTCAAAGTTACGGACGGAAAGACAGACAGATGGACAGATAACGAAATTATTATGTTTGATAAATATTAATTTTCTCCACACTTATGCATCGTTTTGTTTACCAGTTGATTTAATTATGCATGAATAAACACTTTGACTACGGTCTAATATGTCTTAAACGTACACGAGGGAATGGAAATTCTTCCACTGTGATCCAATCCCCTCTGTAAATTTTTAAACTCTGTTGTCATCTATTATATTCAAGAACATATTCTTATTGCGAAGTTGCAATATTTTCAGAAGAAAGTTCTGTGAAATTTAAAACCAAATTCATTAATCATTAATAGAAAGACATACAGAAAAATCAAATCCACAAAAAAAATTGATAATATATGTTAATCAATTAATAAATGAGACTTACAGATAAGGTCGATATATTTACGGAAATTTACAAGGCCGCTACGACGTAATTGGATAACGCGCCCGCCCCGGATAGGAGGAGATCCGTGGTTAGAATCCCGGTAGCAGCCAAATATTTTTTCGTGGATTTGATTTTTCTGTGTGTCTTTCCAATTGATTAATTAATTACTGTTGTATTTTGCTATAACTTTGTGGTCATTCATTATGAATATAATTAAACTATTAACTTTGTTTACACCACTAAGATTTATTTGGTAAAACCAACCGGTTTCGGAAACGACGTTCCTTCGTCAGGGTATACTTAATACTAATTGAACTTTACAAAATTATAAACAATCATACTTCAGTCTTAAGTGTTCAAATGGGAATAAATAGCGGGGGGTGCGAAAGAAACAGGAGATAGGGTGAAAGGGAACATATTCAAAATAGGACTGTAAGTTAAATTTTTTTGGTTGTTAATAATAGATTCGTTATTATTTATAGCTTTTTTAATCATTATTTAATTTGTTTTTTTTTCTGTTGTCATATGAGGCGTTACGTATCAAAATCTACCTAACGCCATGAACTATTTTTTTGGCAAGTCGATTATGAAAGGCAGTTAATTTGGTTTTAGGTAGGTTTTGTAACTCAAGTTGATTTTTTAATAGCAATAACTTCAGATTGGCATATGTTATGATAGTTAACTAATATTATAAAAGAAGGATTGAGCTTAGAGAATATATTGAAATTCAAATCTAAAAAAAAATGGTCGTTGGGTAGGTTTTGATACGCAGCTAATCATATTTCAACTCAGCTGAAGTCTGTGATATCCCGATAATTTTTGGATTGGGCAAAATGTTTTGATGTGACGTTTCGCGCGGCCAGCTCTTTAGGGTGGAATAATTAGCAATTATCCTGCTGGGTATTAATTAGGTGCACACACAACAGCCAGCCGGTACCGGTTTGCCGGATGGCAGTTATGTCCCGCTCGGCCCGCACTGCCCCAGCTCGGATTCGCCCACACCGCGGCCACCGTGAATAATGAATCCTACCGCCGGATTAGACTCGTGTGTGGCACCACGTGCCAACGGCGCTAAGCAATATCGGGAGCGAGCAGTTTTTGGACGAGCAGCACCACGGTGCCAAGAGCAATAACGGCATTATTTATTTCTCTTAGAGAGGCAGGCTTAGAAGACAGAATATTGTAACGAAATATACAGGGTAACACAGAGCTAGTCCACAATACTTTACAGGTGGATTCTTGCCGTGACTATGAGTCAAAAATGTTCAAGCAAGCAATATTTAAGGAGTTATGCAATATCAAAGTTTGCATTTTTTTTCAACATTTCTGACTTATAATTTACAAAACGTTCAAGTATCATTACGGTAACTGATATAGATTACGAAATGCCATAAAAGCTAAATAAATTAATAAAAATCCTGAAAAAATCCAATTGGAATTGGAAGGTTTTCATCATTTTATTTGACTTGTATTAAAGGGAATGTTTTTTTCATATTAGATGTAAGTTACTGTAATGATAGTCTAATCTTTTTCAACAAATGAGTCGGAAATATTGAAATAATAATGCACACTTTGATGTTGCATGTCTCCTTAACTATTGATATTAGGTCATGGTTGCTTGAACATTTAAGACTCATAATCAAGCCAAAAATCCATCTATAAAGTATTGTGGACTAGCTCTGTTACACCCTGTACAGTAACCGGAAAAGAATTTCAAGTAATCAACGATTTTACAGCACGTTTGACACTAAAATCAGAAGGTACTAAAAGTTTCTAGGATTAACCATACGAATCTCGTAACAATTAGGCAGTTATCGTAAAATCTCAAAAGATTGAGAAAGATATTTATTTACCTATAAAAGCAAGGGGCGTCATGTATCAGTCATTGATTGACGTTTAACCAGTGCGATGGTAAATAGAATAAGTACCTACCATAGGCGAAAATTTTTTCTACATGCGAATATTGAAAGGAATATTCTAGAAAGTGATCGAAGATAAAAACAGCCTGAAATAGTGAGAATTGACAGTGAAATAATAAGTGTGTAGAATATTCATAGAATTTAAGAACAGTTTTCCGATTTAATTCATGTCAAGTGATTATATACGTAATAAATATAAATTTAAATTGTTTAAGTGTTTTTATTTGCCTCCCACGGCCACGTCCCGTGACAATATTTAAGTGTTACAATGTCCTTATAAATGAACCACTATAGTAAGATTTTGTGTAGGTACGTAGTTCAAGCCCTTTCTCACTTCGCCATTCTCTCCTCGATCGCGGCTCAATTTCGCGTTATTAATTGCAGTTCAATCATTACAATAAATTGTTATTTGATTCCTTGTTAATATGATACGTGAATACAATTTTCCCAAGTTCGTTCTCTCTCATGTGAAATATTACAAAATCAGTAAATTCAAATTAAGAACACAAAATAATTATTTAATAATTTGTTTATTTTTTAAAATTTAATTTATGGTACAAATACAGTTCTTATATATAAAATATCAGATTAAACTTTTTTTAAAATACTTGGTAGTCATGTAGACCTCATCAGTGAAGAGAAGCTCTTGAGTCTGATGAGGGAGCCACAGTTCTTATTCCTTGTTATAATATATGCATATAGGTACATAGTGTATACAAGTTATTTATTAATATAGTATAAAGGTAAATTGATAATGAAAGTATAGGAGTTATTTTGAAAAAAGCTATAGGTTTAAATGATTTATCAGTATCGACCTGTTGCAAGTTTATAATTCATCAAACACAATACTTTAGTTGTCTGTCCGTCCGTCCGTCCGTCTATCCCCGTAACTGCGTGTAAGATCTGTAATTTAGTTTGAATTCACGGTTAAAAAAGCGGCCGGAGATGGGGCTTGAACCCCAGGCCACCAACCCGAACTGGCCGCTTCACGCAAGATGCCACGGCCGCCTCTTTGTGGAGCGTCAAAAATATACACTTAGGCTTAGCAAAGACGTGAACCGTTAAATAACCAAACCAATGTTCCGTTACTTTTGACGGATTGCAACTAGTATTTTGATAAAAGTCGTTATTACTATTTCATGGGTGTCGGCTATAAATAAGTAAATACTTATTCTTTAGGGACCGGCATGTAAGAGTATCATTATTTTTGACGTGTCACAGATAGTTATCATATACACAGTTGCTTAACAAAGTCCTAGCAATGTTCGGTGATGAGTAACAAAATGTGAGAAAACTTAACTTAGTGACCAATGAATTTCGCCGTAGAGTTAGTAAATTTGATTATGCGAAGTTAGGGAAGTGACTCGCTCGACCGCCCGCAGTTAGCTAGTTACCGTGGAAAGTTTTGCATCGGTGCATCTAAACTCCATAGCTCACCGTATAGATCCCTGAGGGGCTATTTTATTTTAAGAATTCTGATAAAATTTTGATTCGTGTTCTAAATCGAAACTAGTTGTCCAATCTACGATAGGCTGTTCATGCTACTCCACGAATAAGCATGACGTAAAGTCTAATGATAATTAGCAATTTTAAACACTTAAATTTTTGTTCACTTGGGAGTTTATCTAGAAATGGTTACAATGAAGTTTTTAATGGTTGTATGCCTAATATATAACCAGCTGTCACCCGTCAAATATGAAGGTACTTTTACATGTCGGTTCCTAAGGAACAAATATTTATTAATTTATATATTTTTTCTTAATACTATAAATAAGTTATGGACGTTACGGTGATAGGACGCTCTCCTTGATGACGCTGGATAAGACTTCAACGATACTTCGAGATTTGCTTCTCAGTGAAATATACGGTTCGCATAAAATATCTGTTTTATTTAGTAGATTAAAATTGGATAATTGTGATAAAATATGAATTTATCAACTATGGTGGTATAACCTACATTAATTTAAATATTGTTTCAAAGAGCGAGTAAGAATAATTTAAAGTTATTTAAGTAAAATAATTGTGATAATCATTAATATTTAACTAAAGAATATTGTAACGTAAATTTATAATAATACAAATTCTTAATATCTTATAATAACGGATTATAAATTTGGAATGGTAATATAAGGCAGAAAACATATTTTATAACAACGGATTTGACCATTATAAATAATATTTGTGATAATACATGCTCATTTCCCTATTAATAACTTCTGGATTTTCCACCCTTCGTCGAGGTTTTGCAGGAATATTTATTGTAAAGGAATCGTTCATTATTGGTCCTAATTGTATGTCGGTTAATCTCTACGCTTCTTACGTACATGCAGATTAATTATCAGGAAGCAGGCAATCAATAAATTTGAGGGTTCGTTCATGCATGAGGATCTATTGGAATATTGTGATAAGCCTCGTGTTTATTAGGCCGTAACCCCTTAAACTATCAATAAGCTTTAATATTCATAGAGCAGGTGGTATATTAGGGGATGTCATAATACTGCGCTACTTTAAATAGAAATTGCCACAGGTGAAGGAACCCACACTGAATTATTTAATGAAAACATTTTATAAAATATATTTTGTAGTAGTAATATTTGGTAGGCGCAGGCGGGTTAAGAATTCTGTTACATTTAAAATAAGCAAAACAATATATTTTCGTATTGTTTTAATATGCATAATTATTGGCATCTATTGCTGCGAAATTAACCACTACCTTTCGTGGGTTATTTGGAAGGAAAGAAAATAACTGAAAAAAATATATTAGAATCTGTTTAGAACTTATGCTAATGTACGAGTAACTACGATAACGATATTTCTCTCCATCTCTTTCTCTCACAGAGTCCAGTTAGGCGACTTCTGAATCGGAATGGTAAATGTTGCGTACATGCACACGCCCAGAGGCTCGTAACATTTTCTGATGTATAGTAGCCGCACACCAATGAAAATTACGGAGCATGAAATGGTTTTTGCTAAGCCCTAATATATATATTTTTGATGGTCTACGGAGAGGCGGTGGTAGCAATGTCGCTAGGGTGCCGCGCTGGTATTTGCGCGTCCAAGGTTCGTGCCCCGCTTCCGGCCGTGTAATTTAGTTTTTTTCGCTTAGCTTAGCGCTTAGAATTTTAACAAAATTACAAACGTTACAGAAAGTTACGGACAGAAATACAGATAATGAAATTATGTTTGATTGTGCTATCGAGTGCCCATAAACAATAATAAATAGAACTTTTTTAAAAAGAGCAAAATGATTCTGTGGTGACATTGAAAATAACAAAGTGCTTCAGGACTAATGGTCCCTTAGTCAGGATACAATTTGTACAAATCAAAATCAAAAATCGAAGTATAGACGATAAAAAAATAAAAAAAATATCCTGAAGATGTTGATATTTTCAATAAATAAGTGGTGAAAACAAAGTATATTTTTATTAATCTATACTAATATATAAAGAGGTAAAGTTTGTGAGTTTGCTAGTTTAAATGTAGGAGGTAATCTCCGAAACCACTAATCCGATTTCAAAAGTTCTTTCACCAATATTTGGAATGGACTTTCAGGGTGGTTAAAGGTTATATTTCATCCAATTAAAATAAAAGAACTTTTCGTGGTGACCTTTTTTACAACTATAGTCAACGAAAAACCGGTCGAGCGAATGCATTTCTTACGAACGCTACCTTAACAGTAAGAGATAAATAAATGCTTTCTATAGAGAAGTTGTACAACTCAAAAAGGCCTGTAAAAAAATCCGCGACGACATGTACGAGTATATAATTTAAGGTTAATTCACAAATTGATAAAATCAATGGATCATTCACACCATGGTTTGATATTACAAAGGGTGTCAAACAGGGTTGCGTAATGTCTTCATGGCTGTTCAGCTTGTATATGGATAATTGTGTGAAAGAACTGGAATGTATGAATGTAGGAGCGAAAATGAGTGATTTGATTGAATTCCGTTTACTGTACGCTGATGATGCAGTATAAATGGCAAATAGCGAACAGGACTTAAAGAGTCTAGTAAGCAGTATGTATGATGTATGCAAGGAAAGTAACCTTATTATGAACGTAAACAAGTCAAAAGTGACGATATCCGAGAAAGAGGAAAGTAAGACAACGTGTGAAATTCTAGTAGGTAATGAATGTTTGGAACAGGTGGATGAGTTTGTGTACTTGGGAAGTATGTTCAATAGAAGAGGGAATGTTGAAAAAGATATCGAACGGATGTGATGGTCGACATAGATATAGATTTAATGAATTTAGAAAATCCTAAAATAATAATATTAAAAAAAAAGCCAAGTATGGACATCAAAAATATATTTCTTCTATTTTGAATCGTTTAAAAGTAAAAGCCTGATATATTTCTTCTCAAGATTCTATGTATTACAAGAGGCTAACAAAATATTGAATATTCAGCTATACAAGTAATATTTCTTAGATCTTTATTATACCATAGATATAATTCTGTGTTAAATTAATATTGTTTGCCAATCCTAATAGACTCGACCTTGTGAGTAGGTGCGAACGAGCCTTTATTATTTATGAATAGGAACAGCAAGTCTCGCGTGTAGCGAGTGCTTTACCGTTATTTTAACGAAACGAATCAATCACAGGGCGCTTTGCCTTCGACGGGTTGAGCCGGAGGCGACCGTCCTGATGACTGAATCCGGCTAATGTCGAGTGCCGGCGGTGAGGTCATCGCGCATAGGATGAGTCACTGCACTAGCGTGGATTTCGGAGGTATGGTGAAATCGTTACTATAAAAGGAGCGATACTCAGCGCCTTCAGTTCGAGACCAGACCTGCCAGCGGAAGCGCTGCCCGAGAGACTACTGCCAGAGACTTCATTTGGAGAAACAGCATTTGCGGACGGAGTTGCTGCCCGGACGTATGGAGGAATCTACCATTCATCAGTACCAGAGAGGATCATACCGCCACTGTGTAACAGCTAAGGAACACATTTATATTATCTATTACGGTTAATTATTTTCACTATCGAAATGTATTTATTTTGGGAATATTTGAGTTCGGAATAATTATGTGTAATTAAATATCACGATTGATTGTGTGATATTGGTTCAAATCGTACGAGAATTCCGTTCCAAACGGATGTATTTTTATGCAAAGCGAATTTCATACCGTTTATGCTAAAAATTGAATACACGGATTTCTATATGAATTACTTAGTAGCATTATAATAATTACTGTATTGCGTAGGTATTGCGCAATCATTACACTCGGTCTACAACTAATTCTTTATGAATCGAGTACCTCGGTATATTCGGCTTAACAAGTAGCTTCAGAACGACGAGTAAAGGACAGAATGGGGAGATCTAACTAAAGATTGGGGATATCTGGTTTGTGTTAGCCTAGCTGGCTGAGGGGTGGATGATTGCCGGCACTTGGGCGTGGAACCCGCACAAGCCCCTGCAGGGTCCCTTAAAAGCGGGGCCCTCCTTGTTGCTCGGGGTCGTCAATAAACCGACCACCTAACCTCATCCGGCGCAAACTACTTAAACCAACAAAAAGGTTCCCTTTGTCTTTGGAAGGATTTCCATGCTTGAATGCTGTAAAACCTTGATAGAAAACGTTAACTTCTATTTCGTCCTCTGTAAGAAAGACAGGGCCAGAATAAATATAAAAATCATTCACTCATATGGAATAGCTGGGATATTATAAATATGTTACTAACACTCTAACATTTGTCCAAAGTAAATGTTGCAAGATGCAGAATCGTGGGACGCCGCTCTGAAAAGGCATAATGAGATTGCACAATAATTTGTAACATCGCTGACTATGCCCGCAAAGGAGGCTAATGTCGTCATCAATTCGTACCAAAAGAGTACATGATTCTTCAAACACCGGCCTAAAAGAAAGGCGCCTCAAGACAGCACCCATCATCAGAAACCCGTACCAAAAGAGTACGTAGATCTCAATTATAAGCCTAAAAGAGAGGCGTCACAGGATCACATCTCGTAAAGAAGAGATAGAGTCTCGGGATGCAGTAAATTCCGGAGGAACAAGGGGGGCCATTTAGTCACTTAGGAAGTTGGCCACCGGGTTTAGGCGGGCGCGGAGCCTTGACCCCCCTCGGCAGAGATGCTGAGGGTTTAAAAAAAAACAAAATTTAGCATTCAAAGAAACTATTATTTCATATAAACTCACGGGCTGTTATAAAATTCCTACGAACAAACCATCCCCGAGACCTTATCTACTTATTTATAAAGAAGTTTCGCTTCAAAAATGTCGTATTTCGTAGATAGCAAATATATGTATTATTTCCCCACGGAATTAATATGAACAGGTTCATGCACGTCTAGGACGAAACCATTCAAGGTAAGAATTTGCTAATACAAAGTGTTTACAATTATTAATTTCAGTGTTATTTAATATGTGTGAATTTTTCCCTTTGCACCGTTCGAACAATTCTACTGGTTTGCCTCCAAACGGAAATGTTTTATTTCTAATACACGAATTCTTCTGGTGAACGTATTTTATTGTAACATAAATGTATAGATTTTAGGTTCGTTAGATGTTTTTATTACGTAATATTATGCAATTGTTTCCACACTGCTCCTATAAAAGAATTTGAAGTTATTACGATACACAACGGGGTCCTTCATCCATTAGACGAATCATGTGCCAATTCAACGACGTATTACGAATAGTATATATTGTATTTATCGAGATTTAGTCGCATTTATTATTTCTAGTAAGGTTTTTAGTATTGGTGCCAGGCGCCATTATGAGGCGGAAATAGTTCATATTCATAGCCCGACTGCAATAGGTATTTTTGTCGCGTAAGAGGTAGCACTTTTAGGAATATAACTGTGTTTTATGTTTCGTCCCTGACGGACAGGATGGTATAGCTGTGGCTATTTAGGTAAAATACTTAGTAAATGCAAAGGGCATTAGGTATTATCAATTTCGTCTGCGAACCCAAGATGTTAGTTAATATTTTTAGTTAATATTGCATTCAAAAGCGCAAGTTTCACAGAATAATAATTTTCAGTTAATAATTATTTTCAGCAAATGTATAGTTGGCACTGGCAGAGGATTAATATTGTATAGAATACATTATTTTTAATATTTCATAGAAGGTATAATATTTTATTCCGCGATCCTTTTATAGTTACAGCGTATCTGTCGACCTCAGCCGTTGCCACCCGCGCCATACAACTATTTTCGCTAACATCATACGGCAAATGACTTTATTCATTGCAATGAAATTTATATTATTTAATATTATTTTCCACGACATATTTTTGACGGGTCACCCCATAGGATTCATCACATTGTTAGCCGCGGCCAGGAGTTGGCAAATCAATTGAACATAATAGCTAAAATTAAATTTCAACTCGCGACGAGTAAGCATCGACATTTTAAATAAATTATTAATACAGAATTCATCTTTAATACGTTACGAGGATTCTCTATCTTGCTGGTTCATCACACGGAGAGTGACTACGGGGAACAGGGTGAACGGTACTTTGAACGCAATAGTTTCTAATAGAAATATGTCTACGGAGGCAAAACTAGCGGTACATAATGGAATTCTGGTACCAACACTGATGTATAGAAGTGAAGCCTGGAGCTGGCAGAAGAGGAACGAAAGTAGATTGAATGCAGTGGAGATGAGATCCCTCAGACGTATGTGTGGCAAATCAATTTATGATAGAGTAAAGAATGCAGATATTAGGAATGAATCTAAAGCAGATCATAGCATAATTAATAGAATTAAAAAAGGGTCACGCATGTTGAGCGAATGACTGAGGAAAGAATGGTAAGAAAGATATATAATGCATGTGCTGATGGCGCCAGAAAGAGAGGGCGACCGCGGAAGACGTGGCGTGACCAGATTAACCAGATACTGGAAGATGGTCCCGTTAGAAGCCTCAACAACCGGCAAGCTTTCATGCGAAGATGTATGAATGTGGATAAGGCGAGAGTTGTATACATACAACATGAGAGTTGTATGACATACAACTCTCGCCTCATCCACATTCATACATCTTCGCATGAAAGCTCGCCGATTGTTGAGGCTTCTAACGGGAAGACAGAAGAGTGTGGAGCTCTATCCTCTTTGCCTACTCCCACGGGGAAATGGCGTGATGGTAAGTTAGTTAGATAAAATATGAATAAAATATATAATTAAAATTAATTTTAATCTGTCGGGGGTTATTTATGCAGGTCAAGTTAAATTCTTATCAAAATAAATTTGCTAATCATCAGGAAAATTTTAGTAGATAAAAATTGTCCCGTACACAAAATTGTTTGGAGGAGTAGTTTATATTATATTGATTTTTCACTGATATTCCCCGTGGGGGTAGGCAGAGATGACAGAGCGCCGTACTCTTCTGTCCTGACATACAACTCTCGCCTCATCCACATTCATACATCTTCGCATGCAAGCTCGAGGGTTGTTGAGGCTTCTAACCATCTTCCAGTATCTGGTTAACCTGGTCATGCCACGTTTTCCGCGGTCGCCCACACTTTCTGGCGCCGTCAACACTTGCATTACATATCGCTCTTACCATTCTTTCCTCATTCATTCGCTCAACATACCCAAACCACCTGAGCGACCCTGTTTTAATTATATGAATTATACTACCATCAGCTTTACATTCATTCTTAATATCTTTATTCTTTATTCTTTTATACATGGATTTGCAACACATACGTCCAAGGGATCTCATCTCCACTTTATTCAATCTACTTTCGTTCCTCTTCTGCCAGCTCCAGCTGTATCACTTCCATACATCAGTGTCGGTACCAGAACTCCATTATGTATAATAACATTATTAAATCAATACATACGTAAACTTTTAATTTTACTTTAATTATAAAAAAGTTTTTCAACCTTGCCCCCCAAATAGCAGTGGTCAAATTCTGTTTCCTAAAAAAATATTTCACGAAAATAAAAATATACAATTTAAATGGAATAATAAAGTCCGTCTAAAATTCAGCGTAATTTTGTCTGGCGTACCTGAGTCACTCGCGAGAGGGCTGGCGGCTCCCCTCGCCTATCGGGGCGGTGATTTCTCGCGGGAAAGGTACCGAAAAGTTATTTTTTATTCCGCCAACCGCATTCGACATTCACATTTCCGGTGGCCGGAGTTTTCCACCGATACCCGCGCAAGATATTTTGGCGAAAATTTCTCCACTTGACGAGGAACGGAGGGCGGCGGAGGGCTTCGAGGGCCGCCGGCCTGCGTCGGGGACGTGTGCCCACCGAGACTCGTTGAAATTATTGTGATGCAAAAATGGATTTTTTTTCTTGTTCGAGTAGTTCAATCTGATCACATTGTCACGGATGTATGTGATTTTTTTTTAATCCGCGTAACATTTTGTGACACGAGGCGTATAAAAGCAAAGGCAGCAATATCCAAAAAAATAAAAAATGTTTCGAATGCAGTCACTGAGGATTACTAGTTTAGAAAATACTGAATTCTATATTTCACGAATCTACCCTACCAAAATCACGTGTCCTATAAATTGTCATATTGTTCCTAAATCCTATTGCTGTCTTTGCTAAGATATTTCAGTCTAAAATCAACATCAACTCCCACTTTTGTATGAGGCGGCCATTTTGTCACGTGACACATAATTGAGGGTTGATTGGTAGAAATGGAAACTGCTGCTTTTGCTTTTTATACTACGAGAATATTACAGTCCTTGCTTTTAAAAGAGATTTGGAAACATCATTTTGGAAGTGCTTGTGCTACATTTCCTATAAATTCAGTGCTTTCTAAGTTAGTAATCCTTGATTACTGCATGATTTTTTTTTGATTTTGCTGCCATTTTTTTATAACCGCTACATGTGTTATATAACAATTAAATTATTTAATAATAAATAAAGACTAAATGTTTTTTGATACTGCAAAATCCAATAATATTATCACGAAACATAAAAAGTTGTACTTAATCGAGGATTTTTGGCACCCTGGACATTTTATAATCATTAGAAATTATTAGAAAGGTTTATAATTCACGTTTTTCTATTTGTAACTGATGTCATTAGTTACTTTAATTTAGTTAATAATATTTTATTATTCTTGTCATTATCCGAATGCTTATTTACTTTTGATTATATTATTGTAATCTGATATATAATCAAATAAACAAATTAAAAAAAATTAATTACCGTACGAATATACGAATTAAGTGAATTCTGCTCATATATAGAAAAATTTGGAACCGGTGAAAAGGTGTATGTGATTTTAAAAACCAAACATTGCTTGTATCACAAAAAACTTACATTTATTAAATTGTCAGTTATTATCTACCATTTCTAAAAATAAATATGTAAATCGTTCATTAATAAAATAAATATTGACAAAATCAGATTAATAAAACTTTGTTTTTGCTCTCCTGTAAAGTTCGAAATAATCACATACGTCTTTTTTGCTGAGGACCCTCGATGTATGAATGTGGATAAGGAAAAAGTTGCCCGGTATGAAATATCGCAAGTGTGTGGCGTTTAAAATGTTTTAAAATATAAATATAACACTGATAGTGATATTCACGTACTATTTCGGATAAATGAATTATTTAAAATACCTATTTATATTCAATTTATAATATTTTATTAATAAATAAATATGTAATAGATATTCTCTCTCGATTTTACTCTTGTACTAAGTTTGTACTTAAGGAGACAGGGTTATTCATAATATATTCTAAAAATTTATTTAAATAGTTAATTATTTCTTACTTAATCAGGCTTGTCTTGCGGTATCAACAAATTCCTCACAATAAACATATTTTTGTATTTTTATATATACAAGTGAAGTATTAAAAATTGAAAAGTAAATTAATAATGTATTTGATGACTTTAATAAGCAGTGTGATATTTCAACATTATTGAAGATATTTTTACCACTTCCAGAAGCAGCAAATTATTACTCTCATTTTTCGAAAAAAAACGTATTTCCCTTATAGACAAGAAGCGACAATTGTAAATTTGTTTTTGAAAAATGATTATAAATAAATTAGTGATTATAAATTAATTCATAAATATTTGGTCCATTTGGCTCACAGCTGATGAAGGTTCAGATGTGAATCAAAACTAAATAACTCAATAGAGTGGTGTCAAATAAAGTGATATTTTATTTAAAGATACTTTTTAAATATTCGACTAGCCTTTGTATGCATTTCTGAGTGTCCTACCTTCCACCGAAAATGCTACACTACAATAGTTTATTAGAAATATTTAAACATTTGTATAAAGATGTGTATAATTGATACAATTTTTAATGAAAAACACGAAAATATTAAATGTTTTGAGTTGTATAATATGTATACAAAATAATACGAGAAAAATAATTTTGGAATATCTTGTTTGTAAAGGATCTGTGGAACGGGATTTGTCAGTTTATTTAATCGTTAAATAATGACGATTTGATCTGACTAGGCATGATAAAGATTTTCAGAAAAAAGGCTTCGAATAACAGGATAAGTTGACGTAATTGATTTCACCTAAATAAACTCCAATATAATCACTGACCCAAGTAAATCAACCTAAACAATTCAAACAGAAAAAATGAAGTATCCAGCTAATGGCAATGAAATCAAACACGCTTGAACAAACTAACGCCGAACTAAATTGCCGAGTAGTTCTTTTTTTTAGGTAATTGTCGATTTCCTCGCCCGATATATTTTCTTCCACTTCCATTTTCCGAAAATGGCCAGACAGCGTTCCCACACAGGTAAAATAGTTTGGAGTGATTAATCTCGAGGGTAGGATTGAACCGAAAGGCAATAATTCCACGAATTAAACTTTTGAAAAGTTGTTACATTTGATATGAAATATTTTTCCTATCTATCTTCTTAAAAAGTACTAACTAAAACGATATATTACATAGTACTTATTAGAATCTGTAAGTGTTTATTTTGTGATAGATTACGATAGAAAAGGTAAAAGGCTAATCTAGTAATATATTGTTGATAATTATTTTCAATTAAATATGTTGATTTATAACTTTCATCAAATATTTATTTTACTCCCTTTCTTTTAACTCGTAGCGTCTGCGGTTTGTTGTCTGCCGGATAAACTTTGGATCGATTTTTAACCTTTTTACCGTGATCCAATCGAGCTGAAACTTTGCAGGAAAATTTGTGGCGACGATAAAAATGATCTAATAAATTTTAGTTTAAATAATTTAATGACTATAGTGTAATTTTGGATTTTTCGAAATTTTCATGGTTTTTTCAAATTGGAATCAATACGAATGAGTAATGACCCCGACGCGTGCAGTGGGCACGAAACCTGATTCAATGAGAAAGGGAGTATAATAAAATCATTATCCCAATGAAAAGTTCTAAAATTAAGATAACAATTCTGTATCGTTCAAAACGCATTTATCCCCCTCAACCTCAATAAATTCGATAATATGTCAACCTTCCACAAACCATTGGCCAACAATCCGACAATGCCTTAACATTCATGTTTTATCTGTACTTTATAATGTCCTTTTTAATCCTCCTCAGTGCAGTCGGTTAGGCTGTGGAATCAACTAGGTATGCGCAGACATCACAACATCACAGACCGTAACTAACTGTCTTTAAAATCAGACCGAAGGAATTTTGCCTAATCCCCATCCATCTTTTCCTTCATCATGTACCTAGAGACAATGCCGCTTATACGCACTTAAGTATCAACGGCACAGTGAGGATGACCGCTTAAGCATTAAAATAACGCCAAATCGGGTGGCGAAAGTGCAGGGTCAATAGGTGAGTTATTGTTCACAAAACGGCCCTGGGTATGCGATGGGTCCTCTGACTTTTCCCCATCCACCTTCTACTCGGTTCGTCATCATGGAGCTGGTTTCGTTGTTGTAATATTGTATTGAATACCTAATTCTGTTCCACTATATTGCTCGATTGATTGAAAGAAATTGTTGACTGGCAATAAACCCGCCATTTTAATAGTATGTACGCAAAAAGTCAATTCATAGAATAAAACAACGAATACTTATGTCTTATGTGCTCAAAAAGGTTACGTAACCGTTTTTTTAACATATGTATATTAACAGACTAAAAGCCAAAATTGTGCTCAATTTACAATACTTACGTTCACAAAAGAAAATTTGAAAATTTAAATTACGTCTATTCTACAAATCACGCTCAGTAAAATCACATTCCATGTAGATTGCGAAAGTAGATGATAACACAATGTAAACGTCTACTGTTCACTTCAATTTCCGTTCTGATAACATTCCTATGTCAGAACGAAGCTTTATGGCAAAGTCCCCAAGGAATAACGTTGAATCAGTTGAAAAGGCTAACACTATTACAGGACTCCGATAATCGGAGACTGGAGTCGACAATCAATATTGACATTCATATGTATATAGAATAATCATTCCAGCAGTCAATATCATTCCAGGAGGATTTCGCGAATTATTCCACTAATATGATCCTTAATTAATTGTAAAAAGAATAAGATGAGAAATCATTGATATCACAATGAAACTGATTGGCAGAGATTTCTATTTCTGATGAGTGTTTAAAAATTGAAAGAAATATACACTATTATTGAGGCCTGTAGTTAAGTATGCTAAAAAACTATCAGACATTATTCAAAGTGTCAATTAATGTGCTAATATTGCATTTCTAAAAAATAAAAGATTTTTTAAAAAGAAAGTACGCTCACTTACAAAATTTATTAAGGTGCAAGGATATTAATAATTTTGGCGTTGATAGGCAAAAAAATCAGGATGATGTAGAGATATAGATACCCTAGAAACAGATATCTTGCACAGAGTAGCTTGTTGGTCTTGTGGTTAGGACACTCGCCTCGTGATCCAATGGTCGCGGGTTCGAATCTCAGCCCAGACTAGGAAGTTAGTCCTATTTTCATAGCACAAGCGTTTAGCTTAGTTTGAAAATAGTAAGAATATTGATGTGACACGTATTCCGTGTTCGCATCTCTATTTATTTAAAAAAAAAAAAAATATTTCAGTGACCAAATTCCTATATTTTATAAAAACAATTGAAAATTTGTGAGTAGTATTCATCTTAGCATTTTCATTTTGATCATCTCTTTCAAACCCTTAATTCGGTCTCAGTTTGGAAACAAGTGACTGAGTAATTTCGATAATTTGTAAAATTTAAATATTAAATATACGATTTAAATTAAATATTATTATTTTATATAAATGATAATAATAATTATTTTTGTTAAAATAATCTATCTATAAATAAATCTAAAACAGAGCCCCACCAAAAAATCTGTTAATAAATATAAATTAAATAAGAGTTAGTTATTTTCATAAGAGACTGCTCAAAAATCACAGCTGAAACATACACAAATAAATAATAAAGTATACAGGTACATAAATCAATAACAAAATGTTCCTGCATACCTTTAATACCGAGCTCCAAATGAACGTTGCTTCTTTAACTGTTAAATGTAAAAATACACTTTATTAACATGAAAAACAAACTATGCAGTAAAGGAAAGTAATAATACACATTAAATAATATAACAGTACGGCATACCAGTTTTGTAGGAAAATATGTAGTGGTGACTTAGAAATGTATTAAAATATGTCATTGATAAAAAAATACGTTACAAAAATTATACAAAACATATCCGTTAATCTAATACGAAATCATGACATCCAAGAAAACAATACCTTTAAAACGAATATCTTATAATGTGTATTGTCCGGTGTTATATTTTTGCTATCCTCTTATATGGGGTGGAGGCATGGAAACTAAACCAAGAACTAATCCGCAAAATCGAGGCTTTTGGGATGTGGCTCTATAAACGCATATTGAGAGTTCCTGGGTGAATAGAGTAACGAATGTTGAAGTCCTCCGGCGTAGGGAAAAATTACTAAGAAATGCTGCGGGCTATCAATACAAGAAAGCTTGAGTATTTCTAACATATTATGAGAGGGCCAAAATAAAGTCTAAACCAACTCATCAGCCAGAGAAAAATAGGTGGTAAAAGAAGCTTCGGAAGCTTGTACAAGTGTAACTTGACTGTGTTATAAATGCTCGCCGGAATGATCGATGACCTCTGATAGAAGATGGCACCATCAGAAGAAATAAATATTATAGAGCTCGTCATATTATATTTGAAGGGTAAGCCTGATACACGGCTACTCCTTTATAGACCCATCATAAATTTTTGGGGTCAGGTTGAAGAACTATTTTGTCTTGGTCGAGATTTTTACGAACTTCTCCCCTCTTAAGTATACTTTTCTCACGATTTTGAAATCTGAGCCTTGTCGCTAGAGAAGTTTTTATTGTTTTTTTGCTTGGTTAGTCTAGCTCCGTGGTCCATCACATATTTTTGAAGTACGTACAGACATCACATCATCATACACAATAACTATTTACAAAAGCAGGCAAGAGCAATTTTACCTTTCGTAAAACCCAATTCATTTCTTCTTTATCCCTGTACATCTACTCTCGTCATCAAAGATCTAGTTTTGTCAGTGTAACGTTGTATACCGGAAATATATTTCAATTGATCAAGTAAATTGTGTGGTTGGTAGAAGAATTTGCTAACTGGCAATAAGCCCGTCATTGTAATTTTATGTATAAAAAAGTAAATAAATAAATAAAGTGGTCGATATATTCTCCTTTAATGATGCTGCACGCCAAATCCAGCCTTGGCCGCCTCTGTGATACCATTATAAACGTAGAATAATGATTATTGAACAACGGTACGACACAACATCTTTGACAAACACTGAATATTTTCCGTACCGCTAAGTATGACGCTACAAAATAGTTAAGTTATATGAATCTGTCTCCAGTGACAAGAATTTATTGCTGAGTTTCCAATAAAATCGTAAATTCAATTTAACACTATAATTTACAGCAGTCTTACTGTCGGGATTTATTGATTTTACCGATTATTACTGACACTTCGGCTGCCACCAATATCTTTCGTTTACAATTCAAATACTCACAGGGAGTTAAAATGCTAACTAGAAATGTTTTATTTGATATATTATATCATTTTATTACAAAATGCATAAGTCTAGCTCATTCTATATAATACTTGTCCAGATGAAGGTTTACACCAACCCAAACTAGTTGACGAATATAAAGTAATAAGTGGTTTAAAACTAAGTATTTAATTTTATTTTAAATTTCGTATAATGTCAAGCCACAAAGTATTTTATTTCTTTGAAAATGTATTTTATTTATAGTTCTTTTATTTAGCAACTGTGGGTCCTATTTGTGCGATACCACTTATGTATACGAGTATATTAGTCTTTTTTTAGGACATTTTAATAATAATTTTGTACGGTTGTGACACTAGATTTAGTGATTTTAGATGGGCGTTATTTTACCATCCACTATTTATTTAACCACTACAACGAAATGATTGATCAACTAGAGAGAAATATTAAAAGAATAAGGATAAAAAATAGATTTTTGATAATTTAGATAATTAAATGAAATACATTTCTGAAAACACTTTTAATTATAAATGCGAAAAACAAGAAAATGAGTTTGTATACTTGGGAAGTATGTAAGATAGAAGATGGAAGATTGACAAAAATGTCGAAAGGGGAATTACTGCGGGGAATAGGGTGAAAGATGAATTGAATACAATAATTTTTAATATATACATAAAATATGTTCACCGAGGAAACACTATGTCTACTGGCTAAACTTTGGCTAAAATATGTCTACCGAGGAAAACTAGCGGTACTTAACAGAATTCTGGTATCAAAACTGATGTATGAAGTCTGGAGATGGCAAAAGAGGAACGAAAGTAGACAGATGCAGTGGAGATGAGATTCATTAGACTTACGTGTTACAAATTCATTCATGATAGAGTAAAAAATGAAGATATCAGGAATGTAAAGCTGGTCTTTGTATAATTAATAGATTTAAAAAAGCTGATCTTTGCATAATTAATAGATTTAAAAAAAAATTAATTTCGCTCAATATGCCCAAACAGACGGTTTGGGCATATTGAGCGAAAGAATGAGGAAAGATTGATAAGAAAGATGTGTAATGCAAGTGTTGATGACGCCAGAAAGAGAGGGCGACCGCGGAAGACGTGGCATGACCAGATTAACCAGATACTGGAATGGTCCCGTTAGAAGCCTCAAAAACCGTCGAGCTTGCATACGAATATGTATGAATGTGGATGAGGCGAGTGTTGTATGGACAGGACAGAAGAGTGTGGCTCTCTATCCTCTCTGCTTATCCCCACGGAGAAACGGCGTGATGTAAGTAAGTAATGTACACATTTGATTATATTGTTTCGAGAGGAAGAGTCCTTCTCATCATCAGGTGTAATTAATAACGAAAATGAGAGGGGCTGCTCCTCTCGATGCTATAGTAGTGATAAATATAACACAACATGTGTTACATTACAATGTTTAATCTAGTGTAAATTAAAATACGTCATCGTGTTTTACCAGATTGCATTTTTGGGGGTAAGCGGTGGGTACCATTCACTGTGCCCATACTTACTCAATTGCAAGCTTATATGAAAAGACCTATAACTGCCATATCCAAATTATAATAATTTCGTTGTTTGTCTTCCTGTCCGTCCGTCTGTCTGTCTGTCTGTCTCCGTAACTAACGTCCGCACCTTTTTTATAATGATTTTTTTTTTAAAAAATCTTTTTTTCCGAAAAAAAATTTTTTCCCAATTTTTTTTTTAAAAATAAAATAAATACAGTTATTCCTGAAGAACCGACACGTAAAAGTACCGACAGTATTTTGATGGGTTACAACTAGTCTATCAGTAATATTGTAGTGCAATAATTATATATATTATACTGTCTGTTCTCTATAAAAATCCACACTGTTTGTCCGATTCGATTCAAATTTTGCATACTTATGGTTTAGGACCTGGCGGATAACATAGGCAACATTTACCCCCTATTATCTTACCCCCTCCTCTCCCCCCTGACATATTTTCTATGCAAATCTGTACTGCTTGACCGATCGGACTCAAAATTTGGAAACTTATTCTTTAGGCCTCGGCGGTTAACATAGGCAACATTTCCTCCCTATTCTCATACCCCTTCCTCTCCCCTGACATATTTTCAATGCAAATCTGTATCTTTGACCGATCGGACTCAAAATTTAGAAACTTATTCTTATGGACTGGACGGGAAATATGTGTGGTATTTCCCCCTATTCTTTTAATCTGTACCTTTCGACCGATGGGACTCAAAATATGGAAAATTATTCTTTAGGTTAAGGCGGGTAACATATTCGACATTTCCCCCCTATTCTTTCAACCCTTCCCCTCCGCTGATATATTTTCGATGCAAATCTGTACCATTTGACCGATCGGACTCAATATTTGGAAACTTATTCTTATGGACTCGGCGGGTAATGTATGCGACATTTCCCCCTTATTTTTTTACCCATTACCTTTCCCCTGACATATTTTCGATGCAAACCTGTACCGTTTGACCGACCGGACTCAAAATTTGTAAACTTATCTTTTAATCCTTCCCCTCCCCTCATATATTTTTTGGGTAAATCTGTACCTTTCGGCCGATCGGACCTCAAAATTTTGAAACTTATTCGTTACGACTCGACGGGTAACATATGCGATATTTCCCCCCTATTCTTTTAACCCTTCCCCTCCGCTTATATATTTTTGATGCAACTCTATACCCTCACAAATTTATTTTAAACTTAATCCTTAACCCGTGCAACGCCGGGTTTAAAAATTAAAATTAATTAAAACGTTTAAAGATATTTTATGGTTTACACATTGATTTATTTAGAAATATTAAAGATTTAATTCAGTTTCACTGACAGGCATTGAATGTTATTTAATATTAGGTCATTACATATGAAATTGGCGTTTAGTATGGGAGGAACATAAAACCGATTTTTTTTTATTATAATATATTTATTTAATCAAAGTATGTACCATTGCTATCTATGCACTTTTGCCATCTCATAGGTAGTTCATCGATCCCTTTACTAAAAAAACCATTCGGACGGGAATCAATAAAATCTTTGAAGGCGGTTTGGACTGCCCTATCGGAGTTGCATTTTTTCCTTTGCAAGAAGTTATCCAAATTTCGAAAAAAATGGTAATCTGTTGGGGCAAAGTCCGGAGAGTACGGTGGATGTCTTAGACATTCCAATTGAAGCTCCTCTAATTTGGTAGCCGTCTGTTGTGCAGTGTGTGGTCTAGCGTTATCATGAAGCAGCAGTGGCCTAGAGCGATTAACCAGCCTCGGTTGTTTAGCAGCTAGCTTTTCCATCATGGTTTGCAGTTGCTGACAATAGACATCTGCCGTAATCGTCTGGCCAGATTTAAGAAAGCTGTAGTGAACGACACCAGCACTAGTCCACCAAACGCTCACAAGTAACTTTTTTGGAGTCAATTTTCGCTTGGGGCATGGTTTGGCTGGTTCGGCAGGGTTCAGCCATTGCGATGAGCGCTTCCGATTATCGTACAGGATCCACTTTTCATCACAGGTAATGATTCGATTTAAAATCCCTTCATTATTGTGCCGGTTGAGTAATGCAACGCAGCAGTCAACGCGCGTTTGTTGATTTGCTTCACTCAATTCGTGAGGTACCCACCTTTCAAGCTTTTTCACCTTACCAATTTGCTTCAAGTGGATTAAAACAGTTTTATCACTAACATCGCAGCCTGCAGCTAACTCGAATGTGGTTTGCGATGGATCCGCTTCCACAATAGCCTTCAATTCTTCATTATCAACTTTGGTCTCCGGCCGTCCACGGGGCTTGTTCTGCAGGTCGAAATTTCCAGAACGAAAACGTTGGAACCAAAAACGCACTGTGTTTTCTTTTGCGGCACCGTCGCCATACACATCATTAATCCTTCGAGCCGTTTCTGCAGCACTGGTGCCACGGTGGAACTCGTACTCGTAAATAACGCGATATTTCAAGTTTTTCATTTTGTAAACTGAGTGACGCAAAGAAAAAACAATTGAGGAAAAAACAAATGAATTATAATTTTCAAAACACAAATACATGAGTAAATAGCTGTATAAATTTGGATTTGGAATTCCTAACCAAAGAGAAGATATTTGAGATCAAATTTGCCAGTACGGCAAAACGCCAATTTCATATGTAAGGACCTAATATATATTGTGGGTGTTAAAATCTGACAAAATGTGAAGCATAACAAAATTATTTTTATATTAAAGTGGAATAAATGGTGCTATTTTGCTTCTGCGTACTATTAAAAAGTCAAGACGTATGTATGTAAAGTATGAAACCTTAAAAAGACGAAGTTTTATAAGAAATGCAAGGAAGTGGAAGAGGAGTAGAGTGTATCGGCAGGATAATATATTATGTAACGTGTTGCGACCACCTTTCTATGGCCGGCCTTTTGGTGTAAATAAGAGTATATATGTTACAGTAACAATTTGAAATTGGTAATTCCTAGAATCTACTATGGGGAAACGGCGAAAAGCCGAAAGAAGCAGGTAAACGCGTCATTTTGGGTTTATACCAAAGAATTTTGATAAATTTAGCAATACAAATTAGTAAAACGCCAGATTTCTTTGATGTTTACGTTTAGTTTTGGTTTACAATATAAAAATTATTAGGTTTAGTTAAGAATATAAAAATTATTAGGTTTAGTTAACAATATAAAAATTATTAGGTTTAATTAACAATATAAAGATTTTTCGGTTAAGTATGTACGTGAATAGCTTCACAGTCTGACTTACTGAATAGACTACAAGCTCAGGTAGACTAATCGGTGGAATGGGTTCAAACTATCGACCCATGAATAACTAGGCGAGAGTTTTCACCACCAGACCATCAAAATATTTATACAGCCCGATTTTTCATATTCACGCATGTATATTATTTTCTAAAAGCTGGTGGCCTTTTGTAAAAATTAAAAAATACCGGTAAGTAAGTTCATAGAGCTCCACAATCGTACATTTGAAAATAAAAACAGACTCGTGTTTAGTTCTACTAATTCAATTTTTATACATTAGGCATTATAAATCTCCAATTATCAAAAGATTGATTGATAGTCATCATGAGGCGAAACACAAAAATTAAATAAGTAAAACTAAATATAAGTGTATTTTTATAATCATATTTTCAACAATGATTGTTGTTAAAGCCCGAAATGAAAGCTTTTTACAAGCTTCCTTAGAAGTTTTGTCTCATACTATAGTAAATTCTAGGTTTTACCGGTAAACTATTCAATTGGCCAATATTCTGACTTTTACAACAACATATACATAAATTTACGTGACGTATGTATATACTTTGGTTTATAAATAACGTGGAAACACATAAATCAAAATATCTGCCATCTTTTGGGAAAACGAAAAAACTGTGTTTTCCATGCCTTGGCGAGACTTTTACAAACCGTGTTCAATTATCTCGGTTTGTACGAGTGTCACAGTAAATGTAGGTACTAATTAGGATTTATCGCAGTTTTATCAGGATTTCCTGGAGATTAGTTTTTAAATTACTGGGACGCCATTTTATTCAGTAAGAATATCGAAATGAAATAATCCTAGATGCCGGTATGCTAGAAGAGCGGATGTAGCGGGCGGGGAGAGGAAAATCAAAGTTCCGACGGAAATTAACGTTTGCAAAATAAGTTCACAGACTAGTGATAAATAGATACAGAGGGAACCTTGGCAATGTGAGCAAAATTCACAATTTCTCTTATTCGATTATCTTAAATTTATTAAATTTATTGCAAAATCTGTCAGTTTGCTTACTAACAATTTATGTTTGAAAAAACTGTTTTAAAAATATTTTATATTGTGTGGATTTTTTAACTGTTTATACACCTTTGTAGTTGAATAAAAAAAGAAAATTTATTTTTATTAAAAAAAACTGATTTCAGCTATTTGATCAAGGCACTGCAAATTGGGTCTTAAATACGTTGCGAGAAAAAATTGTTAATTTTGCATACATTACCAGCCGATCGCTGTAAAAAGGGACGTAATACAAATAGGAGTAAACTCGAAATAATATTTATAGAAAAAGAAAAAATCTTATTTATGTCGTATTTTCTACGTCTATGTCGATTATCTACTTTTATTTTTCGGAGGTAAGTTTATAGCATTCCAAAATTATATATATGAAAATAAAAACACAATGGTTTTTTAACTCTATTTAATAAAGATAAATTATAGAAGTCTCATAGAGACAAAGCTATTTATATGAGAAACGTACATTTTACGGTGGCTCAGGGCTTAAAACCTGTGTGTGCTGGCTTAAGTGATTACTCTACACAATGCAACGTTCACCAATTCCACCGTAGGAACATAAACACTTCGAAAATATATAAATGTTTCAAATAGAAATCATCCATATATTTCAAAGGGCTACGCTAGAGACATCTGTAGTTTCTTCTCATTAAACAGTAGGTATATATTGATTTCGCAATTTCTACTTATTTAATTTTTGTGAGACGCATTTTGTCTTATGAGGACATTATAAATCTAACTATTTTAACTAAGTCTTTTTATTACTAAGTAGCTGCGCCTTATATATTCCATCGTCAATTGTGGCATCATTTCATTATTCTTTAAATATCAGTTAGAAACGGTGAGTGTCATTTAACTACCGTATTTTCTCTGCCTGTATAACTAGCTTTCTGCAACAAAATGTTCACACATAATACACGTGACACCAATACACCTGAACACCGGAAGATTCTTCTGGTTGGATGGGAATATTTCCTAACATACTCGTAATAGGGATTTTCAATTAACAATGCGGTAAACCATCACTAATCCGCCAAATATACATAACAGCATAGAGTATTAAAGAAAAATATTATTGCATGGAAGGGAAACAGAGTACAGTATAAAATACGCTTTTAGGGCTTTTACATGAAAGAATTATTAATATACAAAAATAATAGTGCAAAAAACATTGTGCTTCATAGAAATGACATAAGTATACGTCTCAATAATTAAAAAGCCTTAGAAATAAAAAATATTAAAAATAAATAAAAAATATTTACTTAATAAACAACTAGATAGATTAATTAAGTTAATTAGACTCAATAAAGTGGTGTTAACCAAAGAGTTATTTTATTTAAAGACTAAACATTGTTTCTAAAATATGTTAAAATAAAATGAATGTTAAATAATGATAGTACCCACGGTGATAATTGGTTAATACAATGCCAGAAAGAAAATCATTAGGTAAATAATACAGAACTTTAGAGAAAATATCTAATAATGAAACAGAGAAGGCAAATAAAATAAAACGTTGTTACCGTCACAGATACCTAGCTTAATAATTGCGCGCATATTTGTTTTTTTAGAAAAGCAATGCTATTTGTACCAGAGAAATCCACACAGAATTAAATTCGTTAGGCAATCTTTGAATGTTATGTTATTTTATAAAAATTAGAGAAAGAAACATCTACAAGAAATGGAGCATGATATCTAGTGCCATTACGGAAGGGTATACGCTAATTAATCATGTTCACCGAACCTGGGTAATACACAATCCCTTTTATTATTTTAAATAAAAATAGATTTTCATAACTACGTCTACGCCGCGATTGGTCTGTTAAATTAAGTAATTGCATTAAATAAATATAATCAAGATAATCAAATGAAATATGATACTTATAGTTTACGAATCTAAGAAACTTACGCTGGTTACATCAGTTATGCGATTGTATTACCCGACTACTCTTGTAGATACCCGTAGGACTAGTAATTCAAATGATCCCTCGAAATGGATTTGGTTCTCCCCGGCCAGGTGTAGAGTTTAGACGCTGAATTTTTTTATTTCCTCCCAGAGAATTTATCTATGGTGAAGATTTATTGCCAGACAGTCGGCGGGGTTTAATTCATCCTATTGCATTTGGTCCTGCCAGCCGGCAAGTGGTCGGAGCAGGTATTTTTATAACCCGCTACAGATATGATTCTCGCCGGAAGCGGCGAGGCTTTTCTATTATTTGTCGGCAATTTCAACACACCCAGTATCACATTTGCTGAGGGATAGAAATCATACCTTAACCATGTAGATTTATTTGTTAAAGATGCAATAAAACCATTACATATAATTTTTTTATGAAAACCGTGTGGTTCGCATAAATAATGCAATGGTTATATTTCTAGGACGACAAATATTGATTTAATGTTTCTTTCTAATAATATTTATTTTTTAAATTTTGCGTAATAATAGTGACAGCCTTGACTCATTACAACTAATTATCATCAAAGGACCTGCTAAGGAATATTAGAACAGTACTGCCGTATCATTGCAACATCCTGCATTGGTCGCTTAAGCAATTCTCCAATATTCAGAATCCAAAAACTAGGCAATCAATACGCCGAAATTTATGTGTGTAATGTTGCCTTTCCTGGTTACAAGAAGGCTCTCACAAGCTTTTTAATAAAAAGCTGGGTAAATACAGTCATTGTGTAAACCGTAATAATTGTTTCTTGATACTTTTCACAGATATATTTCGTTACAGTCTCGATATATTAAAAAAAATTGAAAATTATTTTATTTATGTTATCAGATATATTCTGTCGAAAGGTTTCAGTGGTAGGTAAGTACTACGTATCGTAAATAAATAAAAATATTTATAACATTACTTAAAGTGACCGTAATTGAAAAAAGTGGCCATTTTTTAATGTTTTACTTGTGTTATCAGATATATATTGTAAAAATGTTTTTTCAGTAGTAGTTACTACGCGTATCGTAAATAAATAAATAAATAAAAATGTTTATAACATTATTTCAAGTGAATGTGATTTAAAAAAATTGGCCATTTTTTAATGTTTTACTTGTATTATCAGATAAACATAAAATGATTTTTTTCGATGGTAGATACCACGCGTACCGTTAACAAATAAATAAAAATGTTTATGACATTATTTCAAATTAAGTGATTAAAAACCTTGGATTTTTTTTAACAGTTTGCTGAACAACAAACTATTATTAATATTTGTAAGACCTTTTCTTAAATATAATAAAAATATTATTAATAATCAATTAAATTTAACTACTAGCAAAATTCTAAATTTTTTCCAATAATTGCGTATTATCAAGAACTTCAGTAATAATATTTAAAAATAATTTTTCAACTAATTTAGAAAAACAAACAACAAAAAACAAAAGACATTATTCATTTTGATATTTTGACATATATATAACAACCCTGACCATGGAAAGGTATTTCTGAAACAGTAGGTGTAATTAATCAAATAATATAATTAGATTTATACAAATAATACAAATATATTTTTTATAAATATAGACAAAGCTTAGAACTCTCTGAGACTTTCATATCACAAAAAATAGTTTTCTCTCAGATTGGTAGCTTCGTTATTTTTAGTGCAGCTAAATATTTTGAAGGATTTAGGTGGATTTTCTCATTTCAATTTATCAGATTCTTGGCATCCTTTTCCTCTAGCAGAGATCAAATGGGTCTCCTTTCTCCTGTCCTGTTTCTGTCTCCTTTACTGTTTCTGGTCTTCTTTCTGTGCTGTTGACTATCCAGATTTCTGCCGCATAAAAAATAAATAGACCAGTGTTTTGACAATTTGTTTTAATTATCTTACATCTTTGTCTCCCCAAATTTTTATTAAATTATTCAATGTGACCTTAGTTAATTGAATTAACTTTGGATTTATTAAATGCCGGCTTTTATGGAGTTAAAAATTAAGCCTACAGATTAAAATAGGAAGACCCATAAATTTTTTCGTCAATTATCTTTCAGCTTGCTACTTGCTACTTTCAAATCGAACGTTCAAATTATGCAGAAAGTAGCCAGTCCTTCCAACTATTTTGTAAACAACTAAGCCGCTTTATAAAATCATAATAATCGCCTTTTGAAATGTTATCGATGAAAAAAACACAATTTATTACGAATAAAAACTTCATAATTTGTAGAATTTATTTTTAGCCATATTAAAAGTCATAAAAAAGATGGGCCTATAAAATATTTATTATTTTAAAAAGTTAATATTTCACACTTTTTACAAAAACTCTTTTATTTAAGTTTGTGTTTTCAGCCGCTGGTTGCTTTCTGCATAAATAAACGTTTTGCTGTCTGAATAAACACATACAAAGTTTTAAGTTGTAATTCTGCAAGTCTACGATACATCATCAATATTTTGATATCGTCGGTATTAAAGATTTTTGTTCAAAACGATCATTTTAAACTATGAATATTTTTATTTATGGATAGAACAGAAGACTAGCCATTGAGTATAAATAATTACAGAGAAGAAATGGACACATACTTTAGGAAATGGGGTTGGGTCATAGCGGAAAAATGTCCACGTTCGCATACAATCCCTTTAAACTCAGTTAAAATATTTATTATTGTATAATTAAATCCCCTAGTGAACGTTTTTTTATAGTACCTACACGTTATTTTTTTATTAATTTGAGAATATCGATCCAAATTGAGTCTCTAAAAATGACTTGTTATGGTAAAATGCTACTAATTTTGCTACTATTTTAAATTTACAAGCTCGTAGGAATTTTCTCAAATAAATCAAACGTATTAGAACCAGAAAGTGAACCTACCAATAAATTTACATAAGTTCATGTCTATATACTCGTATTTTGGTGCACAGTGAGACTAGCCACATTCAATTATTTATTTCGACACATACCTCCATAAAGACGCAATGAAAGCATGCGGTTATATATTTTTAGTAGGTGTATGGAGTAACTTGCTGGATGCCGCTTGCATGCTCAAATTCCCGACCATTGTGTCGCAGGCGAACTTTTGTGAGAAGCTGCTCCAAGAGCCGATAAGCAGGTGCTTCTCAGTCAAGTGCACGGCCGGGCTACGCCTAGCTTCGTTTCCTTAAAATGGAACTCGAAGATTATTTTCAGTTCGGAAATTGAAATCTAATGAAAAAATAGTTTGGCTTATTTTTTATCTCTCAAATAATAAAGTAATAATCACATTCAAGTAAATATCGGAAATTTCAGAAATTTTGTCGTAATTTCTTAGCCTTGTGCTAGGTTTAATTGCGATTATAATAATAACCAATGTTATTATTATAATCGTATTTTTGTTTTTGAAAAATGTCATCTCAAGAACGCTATACAATTATATATCATTATCTTATGAAAGTACCGGCTGCACTAACCTTACAAGTAAACCTCTTTCAATTTAATATAGACAATCGAATTAGTATGTGAAAGCCATGCGTACGAGGTACGTTGTTTCGTTGCATTGGTGTTTATACCCGTAAACACCAACACAACAAAACAGTATGCGTCCTACGCACGGCTTACATATACCTACTAATTCGATTGGCTTTCTTAAATGGAAATAGGTCTAATAATTCTCTTATGAAATTATGGATTTGATTTTAAAACAAGTAAATCTAAAAAATATTTGAAGACCTGCTTTCATACACTTTCTTTGCATATATTCGTAATCAATTTTTTAACATGACCCATGCAGTATCAAAATATAAAAATTTCTGCGTTTGCTTGTGAGTGACGTGATTATTATTTTAATATGAGTGACGAATTATCAATTTAAATCAAAAATTTACTAAATGATGTCGAAAATGATTTAATAAGTCGTCCACTTCACGTAAATATTGAAAGTTTTAGAGGTCTAGCTAGTCGGAAAGTTAGTGAAAAATCAATTAGAAGATTTCACCACAACAAACAAAGAGAGTTAAATAAAAACGTGTCAAAAGATTTGTCTTTTAGAACAATAACTCAAAACTCCTCTAAACAAAGTTAAATTTAGTACTCAGTTGTTTAGAATATCGCGGATTCTCTAAAAGGTAATCGAGGAAACTCCAACCGGACTCAATTGCTATGCCACGAAGAATGAGATGGATGGATACAGTGAAGAAAGATGTAGACGAATTGTAAGTTTTCGATTGGGGAGATTAAGCGTGAGACCTGCTATCTGTAGAATATTTGTGCTGTTGGCCATAAGCCGTAGACGATTGATGATGATCCTTAAGCTAAATGATGACGATGCACTGTTTAAATTACCAAATACAGACAGGTTAATGACATTGGCTTACAAAAGAAAATGCGCGTTCATAAACTAGGTCTTCTGATAGTTGCTGATCGTTTTGTTAAGCATTGTTTTATTCATAAGTAAGGACAATCTAAATTATCCTTAGAAAAAAATCACTTATAACACAATTTCATAAGAGTTCTACAAATAAAATGACACAAGGTAGAAATGTCACTCTAATTCAAAGGGAAGATTAAATAATTAAGGGTTTGTGAAAAACAAATTTTCTGAAATTAATTTGAAATTGATTTTCCCCATTTTGGCACAGAAAAGAAGATTGAAGGGCTCCGTGAGGTTTACGGTCCAAAAAAGGATGACCTAGCAGAATAATGCAAAAGGTTAAAGAACTGCGAATTCCGAGAATTGAATAATACTTCGACTATCCTGAAGAAAGTAAAATCAAGAAAGCTCCAGTAAAGGAGGCATGCAGGGAGAAAAGACGAGTCCCTAGGGTAGTCGGGGACCTTTCATATAAGTTAAAATAATCTAGACCTAAGGGGAGATCTAGATTAAACTAGATGGTTAATAATTTGGATTTGATGGAACATCTAAAAAATTGGTTCGTTGGATGAAGCACGAAAGTAATTTATCATCACCGAATGCTGTAAGACTGAAGTGCAGAATATAAGAGAGAAAATTTATTTTTTCAATTTTTTTTAATCAGACCTATTCTATCTTATAACGAGATTCTTCCTTACGTCTCTTTCTCTCCCTCGATGTGATCATGACTATTTTTTTTTTTTTTTTTTTTTTTTTAAAAAATAGAGATGTGAACACGGAATACGTGTCACATCAATATTTTTACTATTTTCAAACTAAGCTAAGCGCTTGTACTATGAAAATAGGACTAACTTGCTAGTCTGGAGTGAGGTTCGAACCCGCAACCTTTGGATCACGAGGCCAGTGTCCTAACCACAAGACCAACAAGCTACAAGCTACTATTTATGTATATAATGCTTGACTAATATTGCTTCCTTCCTCTTCCTCTTCCTTCCTCCGCTTCTCGCGATATTGGGCTTTTACAAATTGACGTCTAGACTTCTATTCTTATATAATCTCCGTTTCTTCTAGTAACAGACCCAGAAATTGAAAGAATTATTTTCCTGTATATTGCGGGCAGCCTTCTTGATTACAGACGACAAGTATAAGATTAAAAAATCTTACTAGAGCCCCCAGTAAGATAATTATTGATTACAAATTATTGGCAAACGATAAAAGAAGGGTTAATCTGCAGTAAACTGGTTTTTATCATGGCTAAAATTTTGGGATACATCGGTCATCGTCATGGTCACTGCATCCTCACCGAATCTTCGGCTACGATAAAAGCCGATATAACAAGGAATATAATAAATAAACTAGCTTAGCCACTCTATAAGATGAGGCACACATCTCTATTTTCTTATATCTTAACATCGCTGAAAGCATGAAAGATTTGTAGAATTAAAAATCAGTAAGAGGGAAATAAGATGTATTGGAAAATGAAGTAAAATGGAAGGGTTAAGAAATATTTAAGAGACCAGATTCCGGAATGGAGCGAGAGATGGGAGTGTTCGATTCAAATTTCTGATCTTGCAGAAATCTCCATCGGATCTTGTTTAAACAAATTTCTAAAACCAATATAGATGATAAAACCGATACAGGGTCTACAATGCGCGAGCGGGCCAACAGCCACAAGAAGCCTCAATCAGGTGAGCGTATCACGCCGCCCGCGCCCGCTGATTCATTCCGCCTTTGACCTTTCTATTAACGAGAAGCATTTTATCTTGTATGTTTAAAACCAAGGTAAAAAACATCATAAGAAACAGAACTAACACATCATTAGTGAACTGTTTATTTTAACATTGATTTATTGTAATGTATTATTTTTTAATATAATTAGGTTAGGTTAGGTGAGTATTAATCTTTAAAATGTGTGTGTGTCTCACTTATGTAAAGCTTCTCATTACGGCATAGGTAAATCACATCCATTGCAGAACAGTAAAATTTTTAACTGTGTGAATAAAAATAAATAAAATAAAAAACCAATAAATCAGAAATAAATTCAGTCTAAAGAGACGGTGAGTAAAATTCCCTTTTTTTATTGTATCCTTTGCCTTTCTTAAATGCTTTACACATTATTAAATATTACACATTATTTGCGTACATAATGCAATACATTAAATAAATACCAGAAGATTCCTCAGGTCGGGCGAGAATCGTTCCTTTTACAAACAAACTGGTGATCCTCAAACTATCATGCGGTAACTTAATAAAGCCTTGAAAAACGTATCTTTTGAAATAAAATGCTCGTTGCATTGTGGACATAAAGAAGGAGATCGTCGTGGATATAAAGACAGCAAACACAGAGATGATACAACAGCAAAATTAAAATATACAGTCAGAATATTTTGAAAATGTTCAAATTTTTCAGGAACACAAAACTGGATTTTATCCCCAAAGGGAACATCATTAAACACGATAGATTATAGACGTCTCATAAAGACGAAGCTAATTGGTATATCGGAAAGTTTGTAAGTATATACAACTCCCAAAAGTTTATAGATGTGGTAGCCAAGCATGGGTGGAATTGGTGAACGTTGTGTGAAATATGATATATCTATACTATATCATGATTAAAATATATGTTTTCGTCGGGCAGATATCCTCATAACTGAATGAAATGGAAGCAGGAGACAAAATGAATACGCGTTTCAGCAATAGTATAATAACATACCCACTGTGTTCTGTGAATGGTGAATTTAACCTTGCCTTCCCGGAGGGGGGTATTTATATTCCCCAGAAATTGCTTTAAACTCGATAACTCAAAATTATGCAAAAGATTTCATTTTTATTTTTTATGATCTTCACGGAAATTATGATAAACATTTTGACTTTTTTTATTTTCGAATTTCTAAGCGTATAATATTTAAGAATATTGTTTTCGGTTCAGTGATCTTTGCATGGTATACTCGAACTTGTTCATATCATACCACTGTATCAAATCTTTAAGTATTGCGATTATTATTTGTTACACTCTAACTAATGCACTCGGTAGCCTCATACCACAGATAGACAGCTATACTGCGCTGCAGTCATTGCTTCTTTCGTAACCTGCTACCATTAATTCGGACAAGAGATGGCTGGCGAGGCGGCTGAGGTCGCGTCGCTCATCACGAAATTTTTACTATCGTTTGCGTTAATATGATCTGGGGTATTTCGATACCCCGCTTCGGGCGTCACTGAAGTTTTGTACACTTAGTGACGAAGAGGTTAAACGCAATGACTTTCCGGCCGTATCACTCAGCTACGTTGGTCAACGGGAGCGAGAGTTACGTGTACTATATAATATATGCCGGTCGTATAGTAAACGTACCCGACACGCCGATAGTTAAACATCCGCGCCGTGTGTAATACCACTCCAACAAGGCGGGTAAAACATTCCACGTCCGGCGAATTCCTCACGCAGAGGACCGACGGATAGACACGCCCCTATCGGGCCCGCAAGTAATTAGACATTTCCCCGCCGAGAAAAGAATGCAAGAGAGCAAAAAGGAAAATGTGTAATTGCACTTTTGTTTAGATGGTGTTAACTTTGTTCACCCAACTTTGAAAGAGATTATTTGAACTTTAAACGTATCAACAACTTTAATTTGGAAAGTTTGCAGTTAGAAATTGATCAACTTAACATATTGTCAGGTTAGCTTAGTTTGGTTCAGTTGAATTAATATTATTACGGATAATTGGCGTAGTTTTCGCCAATTTCCATGTGCAAAATTCTATTTTCTAACCGATAGATATATAATTTGATGCTTCCGTCTTTTACGTGTAAAATACTTTATTTCATCGTTTGGAAACAATTTTTTGAATTGTTTTTTTAATCAAAAATTACACTTATTAATGAAGAGAAATGATTCTCTTGATAGCGAGTGAGATTATGGACTAACATGTATTTTAATGTTATGGAGTACCGATGCCATGGGGCCAGCAGTAAAATTTCAGTTGAATTTAATTTTTCAATATGCGAAATGTCCGTATTTAGTGAAAAAAAATTTAAAAGACAAACATAAAATATTCCATCGATTATAAGCCGCCACCGATTATAAAACGAATCCTTATTTTTCTAAGCTAGAAATATAAAAAAGAATAAATAAATTATTACAAAAATGTAAAATAATGTTTATTGCAAAAGTGAAGAACTGGGAAAAATGACAATTAAACGAAACATGCAAGGTATAAGACATGAGCACCTCAGTGAAACAAACCTTCAGGACGACCAACTAAAAGTTGTAGGGACAGCTGGCAGTCCATCTCCCAAGAGGTAACAGGTTAACAGGCCTAAACAAAGATGAAGAAGAAGAAGAAAAAAACTAAACATAAACAACAATAGTTATTGGTAATCATAGCTATTTTCTTCATAAACGGGGAAATTTTAATAAGTGTCACGGGAAAAGAAAAATAGGTACATCGAAGAAATTACCCATAGCGGAAGGGATGGTTAAAATCATATAAATAAGGCAATTGTCCGTGGTATAATCCAGTATTTGAAGATGGCTGAAATAGCGAAATAGAAAAAACGCAGACTCGCAGAACTTAAGCTAAAATATAAATTCTTGTATGAAAAAAAAATAAAAAAATAAATGCAAATAAAAAATTAAAATATAAATTTAATTAAAAAAAGCAAAAATGAAAGATAGATATAATGTTGAATATTTATAATTTTAATCATCAGAATCAGGAACATCAATTTTTGATTTTTCTGAATCATTTGTCTCTGAGTGATTTATTTCTTTTCCTTAACTGCATTATCCCATACAATATCGTCTTTTGCGCCATCAAGAGCATTATTGATGCAGAATTTGTGATGGTTGAATACATGCAGCTTCTAGAAGCATACTTTTTAACATGGTAAGAAGCCATTGATTATAAGACGCACCATGAGCATGTAGCATAACCACCATAATACGAAAAAAACATGCGTCTTATAATCCATGTAATCTGTTTTTTATGGAAATTCACGGCTGTTCAGAATCATAATACGATCACGGTTATAGTGTTCTGGGATATTTTGCTGTGACGCTACGATGTTAATGATCCCGTTATAGTGTTGTTTGCATACGACAAAATTAATCAGAAAACAATAGATTAAGTTAAATATAAATTTTATTCTATAAGTATAAAAAATATATATCCAAGAAATCTTTTAGGTATGTTTAGTCAAAGCATTAAAGTTTAAGTTACACAAGTGCACGCAATTATATAACTTCAAAATTAGCGAAATATACTAAAAATAACCTAAGTATAAATAGTTTTTTTGTTAATGTTAGACAATAATTGTAATAAAGACATGAAAAGCCTTAATCGTACGTAGGAAGCACTAGGGAAGATTAATCTTTTATCCGATTGGTGGAGATGATTAATTATAAAGGTATAGACCAATAGTATAAAAGTAAAACAATTATATACTTAATAATAGTCCAGTGATTAACTATCGTCTTTCCTGAAGCTTAGTTTATTGAAAATAGAAAAGACTGCCATTATTTTAATAAATGAAAATAAAGTATAAGTGATTGAGAACATAATTTACAATAAGCGCTGCTATTCGAGTTTCGTTAAGCTGTTTAAAAACTTATCAAGATGAATGTTTGCTGTAGTAGTCGATCGAGTTTCTAAATTCTGGTATTGTAGGTTTTATTTTATTTCCTCCGATGTAGATTTTTTGCCTGCACAAAGAGATCGCGCGGATAGTTTTTTCACAAAAGCCTTTACCTTTGGTATACGAGAAAATTTACTCTCGCTCGATTTTTATCCTATACAAATCAAACAGAATCCCATTTTAAGTGTCTGGTGTGGTACTTCAAATGCAGATACCTATACAGTAACTAAAGATAAAGAAGTTAACCAACTGAAGAGAATATTTGAAAAGAAATAAAATTTTATTATCTATGTTTTATTAACTGCTTCAAAGGAAGGTTTGTAAAACTCCATAATCAATTGTAGAGACTGAGATGCTCTCATTAAGTGAAACGTGTCACAAGTAAATCAACAATTTTTATAATTAATATAAATTAACTTTGTTTAAACCACTTATTTATTGAAAAAAATCAACATGTTTCAAAGCCAATGGCTTCTTCATCAGGAAAACAAAAATAATAATTCCTGATGAAGAAGCCATTGGCTTTGAAACATGTTGATTTTTTTCAATAAATAAGTGGTTTAAACAAAGTTAATTTATATTAATTATAATTATGTTACCACAAAATAAATTTGCTACATTTGAAGAACAACAATTTTTATTTTATTTATTTTTTATTTGAAAAAAAATAGTAGAACCAAAAACATGTGGTTTATTTCCATATATTAATATTTCGTTTTATCAGAGTTTTATTTTTTAACATGCTGACAAACAACAAGGGTGATATTTAGGTACAAAGATAAATTTGAAAAAAAAAAATCACAAAATACACTTTTTATGATGCAGATAATAAAATTAAAAGATACGTTTATGTTGCAAATAAAATTAGGAGTAGTATGAGAAATAAGGAGTAGTATTTTGTATGAGATTAAAATCCACCAAAATAACCGCGCGCAATTGGCGGTCCTCGTAGCCCAGTGCGTATGACACTGGCTTCTCACACCGATAGTTCCGGGATTGATTCCCAGTGAGGTCACATTTAATCTATATGATTTACTCAAGCCTGGGTGTTTTGTGATGTGTTACGCTTCTGTAATTGGGCGTCTTGGCCTGTTGAAGCGTAAATTAAATAAAAAGTTTATAGTGCACGAGTTCTAAGGATAACGTTTTCGTGCGAAATGCGACACGTAACAGTCGGTGCGCCCAAATATTGTTTTTTTTTATTTTATTCAAATTTAATAATTTGTTTTGTAATAAGATTTAGATTTTTTAAATGCTTTTTTGCACGACGCGCTTATTAATATGGTTATGTGTAATACGCCTGGATTTCTTTATCACTGTAATTTATGTGTATGTAAGCATCCCTGATTCTTGTTTCGCATAGTGAACTAGACTGGTTCTAGGAGACTAACAAGTTAGTCCTATTTTCCTTATGCACGCATGTAGTTGAGTTTGAAATGGTAAGAATATTTATGTAAAACGTGTACGGTATACGCATTTTTATTAAAAAATATGGGGCTCGACAACTATGTCAGAAAGACAGACACTCATCTCACTTATTAGAAGTCCTATAGTTTAATTGTAATTATTCAAAAAATGTGATGTGATATACATATTTATTATAATAATACGCGTAGGTAGTCTTTTGTAGGTACTAAAGGAAACAGATACCTTACATTAGCTTGAAAGCAAAATTTTTTCTGAAGGTAAATTTTTCAAATAGAAAAAAAGTATAATTATTGATCAATTTGTCTTTAATATTGTAAATATTATCCATAATGATCATTAAATTGATAAATACTTCACTTGTCAGTGAGAGATTATGTAACTCTCGAAACTTAAGTACTAAATATAAAATTATTATAACACTTATAATATAGAGATTACATGGTTTATGTTTTTCACCAAATTTAAAGTAAAACAAATAATTTCACTTCTTCTGTCAAAATTTTCAATTAGAAAAATTGTAAATAATGCTGCAGTAATGTAAGATGGCAATTAATTAAATTCTGTCCTATGTATAGGCATTAGGTGTTATAGATTATTTGTGTTATATTATTACATTTTTTTCTAATACTATGGTTTTGGATTTAAATATATAAAGTAAGCTAACAATAAAGCAAAGCCATCAAACACTTTTCATTTGCAACACATTTTTATTTGAAGGTAGAAAATAAATTGTGAGTGTATCATTTATGAAAAATTATTTTATTTTTACTACTCTTACATCGTTCACAAAAACGGTGTTTGATTTTTGTTGTTGATTTTTATGGAAATCAATTAAGTAAAATTTTCATTCTTAAATACACGAAAGGTTGGACTGATGTGGGTGTACATTGTACATTATTGAGTATTTTCACCGATGAACGTGTTTTATTTATGTTTTATTTGAACGTGACAATATATAACATGTCATATATTGTATCGTGGTTCTGACAAGAAGCATGATTCTTAATTTTTAAAATAAAAATCTCTCTCCTTAGAACATCACCTCATTTAACCAAGGTGTGAAGCTTTTAAAAACCTCAGTAAAAAGTGTCAGGTTGCCAGAGAAAAGTTGTTTGCCTCTTGAGTGATTTCCCGGGCAGCGAGAGTGAAGGGTGATCTTGACACGAGAGAAAAAACACTCGAAACACCACGAAACAATTTTAAATAATGTGAAACTTTTGGCGGCGTGATCCCAGCCAAATCCCAGTCACAGCCTTTGAATCAGTTTTTCTTTCTTTAATTTCTTTCCTTTTGTGCGTTTAACTTGTTAAAACATGGTTTACGAGCGAGAGCTCGCCTTGGGGGATTCTTGCTGAAGAAATATTACCACAAGTTAACGGAGAAGGTAACCTTTGCTGGAACAGAGGCTCCGAGGTGAATTACATTATTTATTATCATAAGCAGATAAATTCCGAGTGAAAATAAAATATTTTGGAAACTTTTTAATCTTCGGTAGTCAAATGGTTTTATGTAATCTTGTTATGGTTTGTTCCTAGAATTAAGTTCGTTTTGAAAATAGTCTTAGAAAAATGTACTATATTACTGTAATATAATACTTAAAAAAAGTTTGCGTCTTTGCTAATCCGTAGTATATGCGTAGAGATCTCCGGGCGTTAAATTTGATTTTTTTAGCCGTGAATTCGAACGAAATTACGGACGTTACGCGAAGTTACAGGAAGAAGACAGACAGACAGATAGACGGACGAACGTATGGACTGATGGATAAACAACGAAATTATTATATTTGATTATTCACTGAGATAAGTCCATGGCGTACAGTTTCATACTTATACGAATGTATGAATGTAGATATTATCATAGTTTTAAAATTAAAATTATGTCAGTAAAATATTAGAAAATCTTTCATTTACGGATAGTATAAAAATATATGGTATCCCTTATCCAGGAGGTTACATAATTTTGTATATTAATTGTGAGGTATAAAAGCAAAAGGCAGCAATATAAAAAAAATGTTTTGAATGCAGCCACCAAGTATAACAAACTTAAAATGAACTGACTTCAAGATTTAATGTATCTAACCCTTCCAAAATCATGTTTCCGATAAATTTATAGGCTATATTGCCTATTAAATCTCATCCAATACATTATAATTAGTAATACCCCACATATCTAATAACCTGCTTAATATAGATATTGCGGCCGTTGCTTTTATACCCCATAATTAGAGAATCAATTAAAATGAGGAAATTTAAAAATCTCATCACACTATGGTAAAGTTAGGAGATTATAAATATAAGTCATCCTTACAAGGAAGGAATTTAATCATTGTTTAATGTGAAAACTTTGTCGAAAACAATTTTTGGATTATTTTTAGGATACGAAAAGTTATTTTCTCTCTTCAAGAGAAAACAGTAGAAAATTCTCGATGTGTAACCGCCCCAGAATTTATATCGTCAATAATAATCATCCCTGTACAATAACATAAATCAGTTCATCGATGGAAAAATGAAAGAATAAGTGAATTTCATTTCGAATTGTGAAAACATAAAACGATCTATGTCCCAGAAAAGACGAGAGTTTAATTGCAGAGGAACGGAGTTAGTCGAAGTCGCAGGAATTTATGGCAGCGATCTTGAATTGAAAAACAGATTCTCAAAATATTCTCGATTATTAAATAATGACACCAATTCCACCCATATCGAATATTAGTAGTTGAGCAATTCTTGGGCCAGAGATGATAATGAATTTCCGGAAAGCTTTTAACGTAAAGCAATATCAATCAATACATTTATAATATAATTTTGTTCGTGATTATTCCCCTGAATATATGGCAGAGTACAAATTTATCATGTGGATGTGCGTTTCTGAACGTTATTTTCTTAACAGAAAGCCTGTAGGTACGTAAGTACAATATAAACCTACGGATACTATATATATATATACAGATCTCACTGTTCATCTTCAGGGCGCCTTGTCGATGAGCTGCTTCTCCAAAAAGCATACAACCGTTTGGGTCCGGAGCTCATCGTCAAATGACACTTGATTTGATCACTTGACAAAAAAATCCAGCACTGTTCTGAAAGATTTAAACATACTCAAAAATATTCTGAAAAACAATTTTTATTTTATTTTTCAACCGTTTCAGTAGAATATTATTATACAAAACTTTTCAGTTAATGAAGGTAATGGTTTCATATCAATTGAACACTTTCCTTATATAATTTATTTAATATCCACCTCTCGCTCAAACATTCGACATGGGTAAATCATCTCAGTTATCCATTTCCTATGTTATCTTCTACGCTATAGCTAGCATTAAATTAACTTCTAATACGTTCATTCTTAATTCATCACGACATATATTGGACAAACATTTTTGACAAATGCGCCTAAGCGACCGTAATTCCACCGCATACAGATTATTTTCATTCTTAACATATCTCATATATATTATATTATTTTCATTCAGTAATAATAAAAGTCTACTATTTTATTAATGTTAATAATATTTGATTATTATCTCTAAACAACTTGGTAAAGAAAATAATGAAAAGGTCGAAATAGACAAATTTTAAATTTTCTTCAAAAAGTGAAAAATAATTTTTTGGTGACATTATTAATATAATTAATAAAAATGTACTTTGTTTTCACCACTTTTGTATTGAAAAATATTAATATGTTTCAGAGCCCATGGCCCCTTGGTCAGGATACAATGTATCGATGATACAAATCGAAGTATAGACAATCAAAATATAACAACTATATATGGGAAATTAATAATAATTAAGTACCTAAATAAATATTTAGGTGTCTAATTATTATTAATTTATATATATATATATAATTTTTATATTCTGATTAATTTGTTATAATACGTTGTATACTGAAGAAGTGGCCATGGGTTATGGAACATGTTGATGTTTTTCAATACATAAGTGGTGAAAACAAAGTTTATTTTTCTTAATTATATTTAATGTTAAATTCACTATATTTTAATAGAAACGTGCTAGTAAGAGTCCACAGAGAGATAATCACTGATTCATTAAGATAACTAATGGAAGTCTCACAGAAACGATTGGTTGTACATAGGGTGTAGTAGGTAAACGTTGCATGTTGTAGAGTGATCACTTAGGCAAACAACTACAGGTCGTGAGCCCCGTTGCTGTACTACGAAGTCTTATAAATATATTTTTTTAATATAAATATCTTCGTCTCTTTTTTTTTTTTTTTTTTAATGTTTTAGAATATTAAATTGTTAATTAATTATGTGATTGGGTAACTAGTGTATTTCAGTTCAAAACACAGAAACATTAAGAATAAACAATTCAATTCACACACACGCACACATTTCCCAAACTCTCGGGTTTCCCTAGGCGCCCTAAATCTATTAAAAAACTTTATCCGGATATATGAATTCGCGCGGGCCCCGTTTTGGCGGCCGCCGCCCTCCCGCCGCCTCGCGCGCGAAAACTGAGGAATCTTAATGACGGAAACATTTTGCGAAATTTTATGTAAATGTATGCAAAATGTCGCGGACTGTTCTCCGTATTATTTAATGAAGGTAGCAACTCGACCGTTACATTAATTCATCCAGCCTGTTGATGGCAACCCTTTGCAATAACGCGAGGTCTGGCGAGCACTTTGATTTTCTAAAAGTGAATCTTTGCTAAGCTCGGATCACGAAAATGGCAACGCTGTGCTTATAAAAATCTTTAAAGTTTGGTATTTCGAAGTGTAAAATACTCAATAGAAACTAACTTCAAATTAATATGAATGATGTGTGGATGATGGAAATATGAAGAATGTAAATAAGCTGAATGAATCATAAAAAAATACTACAATTATTGTAAAAATGGTCGTATTGTAGATTATAGGACGTATATAGATTGTATATAAATGATAGATTGTGAGAGTACTATGTATTTATGTAGATTAAAGGAAGTAAATATTGTAACGGGTCGTTGCTTTAGGAGACAAATGAAAAAACTGTAAATAAATCAATTTTTTTTGATTAGTAATGGATTATTTTCATAAATTGAAGTGTAATTCAATAATTCAAACTATTTCGCAATTTATCAGTGATCTATAAGCTTTGAATTATCACTGAGTATCACTTTCGAAAAATTTATGTTCAATTATCGCACAAAAGTGGGCACTCCACTTAATTATCTATCGCTTGGTTTAAAACGCACGATGGTAACACTGTTTTTGCCACAGTTTACCGTTAATATCACATTGGTAGAAATGTAAAAACAACCGCGGCCTGAGCCGGTGTTTTTACGCAATCACGTTGGTTTTTCGAATCGTCGAGACCATCGTTTTCGTTTCTAGTGTCTAGGAGAAGGTTCACGTGTATATTACAGGTGTCTCCCGAATGTGGTAGATAATACTAGAGTGCTGTAAGGTGTTTTAAAGCTTTCTGTAGTGTTGGAACAAAGTGAAATATTACAAGAGATTCGAATAGTGCGCAATTTCTTCTGCTTACCATTTCGTTGTAAATGTAGATATGTAATTTATTTATAATGTATATCGAAGGATACTTATGTTTATAGAATATAATGCAGATAGAATGCGTGTTCTACAGAATGAAAAAAAAGTATATTGCGAAATGTTAAATATTATTTAATATACAACATGTAATTTTAACTCATTTAAGTAATAAAAAAATACTCATAAGTTGTTTTATTGTCGGATGTATTAAT
Organism: Agrypnia vestita; assembly: GCA_016648135.1. Classification (NCBI taxonomy): domain Eukaryota; kingdom Metazoa; phylum Arthropoda; class Insecta; order Trichoptera; family Phryganeidae; genus Agrypnia; species Agrypnia vestita. Next base: position 67,783 of record JADDOH010002352.1, read on the forward strand.
TCTCTATGTCAAGTACAAATGTCACATTTTATATGATTTCTGCACGAAACCTAGAAAACCTTAATCATAAACATAGGCATGGAAGAATGTACATGAAGAATGGCACATTATTGAGAAATAATGCATTAAAATAATGCGACTTAATTGCTGCAGCCCCGCAATATGATTCAGGTTCGATTGTTCAAATTCTCACACTTTTCCAATCACCGCTTGTTACTCAATTCATTAAAAAATTACACCTGTAGACACTTAAACATTCGAACTAATAATAATGGAACAGAGTAAATGTATAATTTACAAGCTATGGTATACGAGGGCAAGTCAAAGATTATCTACACTTTTCATTTTACAGTTTATAGACACAAAGGTAGGGTTTCAACATGTATGTATATATTTTTTATAGATATACAAGATTATTTGGAAAACATTGATAACCTTGCAGGACTATTCTTCCTGAATTAATTATGAGTCACAAATGTTGAACATGACCTTATATCTATAGTTATTGCATTTTTTTTCAATATTTCTTATTTATTTTACTTATTTTTTGTAAAGCGTTGGACTACCATTACAGTAACTTATATCAAACATAAAAAATTAATTTTCTTTAATACAAGTGAAATAAAATAATAAGAACCCTCCAATTTCAATTGGAAAACATTCCAATTAGAATTTCTGCAGGGTTTTTCATCGTCATTTTATATAACTTGTATTGAAACGAATAAATTTTTCGTAATCAATATGAGTTAATATAATAATAGTTCTATGTTTTGTAAAAAATAAGTTAGAAAAATTAAAAGAAAACGAAAACTTTGATTTTGCATAACTCCATAACTTAGGTCATGAATGCTTGAAAATTTTCGACTCATAATCAAGGCAGAGTTCATAATAGAGTCCTGCGAGGTTATTTATGATTTACAAATAACCCTATATATAAAATGGTGGGAATTGAATCCCTGAGTGGACTATAATCATAAAGTTTAATATGTATTTGTTTAGCGCAACCGACAGGAGAGGAAGCAGGTTAGTTAGGATTTGAGTAAGGATCTGGCTTTCCTAAATATCCTTGAGCTGAACTCTCATTGATGGTATTCTATGGTATTCTCATTGACCCATAAAGAAACGAGAGTTTCGGTCACTTTTACGGCGACTTATTTATTTTTTTCGTCAGTACGCACGGTGTTAAAGAGAATCGAATGTAGACACACGCGTTCGGAAGTTTCTAACGCTTGTTGACGGTTTGTGGTCACAATTTGTATCTGGAGCGTTACTCCTCGCATTACTGCGCCATTTTTTACTTTCCTCGTGAAGACCGCCATACCAGCCGCTCACTGCTTTACCATCTCAACGGCTTGATTATCTTTCGGGTTGCTGAGTTCGCGCTCCTTACCTACTCATGGATACAAGATAACGCCAGAATTAACAGGATCAGGATAATCAGATGGAACAAATGATTCAAGTTGCGCCAACATACATATATAGTCACCTCCTTTGTCAATGCACTTGCACCAGTGGTCCACAAGGTTGCGTTTTCCTTTCAGGAAGAAGATTTTCGGCTGGTCGCAATGCCACTTTTATAGCTTTTCCGCGATTTTATAGGAAACATAACCAATAAATTTATAGGAAACACAGGAAGGGAAAGAAACACAAAATCTAGAATTCAGTACATTTTAAATCCTCGGTGACGGAATTAATTTTTTTTTGGATATTAATTTTGTTTTTATATCCCACATATGTTTCGTTATCCACCGGAGAATTTTTGTACTTGTAAAAATATTCAAGTTCACACCTTTAAATATTTTCAATTTAACAATTGATAAAAATGGGTAAAAACATAAACCATTTGATATGCCCACGGAAAAATTACGCGACGGTATTATCGCAGAACAAGTTCTGAAATACTGATGTACTAAAAACCTTTTGTAAATTGAATATTACAAAAAATCTAAAGCGCCCACTTTCGTAGGAGTTTAAAACATCAAGTGTTCGGAACATTTCGGTACACGTGGTGGTGACTCCTGTGTGGGTTTATTTAAAAAGGGCGATCTATTTTGATGATATTTTACTTTCATTTGAGTGAAACATTCGTTGTATCGCCCTAATGAAATATCCACCCACATCATGTGGGTAATTTGCTTACATTTGCATAATAATCTTTTTTTGCGCTCAGAGAGTGCCTTATTTACATACAACTTCCCGTTGCGGTGAGGTAATGCTCCAAGTGCAGTAATATGGATGTCGGGCGATTAGACTGTATATTGAGACACAGGGGGTTGTAGTAACTCACATAAATTAGAATATAAATAAGTAACCAATCAAGCAATATAAATTCGATAAAATCAAATAAAATCTGTAATTTTTGCCGTTATTAATCACAAATTTATTTCAATCATTACGAATTCTTAATACATTTTTTTAAAAATGATTGTTCAATCGTTCAAAGCTTATATTTTTAAATGATTTTACTTAAGAGGTTATGTCACCACGCTGGCAGAATAAAATAAAGGTAGAAATTGGGTTATTTTTCACAAGGAGGTGGACACGTGCAACTATTAACTAAGCAGATTTTTTTTTTAAAGTGGTCGCCTCATGAGCTCCTCTGCCGTGACTAAGATGAAATATTCCCCAGTGCATGTTTCTTCGTGACGAGAGGAAAGGAGATCGTGTACTTATTTTAAAAATGAAATATCAACAATATAGAATTATGATTTTTTAATGCGATAAACCATCAATAACCAAATCAGTTAAGCTAAATTGTAGGTATTTAAATACTTAATAAGTTCCCAATTTAATTTCTATTCCGGACAAACTTACACTGGGGAAAGTTGCGTCTCGATCATTAGAAATTACTCAATTTCTTCGTAAATTGTATTCTTTGAGGATGATTCAAACCTTAAGGCCATTATGCTAGAAAATCTTATATAACTGTGCAATAATACGTATAAATGTACTAGCTAAAATACGTTAAATAAATCAAAATTGTTATTTGTTTATATTAATAATTATCTTAAAAAATATAAAAACCGTAATAAATAAGTATTGTTTGAATATTTTTATTGTAATTTAACTCCTATTGAAATAAATATTTTTTTCCTATATAAAAAGCGGAAAAAATTGATGACTAAGTTGCTTTGCCCATTCACCGGTATCCAAAATAAATAATCCAACGTTATGTTACTGTAGCTATAGACGTAAGTTTTTTTTATATAAATTGAGTACCTTTTGTATCTAAATTTGTAAATTTTGTATCAGATTATTAAATTGCTCCATATTTCACTATAAATGTTTCAATTTTGGATAAACTATGTATAAAACGAACTCTTTTGAGAGAATTTAGAACATTCTCCAATGAAGTTGAGCCATTTGACCTTATCTTTGGAGTTGTCGTTCCCAATATACGTATCTAAAATTTAGTATTAGGAATTCGGACAAAGTCCATTCAATTTATGGAGAAAGCAGGTTCAGATCGTCTGAAGATAGGATGACAAGATTGAAGATCAATCTGGTTATGGATTCAGGGGTTGACGATGTACAAATATCGCCCGAGCAGTACAGTACAGGCGACGCTTTAAACTTCGAAGGTTGATCTGATTAAGAGCATCGTGCCGTGACTAAGAAGATCTCAGGGAAGATGAAAGGATAGTTTCCATGCGGTTAAATAGTTTCATTTAAAATAGTACTATAAAATAAATATTTGGATTATACTTCGTCCTAAAATTTTTAAAATGGCAATCACACACCACTTGAAAGATAGTGTTAAAAGTAAAATAAAAAAAATATGAGGTATTCTGTAGCATTAATGAAAGTATTATTTTCTTATATTGTGTCGTTTGAGATTTTCAATTAAATAACATTATACAAATCCATCAAATATAACCAATTCAATGTATTTACATTTTGCAATATCGGAGTGACTTTTTTTTTAAAGCTTTGGGTACAAGGAGATATTTTAGGGCAGCAAAATGAGGTGACAGAAAAAAGCATTAAGAAAAAAAAGTTTAAGAAAAAAAGAAAAAAAAGCCTTAAGCCTCTTTGAAAATGATCCACTTAAGTACAAATATGTGTAGGTTGTAGTATATATATATTCTATTAGTAAATTTTTATAAAAAATATAATTACTATGTACGTGTATTAATTAATGCCTAACAAAAATAAAGGTCATCAATAATACAAAATTTATATTTAAACACTTTATATATAAATATTAAAAATAAAAATTAATAATCTTTCAAAATTATTTGATTTCTAAATTAAATAAAATATCCAACTGCTTTAAATTATTATAAAACATTTTATTAAATCGGTTTAATATTAAATTTACCTGATACTTAATTAGATAAGTATGGTAGAACCGCCGAAAAGTTTTTCATGACTCATGAAAAAAAAAATTCTCTTATATGCACTACTATTAGCTCCATATAAAATATTTAAAAAATAAGATATGATAAGAAACTGAGATGATCGTACCAAAACTTTTAGCGGTTGACCAATATATTACTTTAAATTATCATTGGAACATTCCACAGGAAATCTTAAATTTAAAGTTGCCATCACAATATAGTTTCTGCCTTGTATTCAGGTAACAAGACAAAATAAATTATGGAGCTTTACAAACTTATAACTTTACAAATAAATTGATAATAATAACATAGGAAATTATAATGTGCAACAAATATGTTTACTTTTTTGGTAACATATTTTTGATTTATATGTATTTAATATATACCTATATTGAAACACACGAATAAGACAAATACTATAAGAATATAAAAAAGTAAAAATAAATAATAAAAGAAGTCGACAGAGAAGACCGAGACAGAAATGCATTGAACAAATAATGAAAAAGTCCGTCTTACAATGATCATGCTACGGCAAATAAAAGAGAACAATAGTGGAAAGAATTATGTACATTTAGAAGAACCAATACCACGGGAAACTAAAATCTAGATAGGAACTGGATGTTAAGTAGGTGATTATTTTTTTATTGCCTCTTATTAAGGTGCATAATTTTAAACTATTATTTTACTGAAAAATTATAAAAAAATGGAGAGCCATGTCTATTTCCGTGGAGCTCCTCCTCTGTAAATACCATGCAACATTCCCTGGTACCTATTTATTTAAACAAACGTAAACTGGGGAATGTTTAATTTCAGTCACGGAGGAGGAGATCACGGAAATAGACAACGTGTAAATTTTTTCAAAAATTATCTATTATATTAATCATATATTAATATGAACAGTAAAAAGTGCCAATAAAAAAGTAATCAACTTATAAAATTTTACCCGATTTACGCATAAATTTTATTCTCCTAGAGTGGTGTAATCTCTTAACGCAACAGAAATATATAAAAATACAATATAGAATATAATAATTAAGAAATTATAAAGCTATTTAAAAAATATTACTAACATTAAAATATGATGATCAAATTAACAATTTAAATGCGATTAAGCAGAAAACAATAATTGGTTTAACGCAGATTATTTTGACTAAACGCTTGAAACATAATTTTCAAATAATGCAACATAAATCTGTCCAGTTTATAGCTTTCTACTCGATAATGTTGATGATTTACGGACCAGTCTTTTGTTATTATAATTCAATACACTTTGTTAATTTAGTAAGGTGTTAATTTAATTTATAGAGGCTCTGCCAGTATTTTCATGTTCGACCATTGCGAAATGAAAATTCTAACTTTTCAACGATATTATCAAGAGGTTTAATTTGAATTTCACAGAGTGGAACAACGGATAATTAAAAAGTAAATTCTGCCCTCGTTGCGTATGCTGAAAATAAAGTTCACTATCTTTTGCGAACACTCGGTATTCGCATTTTGTCACTTTGGCACGGAGATGTCTGTGGCCGAGTAGTCAAAGGTCGTGAATATAAATATTAATAAAAAATATTGATTGTTTTAACAATTCAATTGTTAAGTAAATATTTTTTTTTAATATAATAGTACGGTCTTTTAAAATCGTTAGTTTTACAACATACTTCAGACTAAATATAAAATTGGACTGATTTATCCTGCACCTAGCATACATAACAAAGTTTTTGGGATATAAAGTTGATATCTATTTAAAAAAAAAGAATAAAAGATTTTAATAAGTTTACTACATAAAAGTCTCATTTGTATCGATATTTTTAATTATAAACATAACGAAGTTGGCATGATAGTTCCTCAGCATAACATGTAGGTATATATATATATATAGATATATATATATATCTTATAATATATATATATATATATATATATATATAATATATCTATATATATACCTACTTTTATTCCCAGAAATAACATCCCGCGGTGACCTATGTAATTAGTAGAACTAATTTCCAACTCAAGAACACCGCCAACTGTCTCAAAAATCAAACTTGTAGTTTAATATCGAATTTTCCTATTGGAATTTAAAAAAAAATAACATGAACCACAAAATTTGTCTTTTAACACTTATGACAAAATTGTGTCTATGATTATTTATTTATATCCACGTATGCATGTTATTTTTTAAAAAAAATCTTGAAATTGTGGCTTTCGAGGGGACGTTACATTGACACTATAGTTTTACTACTACACAATAGCTGTATCCGTAAAAAATGAAGGTACATTTACATGTCGGTTTCTAAAGAATAAGCATTTATTTATTTATAAAAAAAAGAAAAAACGAAAAAGAAATGTTTAATAAAAAAGTTACGGACGCTACAGGAAGTTACGGACAGACAGACAGACAACAAAATTATTATAATAGGGATTTTAGATTTTTAATAACTGTTAAATTTAAAAAAAAAACTATTTTTTCTTGTGATTTGTAATTGTGACAACCATGTGATTTCAAAACCTTGCAAAAAAGAACCAAGTGTATATTAAGAAAACGATTAATCATGTAAAGATCAAGCCGCAGTAGGATTGTCCACAACCACGAACGATGAATATTTAAGGGATAAATCAAACCGGAGAAATCGTTCGCAGAACTGTGCTGTCGTAACGTGCAGTGAATCCACGAGGCGAAAAGTTTATCTACCTATACAAGTATAGAGAACACGATATAGACTACAATGAGGCAAGAATCGTACAAAGTCAGAACCCCGTCCTCTTTCAGTCCACTCGGCACTCACAAACACGAAATGTATGTTTTATTCAGACATTTCAGGCGTTACTTTGTACGCTCGTACAACGCAACAATTCAACTATTAGACAACGTCGAATTGGGCCCAATTTAGAGCGGAAACACTGATTAATAAAAACTCGAATTGGGCCCAATTTATAGAGTGGAAACACTGATTAATAAAAACTCGAATTGGGCTCAATTTATAGAGTGGAAACACTGATTAATAAAAACTCGAATTGGGCTCAATTTATAGAGTGGAAACACTGATTAATAAAAACTCGAATTGGGCCCAATTTACAGAGTGGAAAAACTGATTAATAAAAACTTGAATTGGGCCCAATTTATAGAGTGGAAACACTGATTAATAAAAACGTACAATTTTTCCATTATTTTTTTTTGTTCAAGGTGGAATAGTACAAATATTTTATTCAGTTCTTATTCGTTAAATTTCACTTGAAATGATAGGCAACATTCAAATGAAGTTGATTTAATTTCTTTATTAAATATTTTATGCAATGTTGTTTTCTCGCAAAAAACAGTTTTGTGAATTTATATTTAACAAAAAATTCATAAAAATAGACTCTCAGAAATGTACCGTAGAGTTGGATGTGAAGCAACTACCATATTAAAAAAAATATTTATATCAGACCGTAATATTATCTTTTTGATTAAATTAATTTAGAAATAATTTATTTCAGCTCTAAATAGATGTGAATTTGGGAAAAATAAAATAAAATAAAATAGAAATTTTCGTGTCGTACTTTCAATAAAATATTAAAAATATTTAGTACCTACCGTCTTTGAACACCTACTTACAAGTCATAAGGTCTAATATATATATATATATATATATATATATATATTTTTTTTTTTTTTTCAAATATAGCAAAATTATTTTGTGGTGACATAATTATAATTTATACAAAATAACTTTGTAAACACCACTTTTTTATTGAAAAAAATTCAACAGGTTTCGTAGCCAATGGCTTCTTCGTCAGGATAACAAAAATAAAATTAAAAAATCGATGTATAGATAATCAAAATATTAAAAAAGTTATATATGGAAAATGAATAATCTAAAGTACCTACTTAACATGAAAATAAATTTAAAACATAACTGTTAGCAAAAAGGACCTGATTATTTATAATTGTGGAATAGTTAAAAATTATTTTAAGAAAAATGCAAATGTAAAAACTGCGTACGATAACTAACAGACGGCCGACTGCAGAACATGATAAATAATCCAAAATAGGAATTTTCCAACTCTGCAGAATAATCGCCGCCCAAATCTGACTGTTGGGCGTTTAATAAAAGCCGTATGGTATGGTAAGGTTAATATTTCACGATCTGACATTGTACATCTGCCAGGGGGAGTTGGCAGTGGAAGAGCTGGAGAGGCGCCCCGCGCGTAATGGTCTCAAATCAGCCAAATCGCTGAGGTATTTTTTGGCAGGACGCAGTGAGCCGCTGTGATTTCGGAGCCATTTGCAAGTGGGGAATTTTTTCGATACATCCGAATGTTTGACAAACGGAAAAACGTGTTAAGAAAACATAAATTATAAATAAAAAAAAATAATTTGTATAAAACCACTATTTTTACTCCCTTCATATTAACACGTGGCGTCTGCTTGCTTGCTTGCCGGCTTGCCGTCAAAAAAAACTTTAGATCGATTTTTGACCCTTTTCCCGTGATCCAATCGAGCTGAAACTTGGCAAGTAGACTCGTGGCGACGATCAAGAAGATCTATCAAATTTTCGTTAAAAAATTAATAATTATAGCATAATTTCGGATTTTTAGAAATTTTATTGGTTTTTTCAAATTGGAATCATTAGAAAAGTTTGAAAAGCAACGGCGGCCCGATAACGTAAATATTTTCTAAATTTGAATTACTTCTTCGGTATACATAATAGGTACTTCACTACGAATGTCGAAAATCTAAATTGACTGACAAATGTTTTTAGAATTTAATCTTCAAAGCATGAGTGTCTTATCAAAGCTCAAAACATCTGACATTTTAGAAATATATTTAATTACTGTTAGTTTAGTGTTATGTTATATATTTTAATTCGTCTTTAATTGTTGTTATATTTTATAAAGAAAGGGAGTATAATAAAAACTTGGTTTTTATGGGTTACTTTTTTAAAAATTATTATCATGTTTCGTTATGATTGCAATAATTTTTTTCATTTTTTTAAAATTAATTTATTACATATCATACATTTACATATCACACAAATCAGACAGAGGATGTGCAGTGGATGTTGGCCATAGAATAGGTGTGAGATAAAGGATTAAATTTAGATCCATAACAGGAATTTTGTGTAACCCGAAAACTCCTATAAAACTTAAAGGAAAGACGTAACAGACTATCGTTAAACCCGCAATAATGTATGAATCCAAATGTTGGATTATGTACAACTCCTACTCAAGGCAACTTGAAATAGCATAATTTCATTTATGGCTTAGATGGTCGGAAAGAGTAACAATGAAATATATGATTAAAAGTTCACGAATTCGTAGTAGCCTGGGTGTCACGAAAATAAGCAACAAGCTGGAAAAAAAATTGCTGAGATGGTACGGGTACATAAAGCAGAGACCACCAGACCACACGCTGAAGCAGAAAATGTCTATGGAGCTTCATCTACAGTCATCCAGAGCAAGACCAAAGTACTCCAGGTTTACTCACTGCTCCAAATTCTTCAGAGAAACGGCCTAGACGAAAGCGATACCAATAACTGAAGGAGATACAGCCTGAGAATGAGAAGAGTCGACCCCAAAAGCCTACTTTGGCAATGAGTTGGTAAAAGAAAGAAGAAACTTTGAAATTAAAAATGTTGCGCTTCTTTAATAAAAATTTATATTATTTAAATCCCTCTCTCAATAATTTAAATTAAATTGTTGCTATTGGAACAACTATTCTAAGTATCCTTTCACATATCCTATTGATGAATATATCCGTCCAAGAATATATTCATCAATAGGTAATACACCATACACCTGAAAATACGATGAAAAATGTTTTTTTACCGTACACGATGTGTACCTTCGTGGGACATCAAAATCACGACCGCGAGATTTATTTATAAAAATGACGCCTTCATGAAATATGTCATGAATGTCATGCGTGCTATTCAATAATACAATAAACCGCAAAAGGCGAACTCGCAATATCTGAAATTTCTCTGGATATTGAAAGTCATATTATTTTAAACGAGCTTTGTAAGTTAAATATTTCTTTTTCAGCTGGAAATACGAATATGCGAATCTTTTTGGAAAGTCTTTGTGTAGATGGCTTGTGATTTAAAATTTTATTCAAGTATATTACGGTTGTTTGTTGTACTTAATTATTGGAACACTTGTAATTATTGGAACATAGGTATTGGAACAAACAGATATTTTATACGAACTATACGGATGTGTTAATATTCGATTCTCCACATTTCGCTGGAGTCATCAAGGCATCTCCAGGAGAGTGCCCTATCGCGGTGGGGGTCAAGGATTCACGGATTATTTCTTACGCAGTCGCAGATTATACGCACTTCGTGTCGCTTCCTTTTACGTCATATTCTTTCCCCTCTATTCTGTACTTTGGTTCGCTAGTCATCGACCTCGGCAACATGAAGGTCCCATTGGATCCGATCAAGCCAAGAAATTCGTAATTTATCGATCTGCCGTCTCTTCCAGTAAAGAAAATATTAGGTATATTATACGATAAGGATTCTTCTATACAAACGTGATGAACAGCCTATTGGGAGGTTTTAATTTAATCAAATAGATAAATGTAAAATTTGAGAATTTGAAAAGCACCGCTAAATATTACCTTTGCAAATCAGATCAAAGTTTTTTCTCAGGACTCAAATCACTACAGTTCCAAAAAAAGCATTATGGTATGCAAATATTTTTTCATCGAACTAAAATTTTGTTTTACATGTTAAGTGAGTAAAAACCCAGGTACATAAGCATCGATAACACATGCATTTGTGATACCGAAAAGGAGCAAACCCCTCAACACATGTTATTGGAGTATAAAGCCCATGCGCATGGCAGGTGGTATATTGAAAAACTGTGCAAATGGCATAACATCTCTCTGTACCTATGGAAGTGCTGAAGAATGAATGAATGGAGGCAGATTATATAAAATACCTAAAAAATATCGTGAAAAAAAAATAATTTAATAATGATTATTCTTAACCCAAATTTGATACATCTATGTCTAAATAAATATTCACAAATCCTTGTAGGATAAAGCAAAGAAAAAAAAATAAAGGCAACATAAAAAAACACGTACACCTACTGCATCTTTCCATTTTAGGAAGACAATCGAAGTAGTAGGTATGTGTAAGCCGTGCGTACGACGCACTTTGTTTCGTTGTTTGCGGGCATAAACACCAACGTAAGGAAAAAATGTGCGTTTTAACTTACGATGTTTATTACAATGTAAGGTAGTTAGTAAAAGTATCAAAGCTATAGAGCTGATGAACTTGTGGCAACAGAATAGGCGGACTAGCCGCATCTTGAGTACTCAGAGTACCGTAGATTCCAAGGAATCTGAAAAAAATATGCAATTATATTCTAATAATATAAAAAAAACAATTTATTCGTCAGTGGCCGACAGTATAGTGCTAAGAGAAAAAAACCTATCTTTAGTGTGTATCGATATAAAATTAGATTTTTAATATATATACGTATACAAAACGTTAAATTATAGTGGAAACAATTAAAAATGAATAATTATTTATATTCACAATATTACTTTAGCCAGCTAACACAGATCGTATGCCCTGTGGCTGCTCCCTAAAGATTTCCATATTTATTTCCCATATATGTCAACCTGTCTAGATTCACTCTGTTTTCATACAAAAATTGTTGACTCATGCGGAAGCAGCACAAGACAGGGGAATATGGAAGCAACTTGTCGAGTCTTTGGGCCCCCGACTCTACTGGACAAGGGGATGAAGATGATGATGATGATGATAAATAGCTTCGTTAGTGTTAGACTTTTATAATTTATCTTAATTAATTAGTAATTTATATTTTTGTGTATTATATATAATAGATACATCTATGTGTACAAAGAATTTTATTTAAATTTTTTTCATTTAACCCGCACAGGTTATCATTTTATTTCAAGTCGCACGTCTGTTAAGACGCCGTGATAGATAAATAATAAAATAAAGTGAGACTTTACAGGTGACCGGTTGAATCAAAGCTTCATCTGCCCAGGATAGCGGTTTGCTACGAAAAAACATTTATGTTATCTGCGCACTATTTTCTTTTTATTATTTTATGGGATATTCTGCCGTAAATTCACGACATTTCTGGCTGTTGTACAAATGTCCTGATGATGGTATCTGCAATGGGATCCGAAACATGTAAGAGTATTCCAAAACATGACCAGACGATTCTGATCGCCGGTGACAAGTTGAGAATTATTTTTTCAGATTGACAATTAACTAAATTGAGCACGCTTCGAAAGAATAACTTATCTGTGAAAGTAAAATAATGAGAAGAATTTTATCTAACAATGATTATTGGGACCTCTATGAATTCATATTTTTGGAGCCTCACCAAAATAAACAATGATAAATATATTTCTTATATTATTTATATTCTTCCTATATATAAATGCACGAAGCTCCCACGAGGAAATATCACGTGACACAAATCAACATGGCTTCGGGCTTTATGTCAGTTTGAAATAAATATGGACCCAGTTGGGTTTGGTGATGAGAAAAAGGTATTTTTCTTTCAGGAAATTATTCCTCTCTTCACTCTTACGTAGTATTTTCGGTTGAGTGTTATTGATACGAGCCTAGGATGGATGTTGGAAATGGAGTCAGTAGTCGGTACTTGAGAAAAATTATAAGAGAGTGAACACAATGGAAATATTTATAGCTCTTAATTCATGAACAAAATTGCATTCTTCAACTTTATAAAAATTTATAAGAAGTGACCAAAAAGTATCAAGTATCAGAAAAAATATCACTTGGTAAATTGTATATCCCTCTAATATATACCAAAACTGCTCAGAATCATTATACATTTGGAGTTGTGAAATGTTTTAGCGAATTACCTGTTAAAATGAGGATTGAGAATAATTAAGAGGCTTTTAACAAAAATATTAAAAAACGCGATCATAGTAAATTCATTTTTATTTTACATAATGTAATCCCCTTACTTATTATTTAATTTTGTATATATTTAATCATATAATCCTGTGGAATACTTCCTTAATAATAGATATCTTTAATATTAATATTATCTTTACAGCATACCTACTGTTGAATGCCTTTGTTTATAATTTTACATTATTTTCTTTTTGCTATATTCATTTTTAAATAATAATTGCGCATTGTTATATGATTTATGCTTATTTTTAGTTTATTTTTACTTCTCACATTATTTCATTATGATTATTGCATATAAGTTATTTTTATATATAGGTAGATAGTATGTATTATTATTTCATTATGATTATTGCATATAAGTTATTCTTATATATAGGTAAATAGTATGTACTACATATTATCAAAAGCATTTTTAATATAATGATATTCCTATCCTACTCACGAGTTTTTATTACTCATGTAGAAGAGAAATACCTCATAAAAACCTTCACTATTAATATTGTAAATATTTATTTATTTATATAATAAATAAATAAATGGAAATAATATTTTAATTCTATTGATCTCCATTCATACCATACAAAAAAATATGTTTATTTTATTGATCTCCATTCGAGTTTTTAATACCAACGTCCGACATCGAAAGATGTACTAATTGTTTGTATTAACGCGTCATTCCCATACAGAGGATAATGCTTTATACTCTTGTGTCTTTATGTTTTCACGGCCGTTCAGAATTTTCTATGTATAGTTTTCTGGAATATTCTGCCTTGTATATGTGACCTCTCTGGCCGACGTTTCAGATCCCATTGCAGGGTCCATCATCAGGGCTGATGTGATGGGTGTGTGTTTGAAAATGTATCAATTGTACGCAAAATGCAACAGGCAAATTATAATCTTATTAAATGGTGGCAGAGTTAAAATCAACATACATTAACAATTGGAGAAATAATTGAGAGAAATAAAATAAAGATTTCCCTTTCCAACTACTTAATCAATTACTTTAAAAATAGGTTTACAATTTATACAAGAGGAATAAATAATTACTTTTGATGGTAAATTTTTTTATTTTGTAGGATGTAATTTGACTTTATAAACAGACATTGATGATATAAATAGCAATTTCATCACAATAATAACTTCTAGGTAATCAGTACTTACTTTATTTTATTTATAAACAAAATCAAGTAAACATGTTTTTTCTTGTTATTTCGATCAATTTGCCAAACTTTCCCCATAATTTGTAGGTTCTCTCCCCTGTCTTGTCAACGTCAAATGAAAATAAAGAGTTTTTCCAATGAATATCCATTTAAAACTTTCCCAATAATTTCAACGACAAAATCGGAAGTTTTTCTTTCTATAGATTGTTTTCGACGCAAAATTAAAATACAGTGGTATTAGTGCACGAAAATCTATATTGTGATGTGGTAACCAATCACATAATGATTTTATTAAATAATAATTTTTCAATGACATTTACTGAGAACTCCATTAAAACAGTTTAAAAATATGTTTAAATAAAACAATATACAAGGTTGGTAAGTATGTTTAAAATTTTCGAAACTTCGAAGTAGCAGACACACATTTATTCGTATACACAACACTTGCTGTTATTTCTTTCAAATAAATCTTCTTTGGCGGAAAAAAGGCTCGATATTATTTGAATACGGGGTTAAGTTTTTGAATATTTTTTACGTAATTTATTTAATGAAGGCTTCTGTCGCAAAGAACGTTGATTATAGATCAGTAGAGTGAATGATGTGATAGATAATAAATGAGAGTTATGAAATATTCTGCCATCGAAATACACAACAATTGTAATAAATTAGGTCAAAATAAAACAATTAATCCAAAATAATCATTGACAACCGAATTTGACAAGATTATTTCTAAATCAGAAGATATTTATGCTACTTCAAAATGCTATGTAATATATATCGTAATTTTTTCCTTTTTTTCATGGAGCTTTTCTAATCCATGTATTGTTTTGAAAATGTGAAAATGGCATTACATTTTTAGGATGAAAAGTAACAGTTCAGATTTATATCGTCGAGAAAAAATACTGGACATCCTCAGGCAGGAAAAAATTCGGTAACAGAAGCAATTTCAGGAAAAAGAAAACTGATCCATGATTTTAATGGTAAGAGAGGTGTTACAGTTTTTTAAACGAAATACAAAATTTTAATATCTTAAGTGTGGCATACAGATTTTATGTTGTGTCAGGTCGTGGTTGCGGAAAACAAATGAAAACATTAGAAATTAATTAGCGATTTATTAATTATTTTATTAAATTGATATTTGGAATTTATCACTCGTCTATGAAAATTTTATTATCGAGAAGATTCTCTTCTTTTCTAGTGTGTAGGTGAAGGTTCCCGTCGTTTCTATGCTGTTACGGGCATTTTCAGACTTTCGTAGATCCTAGAGTGCTTTGGGCTATTCCGGAGCATTCTAAAGGTTGTTCCAAAGTGACATATAAAAAGGAAATCGCATGGATCGGAGGAAAGTGCAATTCCTTCTTCTTACCATTTCATTACAATATTAAAAACAAATTAAATTTTTTGAAATTGATCCCAAACTATCAAAAAAAATTTTTTTTTCAAATCGGATATGCTAAATTGTAGATATTTCATTTCTTAATAAATCCACAATCATTTTTTCTGTTTCTATAAAACGTGCATTAGGGAAAGTTGCATGTCAGTCACGGAGGAGGAGTTCTATGAAGATGTTTTTTTTTAAATATCCAATAAGGTAATAAAAATAATGTACTTTAATAAATTCCGATAAAACATATTCACCCCCTTACAAAAAATCTAACAATTTTTACCTAAATTTTAGCCTGGCGTACGTAACCCCATAAACTATGAGATAAATTTTCTGGATATTTTGAAAGATCTTCGATCTTTTGAAGAGAGAAGCTGATAAAAATATGATAAAAGGAAAAAACTAAAGCAAGGCATACCTTATCATGACGGTTTGGTTACTAGGTTTACTATTCCAAACCCAATATTTTAAGCCTTATTATAGGTAAAAACAGGACTGTAAATCAAAATTTTGGTAAATGGAATATTTTTATTATAATGAAAGTTAAATCTGGAAAATATTCAAATCCAATTTAATTATTTTAACGTTTAATGCAACCTTTGTGCCGCACTCGGAGAAATTTTCCGACAAGGATTTTCGTTATTTAAGATTTTCATTGAATCTGTTTTAGATGGAGTCTTAATTAGAAATGGAAAGTTGGCGCTCTGGATGGAAACATTTCGTAATATCATGGATATTTTATTCATACATAAATAATAAGAACTAGATGTGACGCGTCGTAAATGACGTACGTATTTATTTATTAATTAAAAAAGTTAAAAAAAATAAGTTACCGACGTTACAGGCAGTTGCAGACAGACAAATAGGCAACGAAATTATTATTATTGGGATAATTTATTTATTTATTTTATTTAATTACATAATTTTGTCGCGTGGGATTTTTGTCGTGGGAATTTTGTATTTGTATAAACGAAAACAAAGTTACGGACAGACAGACAATAATTTTTTTTTCAAAAGTTTACGTTTTAAAAGGCCAAATGGCCCAATATCAGAAGCGAAACACATAACACATACCCAGGCTTGAGCAAAAAAAAAAAATCGAACCCGGAACCCTCGGTGTGAGAAGCCAGTGTCATATCCACTGGACTACGAGGGCCGCCATTGGGATAAGGCATCCAAACAACACATTTTATATATAAAATAAGTTCCATATACATAGGGGTGGAATATCCGAAACAACAATATGTAACTAAAGTAAGTAAAATATATAACTACCCACACAGTTTTGTGTGTAGTATCTACAATCTTATAAGTATAGTGGTTAAGACACTTGCTAAGTGTTTTAGTGTTCGAAGGTTCGTGCCCCGTTTCAAAGGATTACCAAGTTAGTTCTATTTTCATGCACAGACGTTTTACTAAGTTTAAAAATAGTATAATTTTTTATGTAACACGTGTTCCGTTTGTGTATTTAGAAAAATCGGTTAATTTATATACATAAATATATGGATTGTTTGCACACAGATTTATTAGACACCAGTTTATTTAAAAGAATGGCTAAATTTTAATAAATTTAATACAATATAATGTTCGCTAAAACGTGGTTCGTTTTAAAAATTTTATAAGTTTACTAGTAGTAATCTAAAATGATGTCCTTGAACATGTCGGTCTCTAAAGAAAAGTGTGCAAAACTTGGGTAAGACCTGACAAATGCTGTAGATTTGGGAAAAATTACATAAATAAATTAAAAGAAAATAAAAATTATAAAAAAAATAAAAAAGTAACGGACGTTACAGAAAGTGACGGACAGACAGACAGATGGACAATGATTTTATTGTTATCGGAATATAGAAATAACTAATCTATCTATCATTTTATATAAATATCAGTATTTTTTTTATAAAAATTGCCGAATTTCTTCATCATTTTTAATTTCTTTCGTTATTTTCCATCTAGTATATTTTAGGTATTCCTTTGATTCATAGCATTGTAACTTCGTTAACCCAATACGTCTTATCCATTATTTTTGCACAAAACCCGGAGGGGGAATCCCAAACGATCTCTTTTTTCCAAAGATTGTGTAAAACGTGGTATCCTTTAATATTTCCTTTCCCAGAGCGAAGAGCTTACTTCTTACGTAAGAGTTTCAATATTGAAAATTTTGTATTATCTGTATAATAATTTACTTTGCTTTTGGTTTAAACCTTTAGTACAAAACGGGTTTATTTACATTTTTTTGATGAAATAAAACTATTTAGACTATCTACGTAACCATTCATTATTCAGCACAAAATATAAACCAAATTAATTAATCAATTAGAAAGACGTACAGAATAATCTAACCCACGAAAAAATATTTTGGCTACTACCGGCATTCTAACCCGGGTCACTTCCTTTCCGGGGCCGGTGCTCTGACCACTAAGCTATAGGAGCCTTGTAGATTTCCGAGAATATATCGACCTTATATGTAATTCTCATTTTTATTAATTGATTAATTTTTATTTTTGTCCATAGAGCAATCCACTTTTTTGATACGGTAGTTCAAAGTACTTGAATCCCGGTAGTAGCCAAAATATATTTTCGTGGATTAGATATTTCTGTACGTTGTGTTCTGTAATGTGTTCTTGAATTCAAAATATAAACCCTCATAATTTCACTCTCATCTACTTTCACGCGCTTGCAATATGCTGATTTTTAAAATAAATGTGAAAATTTACCTACATTATTGTTCGTTTTTGTCGTTATTGTTTACTTATTTTTTTAGTATACGGTAAAGATAAAGATATAGTTAAATCCTTCTGGTATATATGTACTGTCTGAAATGAAGTGACTGTCCCGCGATTTATGTAGGTAAAACAACGCGAAGTGTAAAATGATTGACCGATCGTCCGCGCAGTGTGTTTCATAAGCGCATATTGCATGGAAAGGTATGTTAGCGGCGCTCCCCGACGGAAAAGATCCGCGCAGTGTGGCGCCGGCCTGAGAGTTGGAGAAACTTGCGATGCTTAAAAAATTGTGTATTTTCAGAATTCGCAAACCATTTAATCGAAAAAGACCACGCGTTTAAAAAGTAATACAGGAATTAGCACAAAACATCAAAATGGAATAGGTAATAGACTAGATAATTTAAAGGTGTTTGAGATCATAAATAAACAATTAAATTTATCCTTTAGTCCTATTTTGCATATGTTTCCCTTAAACAACAATACTCCCCGCCCCCTCCCCCTACTCACCCCCATCCGGTCGGTCACATCAAAATGTGTGTTAAAAGTAGTGGTGTTAAAACAAAAGATATTCTTTTGTCCATTTAACTTAATACTATACTTGGCTTCATGGATCTACGACAAGGGCCACATCTATCTGCATTCTATGGTTAGAAGGCCATGCCATATCTATGGTCAGTATGCCGGGTAACTGACAGTACTCTTTCTCTTAATTTGAGAGCTATTGAAGTGTTTTTTGACAATGTCTTTTAACAATGTGGTAAAACAAAAGCATTTATTCGACAAAGGAGACAATAAATATTTAATCACAACTTATTTTGGAAATTTATACTTTTAAAATCAATTAGATCCCTTATTTTCATCCAATCCTTTTAGGTATTTTTACGATCATTGTTTTCATAATTTTCTTCTATTTACCATGTGAATTGAAATATAATGTTGATGAGTCACAATTAAAAACGTTTTTACTTTATTAGACTTAAATGGGTCTGATATTTTGCCCACACTTTTGGAATAGTTCTTTGTCGAGCTCATGGTGTATCGAGTCAAGGTCTACCTAGACTTAAAAAAATATATTTGAGGTTAGATTCACGACGGACTTTTTCACCACGGAGATGGTAGTGTAATTTTTAAGCTTGAAAATCCAATAGAGAAAATTTTAGACATAATAATGGACCGTGCATCACCACCTGGCTTACCTTAATCATTATCTGGCTATGGGACATCTTCAAGAATTAGAAGAAAATGTCAAGAGATGAGATTGAAGTCCCGGTTTTCATTGTGGCCGGTATATTTTATGTGCAAATTTTACTTCAGTAAAACGTGTGAACTCACGTGAATCTTTTTGTTGAAGACTGCAGTAACTTACCAATCATTGTCTATTAATTATTTTGCGTAAATTTTTAGATTCTTTGTACTCATTAATGTTAAAAATATGAAAACGTCAAAAAATGATAAGTTTCTTCTAATTAAATAAATGGCCACTGATAAATCACATCTAACGGCTTACGAAGCCTACTTGGAGTAAACTATTTATTAAAAAGAGCTTATCTCGATATTTGATTGCATGAATTGCAATTTGATCTTTCTCACAAAACCAAATTATGTCAATAACTTAAAAGTATAGATACTCAGAGAATATCGAAAAAAATATACGGTTTCCAACATTCTCTTATTGGGAGAACGAGTTACTAATTTCATTGTTTTAACCAATTATTACAACTATTTGATTTTTGTGTTATTTCTTCTCTAATTTTTAAATAAATTTTTACGACGACATCAATAACTATAACTATTGTCACAGAAATGTGAGCTCGAAGTTTGGTGAAAAAATCGACCCGGCGAAATAGAGAACTCAAGTTACATTTAAAAAACCCTTTTCAACAATTCACAATATAGAGGGAACTATGATTACGACCATTTAATAAATAAAGTCGAAATGTATTTCGCAAATTAGTTGAAAAAAAAACTTTTTTGGCATTGGTCACCTAGTAACCATTTCCAAAGCGGGGGTAATTTTTTCCTAAAAAGAAATAAGTGGTCCGCCGACGTGTGAGTGTTATATATTACGTTTAAGGGCGGTTATTTCTCTACAGGGTGGGCAAAAGTGTCGTTAGGAGAGAGGAGGGAAATAGGTGGCGGCATCTGTGAGACACAAAAAGGACCATAATGGTTCGGAACTTCGATGAGAGTTTTTTACTTATCGAATCGGAGACAAAAAAATTAATTTGCTTCTCTTAAAAACTTACAGTTAGGCAAAAGAAAATTCAATGTGAATTCCTTGACTTGGATAAGGGTTGCTATATTTATTTTAACTCTTTTTAGCGTACATAATGATGTAAAGCTGAAAATATGATATTAACCTACTACTTATATAATAATAATAAAAATATTATTGATAATAATAAATTTTTTAATAATTATAATAATAATAATAATTATTATTATTATTATTATTAAAAAAACCCATTATTTAGGACTCTTACAAAAATAAAGGTAAGATAATACATATTAAGCAATAACACAAGCTCTAATAAAGCATAATATAATGTAAATGACACGTAAGCTATAAGTTAGTACATAAAATTATTAATAATAATATATAGCAAGAACATAGCAAGATGGTTTAAAATAATTATTCAGAAAAAAAATATACAGTAGGTATTAGTAGTTTAAAACATGGGTATAGACACAAGAATAATTCATATACCACATCAAACAATTCATACAGAGAACTTGCTGGAACATAAAAAGAAACGAGAGGTTAGTAGTTAGCTAGAAGATAATTATTATAACATTCTATAAATGACACTATTTTTTTAAGGCGAGGTATAGTTTTTTTCCAAATATTTTTAAAACATTTGTGAATTTAATTAAATTAATGGGAAAGTCTTACTGATCATATATCTGTTTGCTAATCTATGAAGTATTTGCAGTGGTGAATTGAAAAAATAGTTTGTGACTGCAGTTTCCAAGGCAAAATTTGCATAAATTCTGTTTTCGCGGGATGGAACAAGTAAGCAGATGAGTTCCAATACATGAGGACAGTCAATAATTCAAATTATGATTTTTTTGAATAAGGCACGATCCGTCACTATTTTTCTTGACTCAAATTTTTCAAGGGAGCAAAAGGATCTAAGAAAATCATAATCAATATTACTTTAAGTTGAAATTTAATCAAAACCTCCTGAAATTTGGACTCCCAATATATAAAATAAAATTTGCATTATTTACTTGGCTTGGATTTGTTAATTGATCGACTAAACTTCCACCTATACGCTTGGAATTTTAATACATTAAGACGACACTAAAGTTAATCATATATTCGTAGAATTTGAAGGCTTTGAAAATGTTATTGATGCGACAGTCATTTTTTTAAATTCACTGTTAATATTATGCATCGTGTACTTGGAAGATAACGAATAATTAGCCATTAAAATACAATAGAACCATGCTTTTTTAATTAGTAGGTATTTATTGTCAATAGGCCAATCTCTAAAAAAAATTTTATTAACAAATTTAATAACAGAATAAATGTTTATGTACACATCCTTTAGAGTGCAAAACATTTTATTATGATAAGCTAATGTTATTTGTATAAAACATGCATGTTACCTGACATGATATGATATCTATGTATTATACATATCATATTTCATATCATATAAAAGTAAAGGCAGCACTTTTCCGTCCTTTCTTAGAATATGCCTCTGTGATTTGATTTCCCTTCTATATAAATAAATAAGTCATATCGAATCCGTACAAACATCGTTTCTTAAAAAAAGTTGCATGGATGATGGGCTTGGATAGAGGAGACTACTCCTACAGTGAAATTAGGTCAATGTTAAAAAATTGTAACCTCCAAAAACATAGAGAAAACACTGATTTAATCACTATATTCAAGATATTAAGCAGCCACAGTGATGTGCCTTTGTTACTGGGCCAAATAAAATTCAATATCACTTCCCGTAGACTTAGAAATAATGAAGTGGTGTTCCTTAGCCAAAAAAGAACTAATTATGGATTCCATGCTCCTATGCCATG
Organism: Agrypnia vestita; assembly: GCA_016648135.1. Classification (NCBI taxonomy): domain Eukaryota; kingdom Metazoa; phylum Arthropoda; class Insecta; order Trichoptera; family Phryganeidae; genus Agrypnia; species Agrypnia vestita. The sequence goes on from JADDOH010002352.1 coordinate 90,337, forward strand.
GTTATTTCATCTTATCAACTAAAGACAGTATCTGGATTTCTTCGGTGTAAGTCTGTCCAGATTCAAACAATTTTTGATTAGATAGTCCAGATCTTGTCTCCATCTTGTTAGTACTATTCAATTGCCCATGATTTTGTTTTAAATTGCTATAACCCTTATTCTGATGTATTTTATGTTGGTAATGTTATGTATTACATTTTATTGATCTATGTCAAATAATTTCAATAAATAAATAAGTAAATTATCGATCAATGCCTATAATTAACTTTTAATAGGAATTGACTTAATACCTACCCATGTGAATTTACAGTTAAATTGTGATTTTTATATACTCATTTATATTGATAATACTGACCGATTTTTAAATAGTTTGTATAATTAAATATAATGATAAACTGCTCCCTTGATAGTACACTACATAATTATTTATCTGGTTAGTGTTTATCAATATTTTGACAGTCTTGAAGATCCACAGAAAAAAGATTAATAATTTTCAAGCCCAAATTTTTTTAAATGTATGAAAGTTTAAAAATACATTTTTTTTTAATACATTCTATATAGGTATATTTGAAAAGACAGCTTCAATAAAATAGTGATCTAATTAATAACACCCGTCAATATTTTTAATTAGAATGTCTGTGTTATAGATCAAATTATCAAAATAATAAATTGAAAAAAACTCAACAGGATAGCCAAGTGCGAAAAGGTGGTGGAGGCAGAGTGGATGGTTTGGTTAAGGGCGGGGAAACAGAGAAATGAGTAAATAAGTGGTAATGATTGACGGGGCTTCCGGTTGTTGAAGGATGTACCTAATGATGGGGGGTGTGGAGAAATCTAAGAAAATATGGAATCCACGACAGAATATTCTTTTTTCACATAAAACATTAGAATTTCTATTCGTTCGATAACCAACGACATTTATTTCAAAACTGCTTCGTGATATTTATCTATTCTATGATATTAAGTGTTAGTGATACATATTTATCTAAAGTAAAAGTATTTATTTATTTGTATATGCATACCACCATTGAAAAAATTTGTGTAAAAACAAAAGACATCCTACACAAGCAAGCAACAAAACACATTTACAAAAACTTACACAGAAAAATAAATTAAATAACACACTATATAAGATGTAAAAAATTAAAGAGTCAACAATCTATGAGCAAAAAATTTAATTATTAGCTGATTTTAATATAGAAACTATCACTGTCTCAGAATCGACAGCATGTTTCTCTTTAAAGTAGTTAAGCTATTATGTAATACGTCTACACACTCACTGTACTTATTACCCAGTCTATGTAGTCTAAGCAGTGATGAGTGTATGTGATAGTTTATTAGGGTAATAATATAGTAGTAAAATATAACCTTTGAACGCGTTGACAATAAAATTCTGAGACATAATTTAGAGAGACCTTTAGGACTATCAGTTAGAGAAGTCTATTAATTTTCTTTAACAAACTCACTGTACTCATTGCCCAGTCTGTGGAGTCTAAGCAGTGATGAGTGTATGTGGTAGTTTGTTAAGGTAATATAGGAGTAAAATATATCATTTGAATGCGTTGACAATGAAATTCTAAAACATAATTTAGGAAGAAGATTAGGGCTGTCAGTAAGAGAAGTCTATTAATTTTCTTCCATCTGATAGACTAAACTCAGTGCAATTAAGATTAATTATAGATGTATCATAGAGAAGAAGCTATGAATAAAAGAAATATGTGTGGAAGTTTTTTTATATGATAGCCCAGGGCTTACAACTGGATGAGCTGGCTAAAGTAATCACTCTACACAATGTTACGTTCACCAATTCAATCATAAGAACATCCACACATTATAAAAATTTTAAAGTTCTATATATATGTTCAAATTTCAGATTTGTTTCCTTTTTCGATGCTAATTATATTATTTTTAATCTTGGTAAAGTGCTTTTGTATTTTTAAAATATAGATATATCTTTTTAATATACTATATATCCACATGTTAAAAATACATTTTTTTTACATAGAATATGTTTATTATAAACTTTTCCTAACACTTTTATATATACTCACATTAACCCGGTAGTTTATTTTTGGTATCAGAATAGAATATCTGTAGCATCAAATTATCATCAAAGTATATATGCTGCTTTTTGTGTTAGAATTCAATGGATCGATTGCTTTTTTTGATATACTTTATTATTTATAAATTAATTTAAATATATAAGCTTGAAAATTATAAACTTTGCTTACTTCGCAAGGAGCTAATATAAAAAAAGACTTTTAAGATTTTTTAAGTTGATATTTAGATTTATTTTATTGTGAATATGAATATTTTTCGTTGCAGTAAAACATACGAATATTCTATAGAGGAGTGGTGTGATACGTTGTCTGAGATAGTTGTGCGTTTTTTATCGATTGAATGTTTAATTAAATATAAAATGAAAAAAAATCGTTCTCATGCCACATTTCTAGTAATAAAATTATTCATTTTTCTAATACACCCATGATTCTTACTATTATTAAGTACAGTATAAACACCCTTATTATATATTATTATATTATACCAAACCTGAAGTAATAAATTAAATCACATACTTGAAAACCTTGCTGTCTCAACACAGATTATTTAATTAAAAGTCAAAACGGAATGTTAAATTTATGTCAAACTTCTATAGATAAAAATAATTAAGAAAGGGTTGGACAACTATGCATGTAGTAAATTGTATCAAAACATGAATTACATATTATTCAAGGTATGTTCGTCTAACTATGACTGTAATTTATCTTTAATAAATAAACAAATAAATACATAAAAACATAAAAATACAACTACAAATAAATGTATCCTAAACATTTATTTTATCGAGGCAGACAAAACGTGACGATAATACTAAGTTCACAAACTGACGAAAGTAAATTTGTGCTGATTTTTCATCTTAAAAGCATTAATCTCAATTTGTTACATTTTTTGGTGTTCGAATTGTTGATTTTAAACCAACTCAAAAGGGTTTTCAAAAACAGAGCCGACGTTTCTTTGGCGCGAAACGTTTACAAACCGATTGTGAAAAACTGAACGAAGTTAGAAGAGGCCCCCAAAAAACCGAACCCAAATTGTGCTGAGATCACACAGCTGGGTATGGCTGTCGATTGCGACCCTCAGAGCGCCCGTGGTGCCCATACAAAAAAACGGTATTTATATCCCTTGTCCACGGATGAGTAGGCAGAGTGGAGAAAACGTTTTCTAATCGCGGCAACGACGCTTCCGGGAAATTGGGTAATAACTCGTAACCTACCCTTCCAATTCCTCAAAAGTTTTTATGTAAGGGATAAATAAATTAGTAAGCGTTTTTGAGGTGTTTTTTTTTACATAAATGCAGTAGGAATTGTTAATGTTGAAAATTGACAATGTAATTGTTCGAAATAGTGCTGCCAGAATAGAAAACAAGTATACACAAAACTGGAAATTTATTTATTAAATTTAGGTTTAGATGATTTTGAAATTATTTTTAAAATTTCATTCATTGATTTGCCAGTTACTTTGTGGTGTAAAATTTTAATTAAAATATATTAAATAACTTTTTATTACACGCACAAAATTATTAAAATTCTTGTCTTACTATTAGTTTTAGAACAGAAATTTCCATCGATATAAATGACAACTATACCTGTCGATGGGAAATTCTTAATAATAATTCTTAATAATTACGTGCTACGTTTTTTTGTGTTTATTGTAATTAAGGTTTTTAAATACTTATTACACGTGGTCAGTTAATAATAATGTAAACCAAGTTATATCAAAATTACAAAAATAATAACATTACAAAAATATGAAAACTTGTAAAAAATCAATACCCAAGAAAAAAAGAATTAATAATGTCATGATAGATAAATGCATCAAAAAATATATATGAGACACTAATAGAATAGTGGGTACACGATACATTAAAAATAATACATTATTATTTAAAACTCAGCTCATTATCTCGATTACAATTGTCTTCGACCTGCTCTAACATAAACATGCATATATAAATTAGTGCATTAATGTAGATGTAAAAATATATAGCTTAATAGTTTATTTAGTGTGTTCTTTTGGTCAGGTTACTATCAATAAAATGGATGTTGTGTAGGAGTGACTTATTGAATGATGATAGGGTATCTGCAAAAATATCAGCATTAGCTTTAGGACAGCACAATATGTATTGTATGTACGACAAATTCGTGTGATGGGAGAAAAATAATTCATAGTATTACTATGCTGGCTTATTCTAAGAACTCCAGTTTTTTTATACGGGGTTTTTTAGCTTGCAAATTTATGTCAAATAAAGAAAGATAATCAAGAGCTCCACTGAGAAACTTATGTAGCACAACAAACGGATATCTATATATTTCGCATCATGATAGATACATACACATCTATATATCACGTATTCTAGGAAAACATTGCACATAGCGAGACAATTTAAAGTTCTTCAGCATCTTTTACTATATTAATGATGTTAATTTATAATAAAGGGTCTGGTGTTTTAATAGCATAGTGCGTCGTGTATATTTTGCCGGGTGTATAATAGAAATGAAATAGAGCCGGAGACACGGCTCCCCACTAGAGGCTACTCCTGCACGCCATAGGGCTTGTTCTTAATCAGTATGATAACGCTAATGCTATGAAAGCAGGACTGAAAATGAATAAATATTTATTTATTATTATCAACGCTTCGTTATCAAGTGAGCTTTTACAACATTATAAAACGAAAAATTTACTTCATTCTACTGACATTCTACTGACATATTCCATGTAATATGGAATGATATCTCAACGAGTCAATTATATGTTTTTTTAGAAATATTTTTTCTAATAATAAAATGAATTACGAATAGTGAAATGAGGAAAATATTGAATAAAACGTAGATAAACTCAGTGGCGTGCAGCGCGTACAAGCAAAAAAGCTGTGTATTAGTAAAGATTCTGGGAAACAAATATTAATTAAATAATCCTTATCTTAAGAAATAGTCAATTTAAAATTCTAGCCGTAATTCTTTCTACGGCTAGATGTTTTATTTCCGACATTTTTGTATCTAACTTCATGTCAATTCATAATTTATCTCACTTGTATGCGCCCAACAAATTTGTTTCATAGATATAGTCAAGTCGAGTAAAAACTCGTCCTGAACTGTGTATTTTCCTAATGAAACCGTATAAGGTTATATAATGAAATGACGTTACTTGTTCTACGTGTTTATTATATGTGTTCCATATATTTTTCTGTTGTTTTTAAGTGGAATTCTAAAAATATGAAATATAATAAAATAAACAATATAGAATAAGGATATATGGAATGAAATATTGTTAATAATAATGTCTGTTATATGTATTTACAGCCATTTTCTTCAGTTTATAAAATCGACAATGTGACATTTTGTAAATGTAATTTTAATGAGTTATGTCACTGTGAAAGGCGAGCATATTTTCATTAATTTTGTATTCATCTTGGGAGTGTGATTAAATTTTCAACCTTACGAAGCGTCAAATTTAAATTTGAAATTAACCACAAGATCTTTGCTGCGAAATGTTTAAATTAAACCTTAAATATCTTTGTATTATTCATATCTAATAATTATCAGACATGAAATATAGGTAAGAATGAATTTCACATATGAATTTCTGATACTGGCTAGTTTGAAATCCGATATCTTGCATTCGACACGGAATTTCAAATTCAAATTAATGTCATAGGTATTAAATATAGGATATTATTTTTTCAAAATGAGTTATTTATTTATTTTCCGCTGTTTGTTTTTTCTTCGATATCACGAAGATTTGCGACCAAAGAGAAAATGAAAATTCGCGAACACGAATAGGTGTTCCGTTGTGGATAACTGGTCAAAGCTATAGTAGAAGCGGATTCATCTCAAACCATATCAGAATTAGCAATAGCCTTCAACGCAGTGACTCTACGATATTGATTAATTTCCTTCAAATTGGGAAAATATAAAAATTCGTAAAATATGCATCGAATGAACTTCCTGAAGGTCAACAGCATACTCGGGTCAAGGCTTGCCTTAATTTGTTGAGTCAGTACATAAATGAGAAAATTCTGAATCCAATTTTACTTGAAATGAAAACTAGATCTTATATGATAATCAATAATGTTTGTCACAATGGTTGGACTCAGGGCAGGTTATCAAAGAATGTCCCAAACGCAAATCGAGTCAAAAGAAATTGCTTGTGACTGTATGGAGGACCCGTGATGGCATTATTCATAATTGCTTCTTGAGATTTAGTTCATCAATTATACTGCACAGATTTGCTGTCAAGAATTGAAAACGATGATGAACAAGCTCAATATCGAACAACCGTTACTTGTCTATTGCTCTGGTCCACTTCTTCTCCACGACAATGCATAACGGACCATAAATATTAAAATTACAGTAGCTTCGACTGGAAATTCTCCGTCATCCACCTTACTCGCCACACCTTGCACCTTCTGATTTTTTTTTTCGGAATTTGGATAACTTTTTACAAAAGACTCCGACTCCGATGAGGCGAAGAAAAAGGTTTTTAAAAAATTAATCGATTCCTGTCCTCAGAATTTCTATACCAATGGACTTCCATTAAAATAGCAAAAGTGCTTTAATAGCAATGACCAATTCTTCGATAAATTAAATTTATACTTTTTAAGACAAAAAAATTGTTTAAATTTTCCTATAAAATGGACATTTCATAGGAGGATCTAATATAAAACAGCTATTTATTATTCATTGTATGATGATTATTATAGGGGTTGATGTATGAATCATAATATAGTTTGTTCTTAATAGGGTACAGACGATACGCTTATGACCTTTTCGTCGCCTGAAATATGCATGTATACCCTAACACCTGCTGCCTACAAAATAGCTGTATCATCGCGTCTTATGTGTACAAATTATGTTATCGTCGTCGAAACATCTTTGCCATCTTTGAATCGTTATTTACGAGGATTGTAAGTGCGATGAACACAACATACGAATTGTATTTTTCCCTGTTTGTGTAAGATATTTTAGTGAATAAATTAATTTTTTTTAATTTCTTCAATAACAGATACGTTGCATCCTGAAGTAGGAACCACTGGCCTCGAAACTTGCTGGTAATCCAATAAATAATGGTTTCTACTAAGTGTTTTCTCATCAAGATATATTATAGATGTGTTCCAGAGACGAAATTATTTATATGGAAAAGTAGGTATGGAAGTCTTTTGATCGTTGATAGGGCTTACGACCTGTCATATGGCTGGCTTAAGTGATCACTTTACACAATGTTACCTTCATCAATCCTACCCACGATTGAACTCCATACTTTACCTTTATACCTTCACTTTATTTTACAGTGATGAGATGGTTTGGTCACGTGGAGCGTAGAACGAGGAAAGGATGGCTAAGAAAATATACGAGACGAGTGTTGAAAGCAACAGGAATAGAGGGCGTCCACGAAAGACCTGATACGATCAGATACTACAAGTATTTGAGGATGGCCCTGTTAAAAGCCGCAACAAACGTAGAACTTATATGAGAAGATGTATGAATGTGGCCGAAGCAAAAGCGGTGTGCCAGGATAGAAAAATGTGGCATTCAATCCTCTCTGCCTACCCCTGCGGAGAAACGGCGTGATGGTTAGTTAGATGGTTAGCATGCACGGTTACCACGGTTGAAATTTGCCACTCCCGTGAAACGAGACTTCTATTGTTTTGATTATAATGTTTTTTTTAGTATTATTCTTTTTTTTATTAATTTATTTTTAAGTATAATTTTAAGAATTTGTGAACAAGGTAAATTTTTGCTAATAAAAAAATCTATGGTTGAATCCGGTTGAACCGCGTCAAAACAAAATTTAAAAATAAATGAGAATATACCTGCATTTTCATCCTTGGAATTATAACACTCAGCCAAGCTTATCGTATGTCGTTGGCGTTAATTGTGAATATAATTGATACGTAGTATAAAATAAACTAAAAAAGCAAACTGCCCTAACTTCGTATATTTATTGTAGTTCTATGATATACCCACCTTTTTTAGTATCCGCTACAGGCAGTCCCATCTAATGCAGTCAAATGCTTTCTTGAATATATTATGATAGCTGTGTAATTAATACTTAGGTTTTAAATATTTTCATACAAAAATAAACGATTATTTTAGATTTAAATAAAACATCTCTTTAATGATGATACGACTAGAGAAAGCTTATGAAAATGCTTTCTCCCTGCTATTGAAATATCTGCCCGTATATAGGTATAGGTAGATACTGAATTAAATCAGTCTGGCATGAGTGTAGATTAACTTTTGTAAAATGAAACTGCAAAAGAATAAACTACTGTGCATGAAAATTGATTTTGATATAATTTTATTTCTGTTGTTTACATTAAATTAAATTTATGATTTTCATAATAGTATAGATATATTTTTCCATAAACAATTTCTTGTATAAATTCACTATCAACTATTTTAAATGCTTCGTAACGAACACAAGCTTTATATTATTTTTATACAACAAATAATTTCCTTTCCAAGATATGGTCTGTGGGCGTGTACATAAATACTTATTATAAGTTGATTAAATATTTTACGAAGAAATGATTCGCCTGAGTAAAGCATTGTTATTTTTTTGAGATCATTTATTCTGGTTCAATGGATATTAAATCATGCCTGTGTTATAATATCTATTCCATTTGGGAAAACTCGTAAAATGTTAGCCAAAAACGTGTTCCTAACTGTTAAAACACACAAAGTTCAATTTATTTCGTGTAATTAAGTACTCTTGAATTGAGGGAGTGTGCAAAAGGAAAATGATTTTTCAATCAAATTGGATTTAGTGGCTTTGAATACTTGGATATAAATATATTCTGTATGTTTTTCATGTATAACCGGAACCATATACATCAGTAATACCTGAATATACATGGGACATACATGAATTTCTTATTCATTAAGTATGTACAAAGTATAAAAAATGTAATTTAATGAAGACGTTTCCATTTTTTTATTATTCATTCATTATAAAAATTTAAGTAAAATGAAACAAAAATGTGAAATAATCATTAAAATATCTCTGAAAATGAAAAAGTAAAATTGCACTTGCAAAAATAATTTCGTTTTATGCGACGGTCTAGCATGTGACGTCACTTGACCTAGACGACGCGACTCGTGTTCGCTTAGTGCCCGTGGTGCGACAATCCAGTTGATTGAAAAATGGATTTTTTTTACAAATATTTTTCATTATCTTCTAATTATATTGTTAAAATAAGAAGCTCTGGGTTCACGTAATCACCCTTTCCGTTTTGTCAGCGCACCTGGCGTGTAAAAGTTCAATTTCAAATTCAATTAAGAAGCCACAGCTGACAAATCAGTCTAGATTGAATGACTTTATTTGTGATTTTGGATCTTCCGAGAATATAAGCTGAGCGTATGCAATGGTGGAACTTAAAAAAAAACGAGTAAGTAAATATATCGTATTAATATCGTATTACTGAAGAAGGGAGTCAGAACATTTAAATATGTATATTTTTTTTATTAATTAATTTTTAACTAGCTGTGCCCGCAGCTTCGTCCGCGTGGAATTCAGTTTGAGACTGTAGAGTATTAGTGAAAAATCTATATTATTTAAACTAATCGTCAAAACAATATTGCATAAAAAGCAGTTTTAATCGACATAAAATTTACCTGACGACAAGTTAATTTATTTTGGTAAGAATTAAACATTACCTAATTAAATTACCCACGACAGATTAAAATTAATTTTAAATATATCTTTTATTCATATTTTATCAATTTGTGAATTAACCTTGACATTCAGATATAATATATCGTTGCAAACATTTTGATAGGCCTTTTTAAGTTTTACAACATTTTTATAGAAAGCATTTATACCGTCAAGGCAGCATTAGCTACGTTGTACGTAGCTTACCTCGTACATCTAAACATATAAACTTTACCTCTTTATAATATTAGTACAGACGGATAAACCGCCGGAAGATCCAACACATTGGAGACTTTTTATTTATTCGTTGAAGTTTATGCAATATGGAAAGAAACATACGGGGAAGAAATAAATACGTGGACCTATAACCGGATAAAATAAGTGACAGTATAAATGGAATGTGTGCTGACCTGAATGTTGCAGTGATACTCACAGGTCTTCAGGGAGGGTGTGCTAAATTTTGTTGCTTCCTGTGTGAACGGACAGCCGAGGTAGGAGCAGCATTTTTTTTTTGTATTAAACCACTTTTTCCTCCAAAACGGTGGGCGAGAGGAGAATTCTACAACCAGATTCAGAATCAACACTCTTGAATTTATAATGTTCGTACAAGGGAGCAATAATTAAATTTTTTATTTGTGTTTACGAGAGTCGTGTGTTTACGAGTTATTGATCATTCAGATCATTATATACGAGTTTTCGACTAATATTTCATCCAAATAATGATGTACCTTTTTGGATGAATCTTTTATAATTTCATTTTTTTTTTCTATGATTAAGATTCATGTGCTCCTTTTATGTATTAAAATTTGATAAACTCGCTATTATTTGTCCGATAGAGTGAGAATTGAACAGATTAGAATGTAATGCTACAGCGTAGGTAGTACAATAAATAAATGATCGCCGAGATAGTTTGGTCATGTGCAACGCATGAGTAGGTAGATAATGGTAAAGAAAGTATATTAGGCAAATTCTGAAGGCGACAGGAATAGAGGGCATCCGTGAAAATCCTGGTATGATCGATAAACCAAATATTGGAGGATGGTCTTTTTAAAAACTTCAACAAGCTAAGAAATAGATTAATGTGGTCGAAGCAAAAAAAAGTGGGGTGCCAGTATATTGAGATATGACCAAATACGAATACATTCGATAGCCCTAAATTTGGAAAAGAAAAATAGCATCTTTCAATTAGCGCTATTGGCAGCGCACGCGCGCAGGCCTACCAGTTGTCTATCGGCGCCATTAGAAAAGAAAATCTAGAGGTGACAGCTCGCGATGTCGCCGCCCCAGAAATGGGCCCAAGAGGTGCGCGAAATGGCGACCTTTGGTGAGTTATTATCGAAATTCAAGTTTATGTGATACAGCAATAATCGTCCGTGGTCTATTTATTTTGTTATGTTCTAATATAAATCTTTCTAGGGCCCGTTGATGCGTCCTTCTATCTGCCCGCGTGACGGCCTGGCAGGCCGTACGCGTGCTGACATGGTTTCCGACACGCCCGATCGGCGTGTCAATGGCTGAGATGAAGCAGAGTGATGGATCGAGGCGGCGGACCACATGATTGCCGGGATGCGGCTGGTCCAACGCCGATGAGATCGCCATCGGGTTCCGTAACCACGTTTGGGCTGCGAGGGCTAAGCTATTTTGATTTGTGTACACGGATGAGATTTTTAGATTTATTTCTATTTTGCTTGAATTTTTTTGCAGTCAACTACGAATTTTAAAATCTAACAACATTTGTATAAACCAGATTAATTATTTTAAACATCGATCACTTTCGATTCCACTGTATCTTCTTCAGGATTGTGCATCCTTCTTGACAAAAATGTAATGGCAATGAAACTAGTCAACGTTTAAAATATTGTTTATAAAAAGTTTTTTAAAATTATTTGAGAATTCAATCTCTTCTCTCAGAGATTTGGCAGCAAAAGATAGTAATCATCATCTGTGTATTCAGTAAAAATGAAAGCATTCATTCAGTAACAAAACCCAATTCCATATTTTCATTTATGTGACTACAGACAAGACATTCGTATATGCGCGGCAATAGATTTTCATCACGTAGATTACGAGTATATTACAAAAATGTACATTTTTCAGGATTGCTAATACTTAATGGATAATTTAAAACAACGTCAGTTTGAGTAGAACATTGGTTTTTTAAGTGGTCTCTAATATCCCCTAAGAGTCTTTGTAAGGCTAAAAAGTCTAACGAACTTAAATATATTTTTGAAATCTGATAGATGTGTAAACGTGGGCGGCGCCGGTGCTTACATCCAACATATTTAATATTTAACGTAAAAATTACGTATAGAATATTTTGAATTTAAATAAATGATGTAAATGTTAAAATATAAAATAATCTGTACATGGTCGAAGATATAAATAACATAAAAATTTGCATGGTTTTATGTTTGATCTTGTATATTTCTTTATCATCATCATTTTTTTTTTCTTTTTAGATGATGTCTGATTTTCTATTAGGAAAACGCATAAAACTTCCACAATGGCAACTGAAAATGTATGTTTAAATAAATTTCAATCCAAAGAAGAAAATAAATTCTTACCTGAAAATATGACAAGTAGGTAAACTAAATTCTTTGGGAGGGCTTGAAGTGCGTCGGCCGTAAATTATATTCTGCCGCAGAGAAATAATGATGAGAGAAATAAATATGTCTCCCAAATATTTTCCTACACGTTATTATCTTGATTGAGTCTTCAAATGAGCATAATCGCCATGATTCTGGCAAGGAAAAATAAGAAGCTGATATTAATGAACCAGTAGATAATGAAATGTTTAGGAAAGTTTTTAAATGCAAAAATGTCATATTGCTTGAAAAATTGTACATTACATAATAATAACCACGAACACTTCAAGAAGTGGCGCAAAAATGGTGCTTTATAAATTAACATAAACATAAACATATATGTGAAAACTTCTCTTTCTCTTGTGAGGATACAGGCCACACTCTTGTCCTGACACACAACTCTCACCTCATTCACATTCATACATCTTGGCATGCAAGCTTGACTATCGTTGAGGCTCCTAACAGGACTATCTTCCATCATCTAATCTATTTGGTCATGTCACACCTTCAACGGTCGCCCTCTCTTTCAGGCGCCGTCAACACTTGAATTATATATTTTTCTTACTATCTTTTCCTCATTAATTCGCTCAATATGCCCAAACTATCTGAGCGATCGTTTTTATAATTTTTTTTTAAGAATTAAATAATAATTAAATAAAATGTATAGATAAAAATAATGAGATCCAAATTATGAGAGACAAATTAATCAGGGATTTTTTTCCTTAAAACTTAGCCAGCCCTAATAAATTATGCCTACTTTGAAAAGTCAATTAATCACAGTATAAAGAAAAGTTGTTTTTGTGATGATTTAGTAACATTACAAAATATTTAAACATTGATTTATTCTGCATCACTGTTAAAAAATGTTTTTTATCATCGTAAAATAAAAAAAAAATTAACCTCTTATATCATTTAAATAAATTATGTATCAAAATAAACACGCAGCTTTGAACGAGAATAAACATTTGTAATTTTAGCTTGTAATATTATTTAAAAACTATTGCATTAAATTTTTTTTTTAATAGAGATGCGAACACGGAATTCGTGTCACATCAATATTCTTACTATTTTCAAATTAAACTAAACTTGCTTGTCTGGAGTGAGATTCGAACCTGCGAACTTTGGATCACGAGGCGAGAGTCCTAACCACAAGACTAACAAGCTACTCCTTTGAGTCCTTCATTGACATAGTTTGTGTATACATACATCATGGAAGACATTAGTATAAAGAATCACTCATCACTCTTGGCACTACAACCCCTGGTGGGTCTTGGCCTCCTCAAGAGTCTTCCTCCACTCGTCTCGGTTTGGTGCCAGCTCTCTCCAGTTCCGAAGCTCCAAGGCAGAAATGCCTTTGAGGACGTTGTCACTCCATCTTAATTTTGGCCTTCCAGTATAAAGAATACCGGTAGGTAATCAATTTATAAATTGGTAAAAATATGGAAATTGTATGGAAAAAAACAGATAAAATAAAACGCATGTAGACAAAAATATTCATTTGGTTACATATAAGTATATTGAATATTTCCATGGCATTCAGACTCCAATGAATATAGGTATCACATAAAAAATTATACTTGAAATTTAAGTAGCTAGAAAAAAAATGAAATGATTTAAACATTTAAGAATCATAGGCAGAAAAGCCATGTTGAGAGAACCATCAACTCTAAGAAACTGGAAAAATCTTTGTGACTAGAGTAATACTGAGCTGAAATATTTTTTCTGTTGTTTTCTTGAATGTCATTTTTAAAACAAACACGTCATGTTTTTTAAGGGTTTAAAAAAGATTACAATTAAATCTTTATTGCTGCGCAAGAGGGGGTGAGCCCGGTGGAATACTAATATTTTAAATCAAACAAACGTTTTTAAAACAACCAAAAAAAGAACAAAGCGCCCCGTCCCGAGCGTTGTATTTCATCGTATTACAAACGCCGCCAGAAAAGGTTTTATAAATAAAAATAATACGTTGTATTATCTTAATATAAAATAGAAATAAATCATTCAGTTTCTTACTTCAAACAGAAGTTGAAGTTCAAAGAAATATATTTGTTAAGTCCTCAAAACTCGGCAAAAGGAAGAGTGGAAAAAACACAAACGCAATTTATAAAACGCGAAAGGCAAACGAAACATTTTAAGAGCCCTGCCTTTGAACATCCAGCAAACACTTCCTAACCGACCTCTGAAGCCGAGAAGATTAAAGTAGTTTTCTCCTCAACGTCCACACGGCGCGTCTGCGTCGCGGGCACTCCTCCGGCTCGGCCGAGATGAAAAGTCAAAGCTCGAGAGAGGCGGAGAGCGGGAGAGAACCCTATCTGCGGGATTAAGAGCGGATGGAAAAGCGCCGTGGAAAAAGAAACTCGCCTTTTCTGGTTAATCTTAACACGGCAGCGGTTTCTTTGACTCACGTGTGGGGTGAATGTGACAGAATGTCGCTGGTTTGTCGGGAATTGAATAATTTTGGATTTTCGTTATCTTTTCCCGGCGATAGTTAATACTATCATGCGCTTGTAATAAGAACGTGAGCATGTGTGCTAGATTAATGTTTTACCTTTAAATGAAAACATATTATTGCGAAGCTGCAAGAATACAGTTTAATATATTTTAAAACAACTTCGATACAATAATTAGAAAGATACACAGATAAAATATTTCTTTTACATAATTTATTTCCGACAGAGATGCGAACACGGAATACGTGTCATACCAATATTCTTAGTATTTTCAAATTAAGCTCAATGCTTATACTATGCAAAATAGGACTAACTTGCTAGTGACTTGAAATGGGGTTTGAGCCATCGACCACTAGATCACTAGTCGGGAGTCGTAACCACCAAAGAAAAATTATTCTTACACTCGAATTAAATAAAAAATGCATAACATATCTCAAATGCCTGTTTTATACGACTCTTATAATGAAATATATTTTTATGCGTTTAGTAAAATTAAATAAAAAATAAAAACTCGCCGACAACTCTCTTTTTTTCAGATTTTATTTTCTTTGTTTATTACAAATTTATTGAAGTTATTTGTAAAACATTAATAACCTCGTAGGGCTATATTCCTGTCTTGATTATAAGTCGAAAATGTTCAAGCTATTACGACCTAATGTCAATAGTTAAGGAGATATGCGACATAAAAGTTTGCATTTTTTTTTCAATATTTATGACTTATTTTTTGTAAAACGTTGGACTCTCATTACAGTAACTCATATCGATTACGAAAAATTCACTCGTTTCAATACAAGTAAAATAAAATGATAAAAACCCCGAAAAAATTCCATACTCTCATAATACTCATAATCAATACGACTCATAATCAAGGCAGATATATAGTCCTGCGAAGTTATTAATGTTTTACAAATAACCCTGTACGCCAAACTGCACACCAGTTTTACGGCATACGAATATATATATCTGTAATCGTCGACATAGACATAGCAATCAACTGCTGTGGACTTTTACAAATATTAATTATATACAGGTGTAGCAGAGCTAGTCCATAATACTTTATAGTTAGATCTTTATCTAAATAATAAGTTGAAAATGTTCAAGAAATTAAGACACTATTCTTAATTTTTATATTAAATGGAGATATGCTACTTCAAAGTTAACATTTTTCAGTATTTCTGCATGATATTTTGTAAAACGTTATCAAATTAACTTACATTGAATTTCAAAAATTCATTCGTTAAAATACAAGTCAAATAGAATTGAAATCTTGCAGAAATTTAAATCAGATTTTTTTGCAAGGTCTCAATAGTTTTCTTTTATCTTAATTAAAGAGAATGAATTTTTATATAAATTTATTTTCGGATACTACAACGCCTGTGCAAATCTTCACAACTATTGATATTAGGACATTCTCACAATTTCGACTCGGTGAATTTTTACCTGTAAAGTATTGTGGACTGGTAATAATACGCTGAATATTTTTATTTATTTATTGAAATTATTGGACATATTCCAATAAAACATAATACATAACATGAACGATATAAAATACATCAGAATAAAAGTTATAGCAATAAAAAAAAAGTAAGGACAAATGAATGTGCACATTTTTTTAAAAATGTTGCTTAAAAAATTTGTTGATTATTTTTAATAATTTTTTTTATGATTTTCCATTGGTTATTTATGTTTATCTAACAACAATATTTATTACTCATTTTGGAAATATGTCAATTGAACCTGCTTAGGTTCGAATGATAATAAGTAATCTAACCACATCGAGTCAAAAAAATATTGTCATGGGATCGTGACTGTGGGAGGCAAGTGAAACACTAAAAATTATACGAAAGTTTCAATTATCACACAAAGTCACTAGTTGATTCGCACTAATTGTTACTAAAACAAATATTCCCTGCAGGTTCGCTTTAATTCACGCCACTATCGAAAATTTAGCTCGAAAGTAGGTACTTCTAAATTTGTCGTTTGTTACCCTCTGGCCAGCCTCGCACGGTCCGCTTTTATCTTTGGCTTAAGTCAGCGGCGTAGCAAGGAAATTGCTCTGGCACGAAGATAATGCTAATATGGATGGCGAAAGTGTAGGGCCTATGCGGGAGCTTTTGATCGTAGAACGAACCTGGGTTTGTGGTGGATCACACTTCACTATTTGACTTGTTTCTACACATTTTCAGTAATTTCTCCATATTTCTAGTGAGTACAAGAACAGCCCAGCTGCTTCTAGATTCACGTGGACCGTCCGAGAAACTTTGAAAAGTGTAGTTATTTCTGGTTCTACCAACTCTTGATAACATGTTTATTTTCCTGCGGATTTACATGTTGGGATTTTCTGTTCTAGTCCCATTAAGTTGTGCAATGCATTAATCGCATCCGATTGTTCTGGAAGGCATTCTCACTCTATTTGCGTGGCGGCATGTAGTAGGCGGCACTAACCGCGTTACCGACTTTAAAAATTGTCACCGAAGTTTAGTTCGCGCCGCCGCCGGCAGGAGTTATTTACCCAATTTGGTGGCGCTAGTTTACCGCCGATAAATTCCCGCGAAAACTCCGGAGGTAGCTACCCGCCGAGGGCGAAGGGGTGAGACATGAATTTTTTCGCCGGAAAAGCATATTTTCCGAAATTATTTCAGGAACTATTTTTTAATCTAAAAATATAAAAAAAATATTCGTTTGATGCCTAAGTTCGTGGCATTGTTTTTGACGGTAAAGGTGCTTTGGATGTATTTTTTATTAATATTACGATGTTTGAATATCAGAATATTTAAAATTTTATTTGAGATACCTAACTTCAGACAATTTTCTCTCTAATAGTTTATTACAAAGTTAAAATTCCTAGTATGTTATATTTTAAAAGCAGCCATAATTTTTAGAACAACAATGGCTGATTTGAATACGAATAAAAATTATGGATAAAAATATAGATATTTCATACTAATGCTGAAATCTGTATTAATTTATGGAAATGACAAATTTTTGAACCACAGAGGGCGGTTATAAAAATACTATTCACATATGGTGTGCAAAGTTAAGATATAAACAACATCCAAAAATTTGATAGATGTGGTAGTGTATCATGGATGGAATTGGTGAACGTTACATTGTATCATATTGTAATATATAATAGATCATTTAAAAAGGTTTCGTCTCTATAAGGCATCTATAATATACATGTTGATTACTGATGCCCCCTCTGGGGATAAAATACAGTATTGTGTTTTGAAAAATTTAAACACTCAAAATATTCTGAAAAATTATGGGTTATTAAAATACATATCACTAAACGTAACAATTCACTATACTATTTCTGCCAGAGTAACAATGTCAGTCACTACAAGATGGCACTGTTAATATGCTAACACAAACATACCACGATTTTGCGATAATTTTATTTGTTGTGAAAAACTAAAGCAAATTAGGAAGAATTTCAGTAATAAGAGAACATAGTACGTAATTTGGATCAACAAACACGACGAGTTCATTCATATTGTAATGTGTGTTTCTGTATTTATTTAGAAATAGTAAAGTATATAATATTTATTTAGAAAAAATAGAAATAATAGTATTTGCAGTAAATGTTAAATAAATATTTTTTTCTTCTAATAATTAATACATCTTAAAAAAGTGTAGCATTGTGGTAAGTAAACTAAAAAAATACGTAATAAATTTGTTTTCCATTGAAGATTGATTACGCAAATATATTTTTTTGCCACTTAATGATATATAATTAATAATTAATTAACGTAAAGTTGAAATTTGAACATAAAAAGTGCGTCATTTTTGACGGATTATAGCTAATATTACATAACGTGCCAAAAATTAGAAGGTAATTTAGCGGTATTTTTGTGAAAATTTGGTCTCATGGCCTATGGAGCAATTTAGCGCCAAAAAAATGAACAATGAATATTTCAACACCTCAATTTAAATAAAATATTAGATAAAACCTCCTTGTTTCTAGGGGATGTGTAAGTGGCCTTTTAAATAAAATTTAATAAACATATGATTACTCTACTGAAAATACCTTCATTTTATATTCACAAAATATCCATGTTAATTGTTGGCTAAAAGTAATGGAGTGTGAAGTACATAACAAAACATTTTCAACATATATTTTTATTTGAATTAATATTAGCCTGTTGTACATTTGATGGAACAAAGAAGACCCCATTTATCGAATTGCTACATTGAAATTGCTCCCGAGTATAATGTATGTCTGAGGTTTATTAAAAACAATTTCGTCACTTTGACTAACAGTTTTTCGCTATAGCGCATTCAAGGGCTCTGTCTAGAGGTTGTTCCACATATTTCTCATTTCTTAATCTTATTTATCATTAGATTTTCATATTTTCTGCACTATTCGTTACTTTGCTAGAAACTTCAAGCAATACTTCAAACCACCGAATTTCTTCAGTCGTAAAATTGAAAAATTGACAGAAATTTAGGAGTCAGTCTTAAAAATTAAGAAGTATCTATTATGCATAAGTGTGTGTATTTTCTTTATTTAAAAATAAATTTAATATTCTATAAAAATGCCGCAAACTTATGTTATGACCCAAAAATTAAAAAATCATTACTAATTGCATTGTAATTATATTAATTATTAATTACTGGGTGAAAACCCTCCAATAATAATAAGGATATCTGATGTTTTAAATAAACAAGGATTAAAATATCTAGAGTTGGTAGATATTTATTTATCTTTTTGTATCAAATTAAATTGTTTTTATTTAGCTCATAGTAGGTAGAACCTACCTTGAGTGGATATGTGTAAATATCAGTTGATTAATTTGAAAAAAAAATCCCGAGTGTAGTTTTTCTATCATATCCAGTCGATTTACAAAAGGGATGAAAAACCATAAGCTTGGATAATTTTATAAATTAAAAGGGGCGTGTACTGGCTAACATTAATAACAGTGCGGTCGACGTACAAATTGCGATATAGATTTAAATGTGGATAATTTTTAAGGATTGCATCTAATTTTTTCCGCTGCATACTCTAAGACCATCTATTAGGGTCATTAATGAACTGTTGATGGTCTTTTTGTTAAAAAAAAATGTTCATTGAAAAAAAACGTGTGAAAAGTTTTTATTTTCAGTAAAACGCTTAAATGTGTAAGCATATAAAAGAATTGCTTTATAAACTAACAAAAAATAAAGATAAGTTCAAAGGAATTTCGTATAAAACGGCAGTTAATTGAATAATTTAATGGGTATAATGTTAAATTTTAAACATTTTACGCTGAAGATAAATTATTTTAACGTTTGTAAATATTTTGGCGCCTTCAACAGTTTGTGTTGGGAGAAAACACGAGATGGCTCTCAGCGCCATTTAGATAACTCAATGGTATTATTAAGCGCCTTTATGAATTGAAAACGTCCCTTTTATATTATTTTTAAGGGTTGGTTTCACTCATCCGACGAAAATTATTCTTTGGATATAAAATGTGTCTATAATTAATTGCGTTAACCCGAAAATGTTTCGCAGCAATTACGACAAAAGAAACTGTCCGTGGACCCAAAAGGTTGTTATGAATTATACATTTTATTCAAAAAAGGTAGAAATGAACACTTGTATTTGACATATGTTTCTTTGAATGGTATTTCTTACCTGACAAAAACACAAAGAGGACACGCAATTTTATTTATAATATAATAAAAATCCTGGAACGTAAAATTTCGTACGCGTCAACACGTAAGAGGAAAAAAGTTAACAAAAGACCATGAATTATTCCGCACTAAAGCAAAACTTACGTGAGTGTAAACTTTTATTATGCCCGCCTAGGAGATGCTTCTATTCGTACCCTCCCTTCGCAGCATCCCTCCCCCAGCCCGCTGGCACCCCGCACTCTAGCGGCGTTTTTCATAACTTGATTACGGGAATATTTCCAGGAGCGCGGCGCGGCGGTGCAGACCTCCGTGTCTCGTTTGATGTCATGTGCCAAACACGACTCGCTTATCGGGTTTTATGAAGTGTTTGTGGGGAAAGTCAACAGACAAAAATGTTTCAATACCTTGTTCACATATTGATCGCAACGTTTATTTCAGAAGCGAAGGCTTCTGAAAGGCGAACAAAAAAAGGGAAATAGAAATTTTGATGGCACGTAATGTTAACCTTTCCTCTCCGGTGCTGTAAGTTGAGTTGACATTGCCTCTAATTATGTAAATATATCTGCAAATGAGTTGTATAAAAGTAAACGCAGGAATATCTCATCGAGGTGTTTCTGAGATAAAAACAAAAAACCTATCACATCTCCTGAAAATTTATCTAGAATCTATGAAACCTACAAACAGGATTGCGAACAAGTTGTTAAGAATTTTCACCTTAGTTTACTTTTTACTTACATGTATAAATAAACACTTTCTTTACAAAAATTGACATTGCTGCTTTTGCTATTTTCATAATTGGATATAGCTATCGTTGTTATGATGTTTCAGTCTAAAATTGGCATCAATTCTCACTTATTATGATCATTGAGATCATTATGACATATTGTATTGTAGGGGGAAGTGTTGCACAGAGCAAAGAGCGCATTGCGCAATGTGTAGTGCGCAGATCACCGGATTTGGCAGCTTTCGATCTTCACTCTTTAGTACCGGCCGCGCAGTTGCCCATTATTTTATTATTTTAAGTACTCTTACACAATAATTGATGCATATATTCACTTAAATATATGTATCAACCATTATTGTAATGATTATTGTCAAATTATATGAGTCAAAAATGTATGATATTCATATTTATTCGACTTAATCGTAATACGTCCATATATACAATAAGTTTACAGCACCGGAACGCGCGTTTAAATTTTAGCATCATGCGAGAAAGGTTAAGTAAAGAAGGAATAAAAAAATATTCGCACAATTTACAAATATTTTTACAAAAAATTGAATATGTATAACATACCAACAAACAATATTCATACGTAGACGCGGAGCAAAATTTAAAAAAAGTAAGTGTATTCATATAAAAACATTGAAAAAACGATTTGAAAGTTTTATATATACGTAGTGTAACGATGTTGGCCTATTCAAATAGACATTGCTGAAAAATTATACGAAAATATCTATCTGCCGGATAAGTAGGTGCGGGCGAGCGTTATTATTTCTGCACGCGGGCGTGTAAAGCGGGCTTTATGTTATATGATTCTGATGAAGCGAGCCAATCAGGAACGTGGATTCGCGGAACGAATTCGACGAATCAGAGGCTTTCTGAGTTAGACTTTACCTTTACACGTCGGTTGGAGTCAAAAATGGCGAGAAATATAGACTATATAAGCCATACAAATTCGAGGATCTGCCTTTTTTCTTCAGCATCAACGTTGGCCGGAGGCTCTTGTGGAGAGAGGACCGAAAATACCATCAGTGAGTCACAGAGGCAGCAACACTCGACGATACAGCTAAGCATTTTCAATATTATTTATTTCTATTGCCTTTTTCGTGTTTTCAATTTAGAACTTTCTGGATCGTAACAATTATAGATACATGTTGTGGATTGTTTTGTTACGTATTTTGGGCCTAGGGATAATTATTACTATACGCGCTTCAGATTCAATATACAAGAAATCGTAATATGGCGACTGTGATAGTTATTCAAATTATTGCATAACGCTTATGAAATATATAATTCTGTCGCTGTTCATATGAAAAATCACTTAAATTTGATATTCATATATTACCAAAGATATAAAGGCTTTAAAATGGAATACTTTACTGACGAAGGGTGTTTCGTGTTTGTTTGTGGGATTTAAAATTCAGAATAATTATGTATATTCAATGTCGCGAGGTTCGGAATGTGCGAGAGGTTCTTCAGGGCGGATGTATTCTTATGCTAACGAATGCTTTGTTATCTATACTGGCGATTGAATACACGGATTTCTATATGATTTGTGTAGATCGTGCGAGGAGTTTCTTACTAACAATATATTTTAAAAATGCATCTGGATTTTATATTTATTTTATTAAAACATGAATGTGTGGTTTATTTGAACTCGTTACATGTTTGTATTGCGTATCATTAGGCAATCGTTGAAAACACGATTTGTTCCTATCAAGTTCTTATAAAGACGTGTTTCGAATTGTATATATTCCTTAACAGCGATAGTTATTCATATGACATTGGTTTTATTCATTCAATATTAGATATTTGAAATGTTTTTTTAGAACATTATTCACTATTGTGGGCAGTTCGCGGTGTGTTCAGGGGTGGTTAACCTTCGGCCATCCGTAATCGCGATAGTTATTCATATGACATTGTTTTTACTCATTCAATATTAGATATTTGAAATGTTTCTACAACATTTGCCATTATTGTGGGCAGTTCGCGGTTTGTTCAGGGGTAGTTAACCTTCGGTCTTCCGTGATCACGTTATTTACTTATATGACAGATTGTTTTGCTTTGTTCGTTTAATATAAGTAATGTCATATTTTTATGAGTTACCGTAATTATTTATCTATATGATTTTATTATTGAGAGTGATGCAACGAATACTACTTTCATGAATACGAATATCAGGCCTACTATTCGGTGAATACGAATGCGAATATTACCACCAAGGTGGGGGAACTTGAACATACTTGTAAATATAATAACCTTGATGCAACGAATACTACCTTCATGAATACGAATATCAGGCCTACTATTCGGTGAATACGAATGCGAATATTTCCACCAAGGTGGGGGAGAACGCAAGCATACTTGTAATTGTATTGTTTATGTCTGCTTGTGATATCACTATACGGCGTAGATGAACTAGTTTGAAAGGGCTTATGTTCTGTATGTGCTTGGCGTAGAGGGAATAGTCTTCTCGTTTCTAGGATTCTATACAGGTTTACAGGTGCTGATATTGAAATATATATACAAGGAAAACACTATTTTGGGAACCATTAACTGGATGGCAGATATTGAAGCACACATACACACAAGGAGGACGTTATGTTAAATACATGACTGGAAAGTTGTTATTGGAATACACAGGCGCCACTAGAAGATATGGGCAGTTTGCAGAGAACTTCAACTTCTGTCAGTTAAGGACCTTTTACTATTACTATTCTTTCGCCTTTTTGCATAACCGTGGATGAACTAGATTGAAGGGGTTTATGTTCTGAATGTGCTCGGCGTAGAGGGAATGGTTTTCTTGTTTCTAGGATCTAATACAGTTTTACAGGTGCTGATATTGAAATATATATATATATACAAGGAAAACACTATTTTGGGAATCACTAACTGGATGACAGATATTGTAGCACACATACACACAAGGAGGACGTTATGTTAAATACATGACTGGAAGGTTGTTATTGGAAAACACAGGCGCAACTAGAGGATATGGACAGTTTACAGAGAACTTCAACTTCTGTTGGGACCTTTTACTATTACTATTCTTTCGCCTTTTTCTTAACCGTGGATGAACTAGATTGAGGGGGTTTATGTTCTGCATGTGCTCGGCGTAGAGGGAATAGTTTTCTTGTTTCTAGGATCTAATACAGTTTTACAGGCGCTGATATTAAAATATATATACAAGGGAAATAAGGGCTACACAGGCGCTGGTAATTGCCCAATTTTGGAGAGGACCCGTTATATGACTTCGGATCTGGATGCCATCTCGGAAGCAGACCAACTACAGAACTAAGATAAGAACCTTTAATATTATTTATTCCTGATGTTTTCTTATGTGTATCAAATGGAATGTTCGTGCTATATAATTTGTCATTGTCACATGGTCACTATTCATTTCATTACGTGGGTTCAGAGCCGACGGTAACGGACGCGGAAACAAATTAGTACTGATGTCGGGACGTAACGTCGGGATTATATCTTAATTATCTTTAGGATAGAAGCGAGGTCATCATACGTGCATTCTGCATTTCAAACGTTTTACTAACATATATAAATACATATTATTGCGTTTTACAAATTGAATAGGTTCGCGGAAAATAGGTATTTCGCCCGGTTGTGCAATATTAACTTCCAACGTAGCATAATGAGATCTTATTACCGGCGCTAGACTCTTAAGGTTAGGCACGCGGGGATTATAAATGGGATAATGAACGAGAACCGAATGGGGAAGTTCGTCTCTTCATGGTCGGGAGGCGAGGAGTCGTACGTCTTTCACGCCCCGTGATCTTGGGAGGCTGAATTTCGATTGTGGAAAAAGATGAAGTTGGATCTACTCGCGTGGCAAGACAGGGTCGAATGTCGGAGCGCGCGTTCTCGGCTATGGAGTCTGATTAGATTGGAGAGACACCTTAGGTCAGGGACTAGGTAGGGCCATCTTAACTGTATCTACCCGGTTGTGACTGGGTTTTAAAGCCAAGAATTACAGGATGGTCTGAAGGTCTTGATGCGGTTACCCCTCTAACATCTAAGGGGAAGAACCTCTCACGTCTTTTCGGGCCCCTTGGTGCGACGAGCTCGGGCTCTGTTTATGAATGTTTATGAATGTATTAACTCCGTACTCAAGGACGAGATAGGACGTGCCTCATGAACGAGAAATTATAAGATGCAGGTAGCAGTGCGACAATCAATACTGTGCTCGGGACCGCTTTAATGAACGAGATCTGTTAGCAGTTTAACAATCAACTTTTATGATCGGGACCGCATTCAGGAGCGCGATGGCATTACTAACACCATCATTCTCATCATTCACCACCTTTTCTAACTTGCTGTATACAGAGACCTTCGGGGTTCTCCCTTCCCGGCCAGCGAGAAACATATCAGGAACTACACAATCAACTGTAATAATCATGCTGTTTTACCATCATTTAATATCTCTAGTCAATAAGACTACACCGTGGGATCAATCACATCAACTATATTTGGCGATGCTAACATGGCTCTGACTGACGCGCTCAAGGGAGAGTCTTTTCCAGTCACCCAGTTAGTTCATTCAGCCCTTTAATCAGCAGTAAACATCATAATAATCCGGCTCATGTAGCCGCAACGTGGGATCCTCATCATAATACACCAGTCAATTTGACTGCCCCGCGGGATAATATACAAACCTTAATATCAGACGCGGGATTTCTTCCTGATATGTTTGTCGCCGGGAAGCGAGGACTTCGGGGGATTCCAGCAGGAGCAATAGAGTCTCGGCTTGATCTTGGTCTGCAGCTTAGTGTGGGAGGTTATGTCTAAACAGGAGTTAACCACCGGATGCGGCGATGCTCTGGGGCCGCATCCCCCTCCCCCCTACAGGGGGGGGGGGCATCTAGAATCCACGTTTGAACAGAAGTGGTTAGACACTTCTTAAATTTCACTTACAAAATTGTATCTTCCATTCCCTTAGAATCTCGGGCTGCGATAATGTCAGACAAAGCTTGCCCTGAGCCTCTGTTGCGCCTAGTTGTTGTGAATATATATATGTTTGTCTTCCCCTACTATGTACTATGAACAGATTGAGCAGATTGGACAACGTGGGACGCGCTATCGGTAGGTTTCTTACTTGTGTTTTGAATATAACGTATGCTATTATATCTTGTAAATCTGTCATAAATGGGTGCCGCATGTGGTTGTGCTGACACTGTTCTAAGCTGCTATTATGAGATGTTGATAATCAAGCGGGCGGAATCTTTAGCGTATGCCGTTAACTTGGCAACGATTGTATTGTTTTATATTTCAGTATTTTAAACACGGTGGTATTATAGTTATGACTGTACTATGTAAGGAAGTTTTGCTACTAGCGTTTATTCCTCAGCTACGCCGCATATAGTTGGCTTTTAGGCCGACTCAGGACGTGGACGATATCGGCTGTCTCTCGTATAGGCGAAACTGTAGAATTCTGTAACGGTTTCTAGAAGGGCCAAAGTAATTTCGGAAATATGTTTTATGTCTCTGGCATTTCGTCTATAAGTGTTCGAAGATTGTACGTGAATTTCGAGTCGATAACGGTTAGGCGATCTATCATCTTTAGTAAATAAATCCGTTATGTTATTTACGAGTACGGATTAGTTACGTGCGTTTGTTATTTCCATAGTTAGGTAAGAATTCGTTCTATATTAGTCTAGTCGCGTTAATAAGAATACGAATTTCACCACGTATCAAAAGAATTTTGGATAGCTACGGACACAACGGAGGGGGAATTTTCCTAACCACTAGATAGATCACGACTGGCCAATTTTGAAAATATAAATTCTTAACAAAAAAAAAATAATATTAGCTTTCATGTAAATATACTTCCGAAGTTCTAAGTTCGACTTAAGTTTTTATCTAGTAGCTTAAAGCATAAAGTGTGTGCTTAAAAGTCTCAAAAGTTGTAATAAAGCTTGATGCGGTAGCTTAAAGTCTCAAGCTTTGGGCTTTTCGTAAAACTTATATTATTAAACTTTATAGTTAGGTATTTAGTTTAGGTGTACAGGTAGGGTACGTTACAGTAGGAAGGATAAATTTCGGGCAATCACAATTATCCAATGGTACTTAGGGGACATTAAGAGGTTCACAGGCCACTTTAAAGGACCTCGCTCACTATCAATAATATTGAAGAATCATATTGATCACTAATATTGGCGGGGCTGAAGTCTGATGTCTCAATATAACTGTTCAATATTTCAGTATTGGAACTGGAGATAGCTGGTACAAGACGTAGATCAGTGGAGAAAAACTCTCGAGGAGGCCAAGATTAGGGGTTGTAGAGCTAACAGCGACGATGATGATGATTTCTGTATTCACTGTGTTTCAAGGTGAGAATGTTTTCTCTCTCGTCATGCTGTACTCTGGCATAGCTGTTAAATATTCTCACAAGTTAAATATTCTCACAAGGTAAATATTTATCTTGGTTCATTTAGAATAAAATATATTAAAACGGGATTTTAGATTGTTTGATTAAAATTATTTTAGGTTGAATTAATATTTTTTATTTCAAATGTAGGTACTAATAAAGTTTTGACACTTACTTCTTTTTTTGTTCAAATCCTTTCTCTCAGTACACATATATAAATTATAACTATATCAAATAACTTTTAATAATAAAAATATATAAATTACAACCAGTTCTCGACTTACGACGGGATTCGGTTTCATAACTTGGGTCGTAAGTCGAAATGGTCGTAGTTCAAATTTCATAAAAAAATAAATAATATAGAAATATGTAATGTATATTATGGATGTCTCACAGAGACGAAACTGTATTTTATTATTATTATGGGAAAGTAGGTATAGAAGTCATTTTATGGTGTATATCGGACTTACGACCGATCGTATGGTAGGCTTAAGTGATCACTTTACACATATGTAACGTTCGCAATTTCCACCATGATAGAGTATACCATGTCTTACTAATTTTTGAAAGTTGTATGTATTTGGATTATATGACACACATCACGTACGTTTTGTAACAACCTATTATACCGGCCTGTGACAGCCATTTTCCTTCCCCTTAAATCTCTACAGATGTCGCTAATTATTTTTGATATCGTTAATGTCGATCAATGAGTCTCCCACAATTGATTTTACGGAATTTATGAAGCAATATAATGTCTCTGTGACATCAATGATCGACAACTGTCGATCAATGAGTCTCCCACAATTGATTTTACGGAATTTATGAAGCAATATAATGTCTCTGTGACAAGAAATCCAGTACTACCGTTCTGAAAGATTTGAACAAACTCAAAAATATTCTGAATAGAAATATGCACATCAAAATTAATAGAACGAGCGGTTCGTTGTTCACAGCTAACACAAAGTTGGAGATAATTTTACTTTGCGCATGAAATCTTGGGCGGATTTTAAGTGTTTAAAGTATAACGGATCGAAGAACGACACTACAGCGGTTCACCTGGCTAATTAGGTAAGTGTTTCTGTATAAAACCCTGAACCAGAGTAAAGTCAAGAGATTTGCCCCGACAAAAAGTAAAGAAGACGCAATCGACTGCAGAAGCGTGCAAGGTCTTGCGTGCAGGGTTATGAGAAAAACATTCATAACCTTGCAGGACTATATTCCTGCCTTGATTATGAGTCGAAAATGTCCAAGCAGCCATGACCTAATATCAATAGTTATGGAGTTATGCAATATAAAAGATTGCAATTTTTTACCAATATTTCTGCCTTATTTTTTTACAAAACGTTGAACTATTATTACAGTTACTTATATCGATTACGAAAAAAAAAGCTTTAAGCTTGCCACGTATGGCAATTCAGAAAAATTTAGTCATTCAGAGAGTAGTTATCATTTTAGGAACTAAAATACAATATTTCCCACAATTTACTGAATAATCGTAGATAAGAACCAGTTTAACCAAAATATAGCGCGTCGTCATACTTGCGTTATAATATTAATTAATATTTAGCCACAATGAAGTAACAAATTCCGTTTTCGCTAATATGGTGACATTAACTTGTACCCCTGTCATCCTAATGCTGACTTAAGGAAACTTGGGACTTGTGTTTGTCTAACCATCCGAGTCACGTTAACATTAAAACTAAATCTAAACATTAAAACTAGGATTTTGGTTGACTAAAGGGTCTGCAGAGACCACAATGTAAAAAAGCGAGCAGTATTAGTTCTTCGTGTCCGGAACGCGGGTGAAACAAACACACCATTTCGTTCAGCTTCTGGTAAGTTAAACGGTAAATCAAAGGAAAATTATTAGTGAATAAGAATAGAAGCATATTATTGTGGTCATTGAAAATTACGACGCGATGACGCTTTAAACTAAGCGGTTTTTGATCGAAGAAAATGATAAAAACCTAGCCAAAAATATTTTTAAAATTTCTGCAAGGTTTCAACAATTTCTTCAAGTTTGTGTTTACTGGGGTATTATGCCGTGTTGTTACGACCTTTCGGGCCGACGTTTCGGATCCCATTGCAATCATCAGGGCTGATGTTGGACCCTGCAATGGGATCCGAAACGTTGGCCCGAAAGGTCGTAACAACACGGCATAATACCCCAGTAAACACAAACTTGAAGATTCTGAGTGGCCGTGAAAACCTAAGAACATTTTCAACAATTTGACTTGAAGCAAATGAATTTTATATATTCGATATAAGTTATTTTAGTGATATTTCAATGGTTTACAGAAAATATGTTAGAAATATTTTAGATCACATTTTTTTGAATAATTAACTGTTTTGTTAAATTAATTAATAATTACTAATTAATCAGGAGTAAGTCTCACTGCCAAATTTTAGAGCAATTGTTAGCCAGGAAGTGGGTCAAAGATTGCTTACAAGATTCCCCGACAGACATTTGGAACATAAAGCATGTAAAAAATGCAAACTTTGAAGTCCAAAACTGTTGATAGTACATTGTTGCTTGAACACGTTCGTCTCACAATTTATATATCTACCTGTTGAGTATTGTGGACTAGCTCTGTTACACCATGTTAATTATTTTGTATTTACATATTTACTTAATAATTCTCACTTAAAAGGTTTGTCACCGTTTTCCTTAATAATTTACATTAAACTTTTCAAACGGTTGTTTTAATACAAAATTAATCTTACTTTTATATTTATTTCTTTGCATACCCTGTATACGAGCCGTTCATGTCAATAGTAATCTATGTCATAAAACAACTTTTTTTTCAATTTTATATATTTTTAGACGCAATTTATTAATATGTACATTATGTCAATGTGGGTTAGATTTAAAAATTGTATGGACTGAATGAAAAACTAAATTGATTCTAATTTTGTGAAAAAATAAGAATCAATTTATTGAAAACACCCAAAACTTTTAAGATCATTTTCAAAAAATGTAGATTATACTACAAATTGACAAGCATTATACTGCTGCTTTGTCAACTTGTCAATTGGATAAATATGTGGGTCAGCGTTTCTCATTATTTTAGAAATTTTTTGAATCCGGAGTAAATATAATTTTGAGTAAATTTTTTATTTCTATTTACAAAATACTCGTGTGGGTAAGTAATTTTTATATCGTTAACTTTTAGAAGCCTTGTTAGTAATTTTAAAATGATTTGATTGTTGGATTATAATAAAGTTGTAATTTTGATGGGGAATAGAATATTGTTGTAAGAAAGGATTGAATTAAATTTGGGTAATGGTCATTGATGGGGTATTCCAAAAATACGTAGCTAATCTAGATGCTGTAATGTATCCCTGATGGGCCGGAAATGATTAGTTCGGGATTCGTTCCTGGTGGAAACTACAATTTTTTCGATAGATAGATTTTTTGTACATCTTGGTGGTTAATTGGTAAGTTATTGGTTCTTCTAGTCAAAAGTGAATTGAGGGCTTGAAACTGTTGATTTTTTTTTGAACTCAATTTTGCTTCTTTGATGTAAATTAGGAGCTAATTAAGATGAAAATACATAAGAATCTTATCTGTTAGTAACTTCACTGATCCCTTGTACCAATTTAGTCGGTCGGTGTTCGAGTAAATCTGCCCGATGTGTGGGCCTGTATGTATATGTATGGGCGTCTAAACGCAAAATATTGTGAATGATCAAACCGCGGAATGTTCCGACGGCTGTCAACTGTGGTGAGGTATTTGCCAGCGGCGAACGAAAACGTTGGCATTCTCACGGAATAATGAGTTTTGTAAAATATATTAATTTGACAATTAGGAAGTGGAGGATTTCCAGAAAACCCTTCTCCAAGCCACTCACTCCTGTGGTGGCAATTAATATTTATGACCAGAGGCGTATCCTTTTGTAGGAAGAGGAAATGGAAGGAAGATTACGTAAAAAGGGTTGAAATTTGAGACTTTTGGTTCATATTTTAGATTGTCAGATGCTGTAATAAGTTGGACGGCTTGTTTATGTCTTGCAAGACTAAATATAAATTTTACACCGGAACGCAACCATTGGCATTATATTTCTGAGGTAAGGTTATGTTAGGTTAGATCCTCTAATTTTGGTACTCAAGTATAATTTTTAGTAGCGTGTTTATTTTATTTCATTTTGACAACATATTTGGTCATAAAGCCTCTTAAGTATACATTTAAAATAAATTATAAATTAACGCAAAAAATAAAGTAAAAAATAAATATATATATACAAGTTTATAACAGTGCAAAAGTATACAGTATATGTAAAGAAAAATACAAAAAGTATGTAACATTGAATATATAAATGGGAAATAAAGAATATTACTTATGTTATTACTTTATTTATATTATCCTTAGTATATATTATTGATATTTAATAGTAACTTAATACATAATATTCAAACAAAAAAATTATTACCAATAAAATGAATAGGTAAGCAATACTCTTTGAAAATAAAGTAACCTAACATGTTGGTTTTGGTTTTGTTTAAAATTTACGAAATAAATATGTAATGAATAGGTAATAAAGTTTCATAATATAGGGGTGCAAATTATTCAACAATGCTTATTCTGGATTAAAGCAACTTTACTTTAATGTATGTTTGCAACGTGTTTTCATTTTGTCTTTCCATTTTTCCTTATTATCCCCAAGGAACTATTCAAAATTTACGCCAGTTAAAAGTTTGAAAAACATAAAACGCAAGTTGTTCTTGAATAATGCCAAAGTTTCCAATAATCACAATCTTCAACATTAAAAAACAGATGCGCACTAGATGTTAGTACCCTTTTATTGATATTAAAAATGTATTGTATATGTATTTTTTAATAAAATAATTAAATATACAATCATAAATTATATATTATCATTATCACATTCATCCTCTAATTCTAGGAGTGCCGGGAGCCCAATATCTCAATAAGACTTTTCTGTCCTGCGGTTTTAGTACTTAACGACCAATCAGAGCCCAATTTGTCTACTTAAAGTATTTTTTGCTGTTTTTACAGCTTAGTCTAGGGCAATTCACTAAAAATGTCTCCTTTGGAGTTACTATGAAGACACGTCGAAGAAATCTTTACTTTAAGATTTATATGACGTGTCCAAGTCGTCTTAATTGAAATTATTTCACGTAGAAATTTGGGCTCCATCCGAAAAACTTCCTCATTACGGAGTGAGAACAATATTATTACAAGTTTTCACTAAGCTTCACTTGTCTGTCAGCAACAAATCTTGTAATTATTGCTTTGCCCACTTCTTGACGAAAAATCACTGAAATTTGTCAGAATTCTATTATATTCTAGATGACCTTAAATTAATCAATCGTTAATTCTACAAACTCTGTTTAAATATTCAAAAAAATATTTAATTTTATTTTATTGGGCATAATAAATGTGGGTGCCATGTATCGTTTAGTATTATTAAAGAAGTGACGTTTCAGCTTTGAAGTCAATAACATTTGAAAATGGAACATGTCATGCAATTTGAATCGATTTAATGTAAGGAAGACTAAAATAATATAAAAAAACGCCTTTATAAAAAATTCTAAAAGCAGAAAATAAAATTGCTAATAGCCACAGTACTAAGAGCATTCGTCAATGAAATTACAAGCATAGGAGGCTATGATTTTATTGACATACGCATATACTCTCGTGATATTTATGTGTGAGTATTTTTTTATACAACGTGTTCTTAATTTTTAAATATAAAATTGTTTATATTTTTTTTCATTTATTTCATTGCTTTACTTTAACATTTGATAAGGTTAAATTATACTATGCCTGTCTCACTAGAGAGCTCTGTGTTGAGACATCTTGCTAGCTTCAGATGTTGAAGATTAATTCCTAAAAGCTCCTGGATTTTAAGGTGAGCGTTGCACCACTAGATTTACCAACCGAAGATTCTGAATTTTTCTTCCGCTTCTGTCCTTTCCTTTCTCCAAAATTTTTATCATACAAAAACTAGCCATATGATATTTGGGATATAAAAGCATAGGCAACCATATCATATTAAATTTTTTTTTGATATTACTCTCTTTGATTTTATACCACACAATCATGTCTTTATATCTTGTATCATGAACTAAGAATTTTAATCCGTTTCCCTTAATTTTAATTAGTTTAAGATGGCTGTATAGATACATACAACAAAGATTAAAGATCACTCAAGTTGTCACATATTTCACTTCTGTCTTAACTGTATAGAAAATCTGCGTAAAATGTTAAATGTATGTTTGAAATTACTACAAAAATCTATTTTAATCCGAAATGAAAACTTTATTTTGCTTAACTTAATAGTAAAAATATACCACTTAAGCTTACAACACAGAAACGAGTTCAAAGTCATTTTCCAAGTTACAAGTCACACACGTTCAATAACAAAGTAACATTTATCATTTTCTACTTCAAACTTTGAATAATAACAAACTTCAAAACAAACTTAGAAACTACAGATGTACAAATAAATACAAATTATCTTGTATTCACGTTCAAAACATGGCTAATTTAAACTTATTTCAAATATTAAATTGTAGCTTCAAATATTAAATTTTCTTGTTGTAGTTGTAGTACTTCCTGTATTATCATCTGTTACTTAGATTTAAATATGTGTGGAAACTTTAAAAAAATAATATTGAAATATTGCTTGTGGATGATCGATTGATTGGGGAGATATATAAGAAGATAATATATGCATGTGCAAATATTAGATGTCGCTATGCAGGTAAGTTCTGAGCTATGTAAAGGATTGTAAGCAGTAAAGTACACACGTTTTATGGCTTCCTAATGTCTTCGTAGTCCAATGGGTATGACACTGGCTTTTCATGCTAGAGATTATGGACTCAGTAAACCTATGCAATTTTATCTGAATTTTTGTGATGTTTTTTGTTAGAACAATATAGACTCGTGGAGTGCTATGGTGTTAAAAAAATATTTTTAATAAATATACAGAAATGAGAACAACTTACCTATTCAAATTGAACCAATTCACGCAAGACAAAAAAGTTCAATTATATATATAAATGGTTGATGTCGAGGAATGCGCGCGAATTACTATTGATGTGGTTAGAGCAAAAAAAGCGTGGAGAGTGCACGAGCAATCTGTGCCCGCTGTACGCATTCAGATGCGTCTTGCGACGTATGCTGAATTACACGCACACCCTTGCTGCATTTGTTCAGCAGATGGCGGTAGATGTCGTAAGCTAATACTATTTAGGCTGCTGGTCACTAAAAAATCTCAAGTACCCAAAATCGAAGTGTTGTAGATATGGCGATATATAGTGTAGTAGATATATAACACCGGGTCGTGTGGTTGCTTTTAGCATTAAAAAATGCCAGAATGAGAAGGACTGATATAAGAGCTTTGCTTATAAAACGGTCCTGGGTAAGCGGTGGGTCTGTCCATTGTAGTAGATATGGCTGTTATCCAATGGCCGATGATTCCGACCCAATACCAGGACACCAGCAAGTTTGCAATATTTTCATAGCAAAAGCGATTAGCTTAATTTAAAAATAATACAAATATTGAAGATTTAAGTATTCCGTGTTCGCATTTTTTTTGATATTACTCTCTTTGATTTTATACCACACAATCATGTCTTTATATCTTGTATCATGAACTAAGAATTTTAATCCGTTTCCCTTAATTTTAATTAGTTTAAGATGGCTGTATAGATACATACAACAAAGATTAAAGATCACTCAAGTTGTCACATATTTCACTTCTGTCTTAACTGTATAGAAAATCTGCGTAAAATGTTAAATGTATGTTTGAAATTACTACAAAAATCTATTTTAATCCGAAATGAAAACTTTATTTTGCTTAACTTAATAGTAAAAATATACCACTTAAGCTTACAACACAGAAACGAGTTCAAAGTCATTTTCCAAGTTACAAGTCACACACGTTCAATAACAAAGTAACATTTATCATTTTCTACTTCAAACTTTGAATAATAACAAACTTCAAAACAAACTTAGAAACTACAGATGTACAAATAAATACAAATTATCTTGTATTCACGTTCAAAACATGGCTAATTTAAACTTATTTCAAATATTAAATTGTAGCTTCAAATATTAAATTTTCTTGTTGTAGTTGTAGTACTTCCTGTATTATCATCTGTTACTTAGATTTAAATATGTGTGGAAACTTTAAAAAAATAATATTGAAATATTGCTTGTGGATGATCGATTGATTGGGGAGATATATAAGAAGATAATATATGCATGTGCAAATATTAGATGTCGCTATGCAGGTAAGTTCTGAGCTATGTAAAGGATTGTAAGCAGTAAAGTACACACGTTTTATGGCTTCCTAATGTCTTCGTAGTCCAATGGGTATGACACTGGCTTTTCATGCTAGAGATTATGGACTCAGTAAACCTATGCAATTTTATCTGAATTTTTGTGATGTTTTTTGTTAGAACAATATAGACTCGTGGAGTGCTATGGTGTTAAAAAAATATTTTTAATAAATATACAGAAATGAGAACAACTTACCTATTCAAATTGAACCAATTCACGCAAGACAAAAAAGTTCAATTATATATATAAATGGTTGATGTCGAGGAATGCGCGCGAATTACTATTGATGTGGTTAGAGCAAAAAAAGCGTGGAGAGTGCACGAGCAATCTGTGCCCGCTGTACGCATTCAGATGCGTCTTGCGACGTATGCTGAATTACACGCACACCCTTGCTGCATTTGTTCAGCAGATGGCGGTAGATGTCGTAAGCTAATACTATTTAGGCTGCTGGTCACTAAAAAATCTCAAGTACCCAAAATCGAAGTGTTGTAGATATGGCGATATATAGTGTAGTAGATATATAACACCGGGTCGTGTGGTTGCTTTTAGCATTAAAAAATGCCAGAATGAGAAGGACTGATATAAGAGCTTTGCTTATAAAACGGTCCTGGGTAAGCGGTGGGTCTGTCCATTGTAGTAGATATGGCTGTTATCCAATGGCCGATGATTCCGACCCAATACCAGGACACCAGCAAGTTTGCAATATTTTCATAGCAAAAGCGATTAGCTTAATTTAAAAATAATACAAATATTGAAGATTTAAGTATTCCGTGTTCGCATTCCTATTTTTAAAAAATGTCACATTATCGGTAATGCAAAAATTTTCGTACCTACCGCGAGGATTAAGGTTAGTACAGGATTAGCAAGTCAAAAGTCAGACTCACTCAACTTTCACTAACATACCACTTGATACTTTGTAGATACATAATAACTACCTTATGAAAATAAATACTACTGACGAATTCGAAAAAATATTATAATTGTGTTCTATAACGCCACTCTGGGACAGGCGTAGCCTAGTAGAGTGGCATAATC
Source organism: Agrypnia vestita (assembly GCA_016648135.1). Taxonomy (NCBI): domain Eukaryota; kingdom Metazoa; phylum Arthropoda; class Insecta; order Trichoptera; family Phryganeidae; genus Agrypnia; species Agrypnia vestita. The sequence continues at coordinate 127,154 of JADDOH010002352.1, forward strand.
CACAAATTAAACAAAACAAACAAAAACAAAAACAAAAAAAAACAAAAACAAATGTTAAGTTAATGGGCATATTTTGCCAGTTTAAGCTCCTACATATGAATGTCCTTGAGTCGGTGAACATACACATACGTAAGTACATATATGGGATTACGAACACACATAAATGTTGTATAATTGCGTACGTCACGCCGTTTTGCAGTTTGCCGTAATACACTTCAGAAATCAGAAAGCTCCAGTGGTTACCTTAGAAACCATCGCATCCTGAATCAAGGATATCCTCACTCCTCACAAATGCCTTGCGGTGCAAGAAAATTAGTATAGAACGCTACCGTATAAGTGATTCATTCCAATTTAAATTTCAATCTATTTGATATAATTTAAATAATATATCATTTTATACATTTCGAACTTGCTTACGGCTCTTCCATATGTTTTATATGTTTAAAAACTCAAACAGTATTATTTTTATATGATTTTTTAGATGTAGCTATCAACTGTGAAGGTAAAGGGCTCAACTAATAAATATTATTTTAATTAAAAATGTATTTTTTTTTTAACAATTATAGAAAAAATAATTATGAAAGATGACGTCAACATGAAATTGTGTCAGGAAATTTTCATCAATAATCTTCGGAAACGGCGATTTTATTGAAATTTTTTTTGTACGATTTGCAACAAAATCTTTTATGTTTTTAACCACGCTTTGGAGAACCTTCCAATCCTTGATTTTCGAGAGCAGTTGTTTAGTCTCCAAGAAAATATCATCATTGAAGTGTGCAAAAGCAACAAGGTATCAGACAGATACCAAATATGTTATATTGATTTAGGTGCTTTATTATTCTTACTAATATTAAATTATATATATTATATATATTGTTCTTATTATTCTTATTTAGACTCCGTCTCCTCTCACTCTCTCCCGGTAGATTCTTGAATGTTCAGTAGGCTAATCAGTGCATGTTTGTCTCTGACAAGATTAACACGCATGTGATCAATATTGGCGAAAGTTTAACAATACTATGGTTGGGGTGTATAGTGTACAGAATATAGTAGTGTAGTCCTGATGAAGAGACGGGTACGTCTCGAAACCGGTAGACTATAAATCTGGTAGTGGTTTTAACTAACATTCTGTTATAATGTCTAACCACAAAGTTAATGCTTTAAATATTAAAAATATGCTTTATATTATTTAAAATAATACGCGAGTCTAGAAAGGTGTGTATTAAGCCTATCTATGGCTTATTAACGTTGCATACAATGACATATGTACATATTTGGTCTGAAGCGTTGCAGTCATTGCCCTTAATTTGCATATTATCGAAACTTTGATCAATGGTAGCGACTCCTAAAATGAATTTTTTTGGCTACTGAAAGCATTTAAAAGTGTTCTCCAATAGAAAAAAAAACAACGTTGATTTTTTGGGGCATCCTAATATAAATATAAATACATAAAATTATTATCAAATATGCAGAGAATCCTGCTTCGGAGATATGTTCAATCATCTCAGCCAACCAAGAACCAAGACAGATCAATATCCAAAGTGATATTGTTCAGCATAGCGGTCACTCTTCCAGTAGACATAACCATTGGTTCTGTATGATGAAATGTGAAACAATCTATGCTGACGCTGTCATATGTAATTACCAAGAGCAAATAAATCAATGTTCCACAAAATTTCAGGATTATTTATCATACATCGCAACAATCGATAAAAATATGCGATTAAATCGAAAAAAAGAAATTCATGCAATACATATGGCAGTAAAAGGATGACATCAAACACTGAATAGAATGAAAATACGAAGTAAAGAAAGAAGTCTTCATGTAATCGTGAAAACAACAAAGACGCAAGAAAATAGTTTACACCCATGGCGAGCGTAACAGGCAGAATGTAGTGATGTGGTAATTAGTGAGTGCGACCGAGCAAAAAGGGGTGAAAGAACAGAATTACCAGGAAAAACATTGTGATTGAAAGGTGTGATATTATTTGCGACAAACCAAGCAGATTATTGATGATTAAACTGGGTTAAATATTTAAACAACTTCTTACCTCTCAGAAGCCTGATCGCGACACAGATTGATTGACTATTGAATTTTTTTTTGTACAAAAATACATGTTATTAAAGAAGGGAGATTATTCACACGTACGTAATACAATTTCAGTATTGTGCATACTTGACCCACTTCCGCGTTACGCAAGTGTCTTGTCCACAGAATAATTTAGGTAGGCGGGTCAAGTAGTGTTGTGTTGTTGTGATAATATTGCTGTAGGGTCAAACGATTAGGTTAATTGATTAGGGGTACTATACTGCAAATCAAGGCAATGCATTGTCAGCGACTGTGCAATCGCATTACAGGAGGCATATATACGAGCTGGTATACACCAGGAGGAACACTGTACCAAGCCTCCACCTTACTGATCTTTCACCGCGCGTGTTTTCAATCTCACTCTATTAGTATGTATAATAACTGTTGAGATAACTGCTTTCATTCAGTGATCTGTGTCTTTCGAGCAATTCGTTGTCGTATGGTGCATGGCTCTATATATTACTCAAGTTAGCGGACATCTATTTTGTCGAGAACTATACATGAATATGATAAAAATGTATTAAAGATATAGATTTATGTATACGGAATACGTGTCACATTAAAATTATTCCTAAATAAAACTAAACCTGTACTTTGAAAAAAGGACCAACTTTTTGATTTGGTTTAGATGAAGTTCAAACACTTAATTAATAATTATCTTAACTGTTTGCTTGCTTGCTTGTCGATCCAAAATCGATCCAAAAAATGGATCTATTTTTAACCCTTTTCCCGTGATTCAATCGAGGTGAAAATTTGCAAGCAGACTTGTGGCGACGATAAGAATGATCTAACAAAATTTCGTTTAAAATTTTTTAATAAATATAGCATATTTTTGGATTTTTCGAAATTTTAATGGTTTTTTTCAAATTGGAATCATTCAATATTAGTAATTAGCCCGACGCGTGTATAGCCACGAAACCTGATTCAAAGCGAAAGGGAGTATTCTAAAAACTTGGTTTTTATGGGTTAGTTTTTTAAAAATCATTTTCAGATATCCGAATGCAGCCGGGCCGTACCTGATTCAGCGAAAAATTTCTTCGGATATGCCTCTTGCTATAAAAATGGAGGATCAATATGTACGTAAAAAATGCGACGCGAACCTAGATTTATGACCCTATTAAGCACAAATTGTTTATTGCCGCTCGGTCAACATCCATCACTTAGATAATCGCATTGACATAGGATCAAGGAACAGACAGCATAAATAAATATAATTGAACTTTGACATTTTGTGTATTGAATTTTTTTCGAAAAGATGAAAGTAAAAAGTATTTTCAAGCAATGGGATTTACACTAAAACAGTTTTATTTGTTTCAAAACATTAGGTTTTATTGCAAGAAAAGATTCCAATAGCGCCACCTTATAACGCTTGACGCGCATATCCTTTGCTGAAAAAGAAAAATGTATTGAAGCAGTTCGGGTAAGATCCGGAAACGGAGTAAAAAGGAAAAATTTTGCAATTTTTACCTAGTGATATATTCTTTCACAAATTTGTATCAGTGAAAACCTACTAAACATCTAAAAGAATTTTTTGGCAAATCAAGGAAATATCTTCTTCTTTAAAAACAGCAAAATAATTTTGTGGTGACATTATTACTATAATTAATGAAAATAAACTTAGTTTTCACCACTTTTTTACCTATTGAAAATATCAACATTTTAGAGCCCGTGACCCCTTCGCCAGGATGCAAATGTATACTAATAAAATTAAATTTAAAAATCGAAGTATAGACAATCAAAATATTTAAAAAGTTATATATGGAAAATGAATAATATTGTTAGTATACATTTGTATCCTGACGAAGAGGCCATGGGCTCTGAAACATGTTGATATTTTCAATACAAAAGTGGTGATAACTAAGTTTATTTTTTATTAAGAAAGAAATATCTTTAACATTTTTTTTCACGCTTCATCTGTCCATCCTTTCATCAATCCAATAGACGTAAAACACCGGGAATCCGGAACCCTCGGTGTGAGAGCCAGTATCACGCCCACTGGGCTACGAAGGTTGCCTTGTTTATAATTTGAGTAAGATGGTATAAAGAGTAACGTAAATAAAATTTGTATATATTGAGTTATTTCAACATTTAAAATGGACTTAAGTACATCTTGTCACCAGACATTGGATGTAAGTTACTTTTGAAATTTAAGCACTTGCATTTAGATTATATTTGAAGTTCTCTGAAAAAAAATAATTTATTGCATTATCAGTGGTGCAGCGAAATCATTCTCAGTAATTTAAGAGTGTAACATAGGTAGTATTAAATGTTTTTGAAATTTTTATTAAATAATGAAGATAATCGTAGTAGGTTTTGAAACTCAAGTTGATTTTCAACAAGCAATAACCTCAGATTGATACTTGAATGATTGTTAATTAATATGTAAAATGTAGGAATGAGCTTAGAGAATAAATTAATATTCAAATCTAAAAATAAAACATAAATAGTGGTTGGGTGGGTTTTGATACTCAACGATGTTCATGTGTGTGAGCTTATTTTTAAGGAACTAGGAATACCTAACCAGTAAATTTGCATATGCGCACGTTTGTAAAAAAAATATAATTTTTTTATTGTGCTCTTAATTTTTTTACTTTATTTGCAAATACTATACATAAAGATATATAAATTACTCACTGCAAACTAGTTTCTATAGAATCATTACAGAGAAAACTTCAGTTACTCTTTTGGAATCATGCTTTAATTGAATGATTTGATATGAGAAAAGACGAATAAATCTGATAGTCGGGAATATGATGATGACACGAGACAGAAATATGAATATATATTTTTTTATTACTGTTTGGTAAATTGGTATATATAATAAATGGTAGGTACCTACCTATGACGGTATTAGGTGTCTTAATATTAACAGTACTTTAGAAAATATTCACTTATACAAATATGGTGTGGCTGGTAAATTTGATTATAAATGTTATCAATCATATAAAAATAATTAACATCTTTATAAAACGATAATTAAATGTGAATTTGTAAACAAAGCCTATTAATTTTCGTGGAATTATCACTGTGAAAAACTATTGAATTACCAGTACATCTTAAAAATGACTGCGAATATGCATATCCCAAAAGAACAAATAGATTTCGAACAATAATTATAGATTGAAGAATATCTATTCTGTCATTTGAAAAGCATTATTTCTACAACAAACAAAATTACGGCAAATGAACAAAAGTTGTATTTTGTAGCTTCGCTAATAAATACGGATCCATAGGAAATATTAATATAGCCGGGACGATATTGATATTATGGATTCAAAGAAAACCTGTCAAAGGTATTCAATTTATTATTTGGAAATAAATAAGGCAAGTTCACAAAATATGCGGAAACTACAAAGAAAGAATTTTGTGAACAAAAAATAAATGAAATTGAAAATATTATGAAATTGAAATTGAAAATATTATGAAAAATTTTCAATCAAAGAATGAACAGAAATTTTGAAACTGGGTCCTTTTACTTTCCCGTTTCCAGGGACCCTCGGGATATACCCTGCAGGTACCCTACTACGGATTGTGAAATAGCCAGAAGGGTCACAGGAAGCGGAAGTAATGTAGGGTGGAGGACTGGAAGTCTTCAGCATGAAGAAAACAAGTGACCTGCCTTTTGTTTGAGGAATTCACCCCCAGATACTTTCAGTTTTTAAGATTCTTGAGAGGCTTAGGGGAGCCCATATTGTATGAAATCAATAATTTTACTTTTCTCTTCATTTAAAAATTCCAAAATGTTGTAAATAATTTACAATGAATTGTAATCTATGTAGGTGCATATTTTATTAAACACAGATGTATGTATGTTAAAAACTGTAATTAAAGTATTTGATACTATCTCAATAGAGCAGGAAACGCATATGGATGTAGGTAATACAATGGTAATGTTTAGTAATGCCGGAGGAATTTAAGAATTTTTTATTAACATTAAACAACACTATATATATAAAAATTTAAAAAAAAGGGGGGAATTACGAATCTGCACCCATTTAATGTGATTCTTATAAATATGATATATATATATATATATATATATCCCTCACCACACACAATAATCATAATTCTTTCTGGTGAAGTATATAAACACACAAACATTGTCTATGTATGAATGTAAAATTTTTTAAAAATATAAATTATTAATTTAAAAAATATATATTGGAAATTTTGAATGATTCTTTCATAATTTTTTAAATATTATAAATGATTAAAAGGAAATGTATTCGTATCTTAAATATAAAATAAAATATATTATAAACACGGATCACCTGTATTTAAGCTGGACTATTTTATATGTTTTTGCTAATTTCATATAGTGAACTACTTATAAATTGTTAATATTTTAAATGTCCCTGTGGCGAAAAAATATCTAATAAAATATATTTTAAACAAGCATACAATTACTTAAAATTATTATTGTTTCACTTCTAGTTTCGGGAAGAATAGAATTAGAGAAGAACAGAAGAAAAATCTATCGACAGGTACAAATGTTAACAAAAAACATTTAAACCTGTCGATGAGAAGTTCTGTTTTTACTGAAAACAATAGTGACAAATAATGACTCTCAATAATGTGTAATTAGGTGTGTACAAAGTTAATGAATATATTTTAACTGGCCGTAACAAAAAAAAGTAAAAAATGACGAAACTGGTTTGCGTCGGTAGCAATGATGCTAGGTTGCCGCCTTCGGGTTCGCTCGCCCGGGGTTCAAGCCCTTCTCCAGTCATTTACTTTCGTTTTTTTAACCTTGAATTCTAAAGAAATAACGGACGTTACATGAAGTTACGGACAGACATACAGATAGACAGATGGACAGAAAACGAATTTATTATATTTAGATTAGAATTTTTCAGCATGAAATAACTGCCAAACCAATTAATAAATAAAAATTTATCCAATTTAGACCAATCTTATTTAAAAAACAGATAAAAGATGCATTATTGAAACTTCTTAAATGATTTCTCCTCAAAAATGAGATTATTAATCACCCTCACTATTATTTTTATGCTTCAATAGTTCCAATAATTGAAACCAAATACGTCACAAAAACACCCATGCTCAAGTAAGTCACATAGATTAATTGTGACCTAACCGGGAATCGGAAATAGCTCACTGGGCTACGAGGGCCACTCTGAATTTTTATTTTGAAATACTTCTGCTACAGCTGAAGTTTTTTAAATATATCTTCGATTCAACGGATATTATTTATGATTAGTGGATGGATGAAATATCTTTTTTTGGAAATCAAAAAAACCGTTTACTTACAGTCTTGTTCATAACTTAAAGAAGATGACTTTTTAAGAAGCGAAAACATTATGATATTGTTCATATAATGATAATTCATATGAAGATATTATTCATAGGATTCATATGATAAATAACTAATATTCAAAATATAGGAATGAGCTTAGTGAAGAAATTTTCATTGGTCATGGCTTTTGGAGATAAATTAAAACACTGGAAATTAAGTAACGATTTATTAATAATGATTAATTATCACATAGACTAAGTAACTTAACATGAATTAAATTAACACCCTTTTCTATTTTGCAATTTCTTTTTCTTTCGAGAAACTTCTTTTCAAATATCGCTCGTAAGTATTTCGTTTAATAGATCTGCGCGTCTCTTGTGATACTTGTATCACACACGCGTTGATAACACTGATCGCCACGGCTTGTCGCTAATCTCGCACCGGTAGAAACGTTTAAATAAAACTATAACTACGGCCGTGATATGGCTTAGCTTTTATAGGAAACATGTTGGCTTTTACAATTATTCCAGACGTTTGTAGTTTATTCTCATCGCTTTGTGACATCTAAGCGTTCCTTGAATGTTATATTTAATTCCAGAGTGTGGAAGGGTGTTCTAGAATATTATTGTGTATAGTGTCATATTATTACGAGGGATTCCAATCATGCGGAAATTTCACGTTACAACATTCAAATCTTAAAAAACTAAAAATGGTGATTGGATATATTTTGACACCCAACGACTCGCTTCCGCCCAAAACCTTCAATTTATTAGAAAATACAAAACAATATCTTATTGCAGTAAACAATATTGCGCGTGCAGACGATGCGTGTACCAACTACATGTTGACGAAAATGTAATTGATGATTTAATGAAATATTTGATGACAATAATTATTGTTGTTGTACAATCATGTATACAATTCGTGGGCACTTAGTTTGTTTTTGAGCTAAATTAAATTGAATCTATATAGTTTCAATTCCTAGTCAGCCGTATTTAAAATGAATATGTGTGGGACGTAACGTCTTGGCAACATCGGAGCGGGTGCACGGCCGGCGGCCCGGACCGCGGCCGAGGTGAACCGGGCATTCCGTCACTCATAATTTTTCGCCACGATTTAGTCACTCTCTTCAGTATAAGTATTGTAATTGAATTTTTGAAATGAATATTACATTTGAATACTTGTAATATCAGTGTGAACAAACAGTGAGATAAATGTACATAAGTACAAATGGTCTCACGCATTTTGATAAATCATCTCTCTTTTTTTACTATACGCAATTTTTTATTATACACACAATTAATTAATTATACGAATCTGTATAATATGATTGGTGGAAAAATACCATAAGAGGAGTTAGAGTTTTACTACAAAATAAGCCAATACCTACCAGCCTACCACAATATTTTAAAATTCATAAATGTGATGTTCTTGCTCCTTGTGTTATGAGGAGAACTTTGTTGATGTCAGAAATCCAGCTAAACTCGCTGTACTGCTTCAAGATCATTTATTGGTTGTACAATAATTCACCCGAAAATATAACGGTATGCAAATACAGCACAAGCACAGTTATCGCATCTACAGCTGAGGATATAAGAGAACGCGACAGAATGGCGTCTCTTAATTTATAACATTCGCTCTTTCTCTCGTACCATCTATTTCTCTCATTGATTCAGACAGACGTTCACTCAGATACGTTAGAATTATTATTTTTTTTTTTTAAAAAAAAATAGAGATGTGAACACTGAATACGTGTCACATCAATATTCTTACTATTTTCAAACTAAGCTAAGCGCTTGTACTATGAAAATAGGACTAACTTGCTAGTCTGGAGTGAGGATCGAACCCGCAACCTTTGGATCACGAGGCCAGTGTCCTAACCACAAGACCAACAAGCTACTCATTTATTTCTTAATTTTTTCGTACGACAATATTTCTATTTCTCTCGACTCGTGTAAAGGTACAAAGTAATGGAAACTATCATGCCGTGATAATATAAAGTAAATAAACAACTTGATAATAAAACAGCCAAAAAAAAATCGAGACAACATTTTTGGGATTCATACCACGTGGTAAACGTGAGCGCGTTCCCAAATGGATCACGAGAGTACTGCAAACTTCCTTTACGCGGAAGAGGGGGAACAATAAAACATCTGTATGTGAGTGGTGTCGGAAGCCCTTGTCTTCAATATAAACTGCAGCGAGAGTGTTCAGCGCGCGAACAAGTGATGCCCGGGACGGCCTACCTCGTGTTGCTGCCCTATCTCTGCTTGGAGTGGTTACTCTATCAAAGAAAACTGTTTTAATGCGAGGAAAGGCTTAAAGAGGAGAGGGGTATAGATCAAAGTTTAAATGAATATTTATATTTATAAAAAAAAAAAAAAACTTTGTATTATGCCATGGCGTCCCTCTCGTAGCCCGATTCGATTCCCTGTGGGGTCAAATCTATGTGATTTACTCAAGACTGGGTGTTTTGTGATGTATTTCGTTTCTGTAATTTGGCCCCTTGGCCTGTTATTATTGAATGGAGAAGTTTACTTTTTTTATGAATGAAAATGAAAATTTGGGTAAAATTGAACAAAAGACTGAAAGTATAATTAAGATATCTTAATATTATCAAAGTTGTAAAATTTTAAATTTGCTTTTTGCATGAACATTTTTTTTAATTGAGTCGCGTGACGTCATCTTCTGTAACCAGTGCACTCGCGGCTCGTACTCCGGCGCTCGGATATGCGAACGCGTGACGTCACAGGCGAGTTGGAGTCAATCGTTCCGCGCTAAAATACACTTATTATAACATTAATGTTTTCTGTTATTTATTGACAATTTTTAATTTTCTTTCAGCAATTTTACAAATTATTAAATTGCTGAAATTATAAAATTAAAAAACTATTGTTTGGTCTTTTTTTTTAGTAAAATGTTACAATATATGTGGGGTTTAAAAGCAAAGGCAGTAATATCAAAAAAAAATGAACGCAGTCATCAAGGATTACTAATATATAACGTACTGAATTCGAGATTTTATAGGAAATATGGAAATATGGAAAATATGGAAATAGGGAAAAAAGGAAAAACTATAAATTTATATGAAACATGAATTTGTCAAGGATAGACACATACAAATTAGAATTCAGTACACTCTAAATTAGTTGTCTTCGGCGACTGAATTCAAAAGATTTTTTTTATTTTTTGGATATGACTGCCTTTGCCCCACCCCCGCCCCACATATTATATTATCAACACTACGAAATTCTCAATTATCAGCATGTTTAATAAATTATATATGAAATAACAAGGATAAGGATAATTTAAAAAAATATCGAGAGTTTATTAATCAATTTGTAATGAGTGTGATCTTTTTATAAAGATAAAACTTACCAGGTAGACATTTTGATATAATAATCAAGGAGCACGTAAGATGTTTAAATATAAATAAATATGGCAAATTTCCTTATCACATTTTTGAAACAAATAATTATTTTGATGTTTATAAAGATTCACAATTTTTGCAAATAAATAACAAAGCAAAATAAATAACAGTAAGATTAAATAGAAATTTTAGAAATGAGAAAAAGTCACGAAATGATCGTCGTGCATCGAGATCAAAGAAAACTACACTCAGGTGTTTCAGGCGATTATCAGACGACCATTATAATCCAGGCAATCATTTTGGGCTTGAAAACCAGATACGAGCGGTGCTTAAACAATCACCATCATCAAGATAATTATCATCATCATCATCACTGCTTGATGAAACCCTAAGCAAGAGTGTTCCACTTACATCCATTGATATTATAGAATACAGGAACATGAAATGCGACATGCCTCACATTGATGAATGCAATCATTCAGAGGTACCGGTGGGGAATGAATATGTTAAAAGGTCGTCCCGTAATCATCTTGACTTAAGAAATCATAAAATTATGCGGAAATGCGTGGCAGCGAATAATTGGACCTTCTTAAGGGGGTATTCTAGTCTAGAGGCACGAATTTCTGGCGTTTTTTAGAGCTTTGTAAAAAAGAAACAAATATTATTTTTGGTATACATTTTTTTAATTTCGTTTATTTATATTTTAAGAATACATCCAAAATAAAAAAATTCAAAACTCAAAAAGTTATCGGCTGGTAAAGTGGGGGTCCAAGAAAAAGGGATGTTCTGGCGGACATGGTTCCAACCCTTGTGATCATCTGAAACAAAAAATTCTAACGGATTCTTAATAAGTAAAGATGTCGCTTTCGCCCCTACTTCGGAGAAAATTTTTTTTTTTTTTTAAATTGCGGCCGTTTGAAAAAAAACCACCTTTTTTCGCGTTTTTTTAACAGTTAAATTTTTTTTTAATAGCAAAAATAAAAAATTCGACTTTAATCTGGTAGGGGCTATAGAAAGATGTATAGAGAAGGTTCATACAAAAATTTAATAATAAAAATTTAATAAATCGGTTTAATAGAACTTAAGATATCATATCCGCCAGCTTGAAAAATGTAATTTCTAGAAAAACGCATTTAAAGTTTTGAGTAAAGTTTCAGTACAGTATACTTGCCTATTTTTAATCGGCGATTCCTGCTTCATACAGTGGACCTTTTTCCACTTCAAAATGTTCATTCTCTGAAGTTCTTTCTTGTAGACGAGCAGCATTTGAAGCATCCGAAGCTCGGATTTCAGAGCGTTCGATCTGAACTTCGTCCCGTTTCCCAGCGAACGCATGGGCTTCTGGACCAATCGTGATTCCCATAACTTTTAGTATTTTTTGAATGGGTATAAAACCTTCATTGAAAATACTAACAGCGAGAAAAATAGCAATTTCAATGGTCCGCGTTCCTGCATTATGTGTTTCAGAGCAAAAGTCGATATTAAAGAATTCAACGATTTTTATATTTTGACGTATAACGAAAATGTTATATTTGCTTACATGTAGAACACAGAATTAATAATGAAAGAGATGTAAAAATAGGTAAAAATTCTAAAATGCAATACCCGTAGTTTTTTTCTATTATAACTTCTTCGTCACCCGATCTATTCAATTATGCTGCGGATGCACTAGTGAAACTTATTTCTTCTTCTACAGCATGTTGATTACCTCTAAACTGTCTTTTTTCTTTCTATATGCACGCTTAGCACCATATGTATTTTGAACATTTTTATCCATTTCACACGAAAACTATAATATTCACTCAAAATATTTGTAAAATATTCACAGAGAGCGCACGTCAACGATGTTTAAAGATTGACTCGGTACTAACCTGAACTAAATAGTAGAATGAAAAGATTTTAAAAAAATACGATAATATGACATTCAGTTAAATATACATTATTTCGGTATAGTATATAAGAAATATTTTATGAGGTAATCAATCCGCAGGTAGTCGGCAACGTCGCCTCCTCTATTGTTTGATTTGTTCCGGTTACTTGCCGCGCCATCAAAATCGATGTATCTCGGTAAATAATTGGAATTTTAAAAATTCCTTTGAGGACATAATTAAACTTACGAAATATACAATTTTTTTTTTTTGATTTTTTAAAATTTCTAGATTAGAATACCCCCTTAAATAAATAAACTGAAAACAACTATTTCAAAATAAATACTAGAATATAATAATTTCTTTAAACGAAAGGAACAACTGAGTTAGTCAATAATATCGAGTTTTGAGTAAAGTCAGACAATAAAATAAAATGCGATCATTTTTAAATTTTTTGAAAAAGGACAAATGGTTGGTTCAACGTTCTTATCCAAAAAAACCACTGGTGTAAAAATTACATATAAATAACAAAGGCTTTATGAGATATTTCATAAACAAACGAAACTCTAAAATTTTGTTTTGGGTCTCCTAAAAAAACAGCATTTTTTTATTTATTCGGTTGTTCCATTCGCCCACAGGTTTATAAATTAAGAAAAATTATTAATAATAATAATTCTGATTCCATTTTAAATAACAATAATTTGGAATAAAAGACTTATAAAATAAAAAAAAATAATATCTGACAGAAATATAATATTTATTGATAAAACCATTTTGACTAAAGAATTGAATAATGGTCTTATTTTAGAAATATGCATTAAAATGTAAATATAATTAAAATTAATTGAAAATTTTCAACAGTATATTATTTAATTACAAAAAATATTTCCATCAAAATTATGTTATAATTATATCTGGTTACTAAATATAATTCTTTTTATGATCCGCGTTTTTCGAATAAACTGCGTGTTTTTTTGGTCATTTAAGGTATTCTTAAAATTTTTGTCATTAAATTTTATTTTTAATACACATAATTAACATAAATGTACAGTTTGCGACTACTATAGGTGATTGGTGGGTTATCTGGTGGAAATTTGCCAAAGGTTTTATGACAATTTATATAAAGATCGTAAAACGGTATGTTTTGACATTAAATGATCTAAATTTCCTGTGTAATTATTTAACAATTAAAATTTATCGAAAAATAGAGGACACGTCATTTAAGCAAAATACATATAATTTTGAAGATACAGAAATTTTAAAAATAATAAAAGACGAAGAAATCGTTAAACGTGTACGGGTCTGGAAGAAGATATATGTCAAGATAGGATATATGAATCCTTTGTAGCTTTCCCGTATCAAAAATGTTCATAATGTTTGCTAAAGGCAAACATTTTTCTCATTTTTTAATTATCTAAAAAATATGTAAAATAATATGTTTATACATATCTTGAAAAAGAAGATTAAAAAATAAAAACAGATGAAAAATAAAGCCTACTATAGCGGTTGACCTGCCACTAGCAAATAGTTTACATTTGAAATTATAATTTTATTCCCATCGCTTTGTATTTGGAAATTAAATGTTTAAATGAAAACGTTACGCTGTATATTTTTTATGCTTTAAATATAGATTTTAATAATAATATGATATTTTCAGCGTAATCGGATTATTTGTGCAGAACCTGTTATAAATATGCAAATATCAATATACAAATAGGTTTATTATATAAAGAATAGTATATAAAATGAAAGATATAATAAGCAAAGTGAAAATATATACAGACATGATTTGAATAGCTCAAAAAATATGATTCAGGCCATTTTTATATATACGTGTCTGTAACAACTATGCAGTTATTAAATTAGGTGACTAATTAGGTAAAAAACTTAAAAACATAAATTTTGTCACCGCAACGTGAGTTTAATAACATTTTTATATTCTACTATTTAAGTTCAAGAGTAACCGTATCATTCATAGACAGGTGAGGTATTAATCTGATTACTTTCAAATATTGAATTTTTACATTGGCTAAGTTCAAAACGAGCTGAAGTTATTAGTGTAAGGGTGGCTGTAAAGGGAATTTTGAGAAAAGTGGAGAAGAGTTAATGGCAGTAATATTGTTAAGCAAATAAATACAGAGTTTTAATTTCTTATCATTTCCAAGTTTTCAAAATTATTCATTTTGAATTTTAATTAAATAACTTTGTATGAACCACTTAAATGATGACTCTACGTCTACCGGTTTCGATACCACCGTATCTTCATCAGAACTGACGTACAACTGACTATCCATTACCTATCCTTGTACGTCAGTCCTGATGAAGATACGGTGGTATCAAAACCGGTAGACGTAGAGTCATTGTTTAAGTGGTTTATACAAAGTTATTTAATTAAAATTTATAATTATGTCCAACCACAAAGTGAACGCTATAAAAATCAAAAATATTATTCATTTTATTTTATTTATTCGAGAAAATTCGATTACAAATCCCCCGTGAGAATCCAGCTGGAACATGAGTTGGTTTAGCTTTAGTCAGCCACTTAAATGAATGTTTGGAAACGGCCTTTGGTTTAAAAGTTTAATGTTTGTTAAAAGGGTACTGCCTATTCAGGGGTTAAAAAACGGTGATTTAAAAAATATTTTTTTTTATAAAAACCATACATTATTTATATATCATGTTCAGTAGGTACATTTAAATATATATAAATTTCTAAAATCTGTCAGAACTTTAACAAAAAACCTTATTAAATGGGTGAGAGACAGCTGTTGAATCCCACTGAATTGAAAAAAAACAGGTTTTGCGGTGACCACTTCTGTTCGGATTCGGACCTTTGAAATAAAAAAAATGAAATGGGAAATTATTACACGAAAAAACGACTCGTTATTGTTGAATTAAGAAAAAAATATTCTTAAGAAAATCTTTTGTAAGGCGTTATTTTTTTGATGTAAAAATAATGAA
>JADDOH010002353.1:0-128801 GCA_016648135.1 Agrypnia vestita
TGTACAGAGACCTCATTATACAGTTCACATGAGTAATATAGAGAAAGTCCAAAATAAGTTTCTTAGATTTATCAATTATAAACTTAACATGCCAAGTAATATCGATTACAATGTTCTTAGATCTGTTAGCAGTCTTGATAAACTAGAGACTAGAAGAATAATGACGGACTTTCTCTTTTTACACAAACTAATAAATGGTATTATCGACTGTCCTCAACTATTAGAACGTATCTGCTTGCGTGTTCCGTCTCGCATAACTAGAAGTCATGCAGGTTTTGCCGTGGAAACTGCAGCCACTAAATATATCTTTTAATTCCCCACTGCAAAGGCTTCCTAGACTAGCAAACAGATACGAGCAACTGGATGTCATTGCCAATAATTGTGTTCCGTCTCGACGCCTGGAATCCATTATGAGAGAACAGCCTGCTGTTTCGGCACTTAGACACGCGTTCCTACCCCCTCTGATTCCCTCTTTGCGACATAATTTATTCCCGCTGGTATCCCTATTTCCGGTTTTGGCGGCGTAACGGTTTTTCTTTCATATAACGTCGTTGTTTCACGCCATTTGCATGCGTCTAGACACGCCAACTTTTGTTGTGATTTTTTTGTGTTTCTTTTACAATCTACCCCTTAATTTTTGATCCCTAGGTTAACGAACATTAGACTATACAAATTTTATAACATAGTGCGACAGGACGTTGATATTTTAGTGTAAATCATGTGAATTTCGTCAAACGATTTGTTAACAAGATGGCGGACGAACAAGCTCCTTCGCCGGTATCCTCGAATGATGGATCTTCTTTCGAGGAACCGAGTCGAAAGAGACGCCGCGTAGCATACGACCCGCGTATAGACCACCTGCTAAAACAGGTGACTGCTCTGACGGAGGCCTTGTTAGCGGGCGGCGCGGCTCCTGCATCAACAACGCCGCCAACGCCGGAACACGTGGCCGCGAGCGAGCCCAGCGTGGAGGACGCGGATGCGTCCTTTATTCAGCCGCCGCCAAGCCTCAGAAGGGCGAAGAATACGCTGGAGTTCGGCAAGCTCAGCACGGTCGTGAAGGAGCGGACCCGAAGCGGATCGAACAGATCTCGAAGCTGCAGCACTTCGATTCTGACGAGTGGTCAGGCGTTCGCTATGCGGAAACGCAGAGAACCTACGCGGCGACTCCCACATTTGTGGAATTGTCGGTAAATGACGACTTGAGGAGGATCGATAACGCGCCGACCCATACTAGTTTGCTGGAAAGATCGCTCGCCGCGCTTTCAAATGCCTTGCTCGCCCAGAGAGAGGCCTTGAGAGACGGGATGCAATCGCTGGTGAATTGGGCATCCGAACCCGGCACGGATCTGTCCGCTTCGGCTCTCTTCGAGCGAGTTCAGTCGATGTTCACCAGCGATGCTCCATACAATAAGATTTCGGACGACATCCTGCAGATTGTGTGCGGCAGACGGGCAGAGTGTATACTGAACCGGCGAAAGGTCATATTGGAGGGCTTCAAAGATCCTTTCGTGCGAGAAGGTGCGGCCAAAATCCCTCCAAGCTCGGGATACCTGTTCAATAGGGAAGAGCTATCGGCGTACATCCTAAAGAACGGGGGCCAGGAGAAGGTGATGGTCTCGCCCGAAACCTGGCCCAACCGTCAACATCTCAGCCCCAGCCGTCAACTTCTCGTCGAGCTCTGAACCAGGGATACCTCCAGTCCCGTAAGCCCTTTCTGCCGGAGCCGAGAAACAGGGAGCGAGACCCAGGGAACCCGAACAGGAGACCTAACCGGAAGACAGACCGCGGCCGAAAACCCGCTGGTGACCGTAGCCGTAGAGGTAGAAGATGGCGCGAGGCTGAACAACCAGTTCTGGGGAGGACGCTTGAGGAGGTTCCAAAGCACGTGGAAGGAGTTCGGGGCACCACCTATAGTGCTGAGAATCCTCAAGGGCGCAAGAATCCCCTTTGTGGCCAAACGTCCGTTAGTCTTCCCCACCAGGCAGCTGTTGAGCAGCTTCAGCACGAAGGAGTCTCGAGACATGTCGAGTCACATTCAGGCCCTGAAGATGTCAGGCGTGCTGGAAAGAGCAGATCATTCTCCGAGCTTCATCTCAAATCTGTTTCTAACTCCGAAGTCGGACAACTCCCTAAGGCCGATATTCAACCTGAAGGCGTTGAATGCCTTTGTGGAGGCGAAACCCTTCAAGCTGTTCAACCACTTTCGGGTCCCAGACTTCCTCCAGCCCAAAGATTGGTTGGTGAAAATCGACCTAACCCAGGCATACTTTCACCTACCAATAGCGGAATCGCACCGAAAGTTCCTGAAACTATACTACCAAGGGGAACTTCTCCAGATGACCTGCCTGCCCTTTGGCCTGTCATCAGCCCCGAGAATGTTCGCAACGCTGTCAAACTGGCTAGCGGGACTCTTGCGGAAGAGAGGAATAAGGACCGTAGTCTACCTGGACGACTTCCTTCTGGCCAATCAGTCAAGGGACCTGCTAGAGACCCAGGCAGTAGAGACGGTCAATCTGTTCCAGCATCTGGGTTGGTGCATCAACCGCGACAAGTGTGTCCTTATACCTACCCAAAAGCTGGAGTTTCTGGGCATAACTTGGGACACCGAAGCCAACCAGAAATCCCTCTCGGACCGCAAGTGCTCTGGCCTTCGCCAAGTACTGCGCCGCCCGATCGAGGCCGGCAGTTGCTCCCCCAAGCAGGTTCTAGGCCTCTTGGGGAGACTCAACTTCGCAAACTTCGCCACCCCTCGGGGTCGTTTGCATTGCCGAAGACTGCAGAGATTCAGCCGCCAGCTGCAGAGGCACGAGCCATCCAGACAAGTGGAGCTTCCTGCCGCGGTTCGGCAAGACCTAGAGTGGTGGTTGGAGGCCGTAGGGGAGTCCTGCCCAATACACGAAGCCCCCTTCTCCCACTTCCTGACTACAGACGCAGCGGACGCAGGTTGGGGCGGCCAGGTGGACGACAAGACGATATCAGGCCAGTGGTCCCCAGAGCAGATGCGGTGGCATTCCAACCAGAAAGAAGCCTTCGCTGTTTACGCAGTGATCAGGGATCATGCTAAGAGGAACGAAGACCCTAACTGCAGACAGACAACAAGACAGTAGTGGCTTACATCAACAAGGAGGGGGGGACAAGATCATTGGGCCTTCTGAAGATAACTCGAGACCTCCTAGAGTTTATCGACCAGCAGGAAATATCTCTGACAGCGCAGTACATTCCAGGGAGATACAACGGGATTGCGGACCGACTCTCACGGGGGACACCACTCCCAGAATGGCACCTCCTGGAACCAGCGACAGAGGAAATATTCCGAATATGGGGACGTCCTCAGATAGACCTCTTCGCATCGGCCACCGCCCATGTGGTGCCAAACTACGTGTCGCTAGACTCAACCGACTGCTCGGCCTCCTATCTCAACGCATTCAGTCAGCATTTGGATTACGAGCTGGCCTGGGTATTTCCGCCGCTGAATCTCGTCCCAAGAGTACTGGCGCACTTGAACCTGGCAAGAGGCACCTTTCTCCTAGTTGTGCCAAGATGGGAAAAGACATTCTGGAGGGCCGATCTCAAACAACGAGCAAAGGGAGGGCCAATAAGCGTAAGAGATCTGAAGAGCGTCCTGATCGATACGTCGACAGGGTTTCCCCCACCGAGGGTGTCGGACCTTCAACTGGATGTTTGGAGAATAGCAGCGGGTGGGAACAGGCTATAGCGGATTGGAGCCAGGAGGAACAGCAGCTGTTCAGATCTGGCTGGAGAGGCTCAACACTGAACACCTACAAGCCGGCCTGGGATAGGTGGCAGCGATGGTTTACCACGCATTCTGTCCAACCTCATAACCCTCCCCCTGCAACAGTGGCAAGATATCTGGCCAACCTGTTCATCCACGAAGGGCTAGCCCTTCTAGTCCTAGTAGCTAGTCCTCGAACAATATTGGTCCACAAATCGGCAATCGTATCCTTCTGTGGCCCAGGTCTTGATGCAGATAAGATTAGCTCGAACTTCCTCGTCAGGCACGTCCTTAAAGCCATCTCGGTTTCTGGTGGATGCACTGAGAGACCCCCGATCTGGAAACCCCGAGTAGTGGTGGAGTGGCTACGTGAAAACCCACCAAGGAACAGCCTGTATGACGTGTCAAGGAGGACGGCCATACTACTCATCATGGCATCTGGGCGAAGAGTCCAAGATCTGACACTTCTCAGAGTCACCCCGGACCGATTGATCGACAAAGGAGACTCCATCACGTTATGGCCAGCCTTTGGAGCGAAGACTGACACGGCAAGACACAAACAATCGGGATGGAGGTTGAGCGCATCGGATGAAAGGAACATCAACCCCTTGTTTTGGATCCGAAAGCTGGTCTCACTCTCACAGCCGAGACGAAAGCCGGACATGAAAGAACTATTTGTGACGACAGCAGGTGAAGTAAAGCCAGCTTCACGGACAATAATAGGTGGTTGGATCAAGTCAATCCTAAGAGAGGCTGGAGTGGAAGCAACGCCAGGAAGTGTTCGTTCTGCTGTGGCTTCGTTGAATTGGATGGAAAACTACCCGATAGAGGAGATCTTGTCAAGGGGAAACTGGCAGAGTGAAATCACCTTCCGAAAATTCTACTAAAGAGAGATAGTAGATAACCCCAAGCAACAATGCCCCCAGAGCTCATTAGCGCCTCTCTTTACGCCAATATAGGCAGTCACATATAACGTCGAACCACTAGGCCACCAGGTGATAACAAACAGATCTCTCATAATGGATTCCAGGCGTCGAGACGGAACACAAAATAAAAGAATTTTACCTTCCATTAAAATTCCTATTTTGTTTCCCTCGACGCCTGGAATCCAGGTAATCCCTACCTGGTGCATTATGAGTCATATGAAAGAAAAACCGTTACGCCGCCAAAACCGGAAATAGGGATACCAGCGGGAATAAATTATGTCGCAAACAGGGAATCAGAGGGGGTAGGAACGCGTGTCTAAGTGCCGAAACAGCAGGCTGTTCTCTCATAATGGATTTCAGGCGTCGAGGGAAACAAAATAGGAATTTTAATGGAAGGTAAAATTCTTTTATTATTCAAACATATATTAAAAGGTGTATTGAAAGCAGGGTTCGAAAAAATAAGATTTTTATAATAAAAATCAAATAATCGAATTTTTTTATATATATCAGATATATATCAAAAATTGGATATATATCCAAACATTTTTTCTCCTTTTTTGCACACGTCGATTGATACAAACTCGAAATAATTATGAAATAAAAATTTTTTATTTCGTATATGAATTATTATTTATTAAATAAATGAATTGCATAGGTAATGAAAAAGGTGTATTATATATAAGTTATAAAAGTTGCTCTTTCTAATGTAACGTTATGCGTGTTTGTTTCTTTGTGTGAAATAAAAAACGCATTATATGAAACAAATGAAACTAAAAAATAACCGTAGTATTTTTTAAAATACAACTAACGCCATCTAGTAACGACCGCAGATATTAAAAAATAAACTGTAGCATTTTTAAAATACAACTAGCGCCATCTATTAACATTTGCAGAAAGTTTTCTTGGATATATATCAAAAATAAAAATCGAGCCATAAATATTGTGATATATATCCTCGGACCCTGAATGAAAGATTTTTTTAACTTTTTATTTTATTTATTATTTATTTTGTTTAAATTTATACATATAAATGAAAGTAGTTGCCTCACTAGACAATGTCTGTTCTGAAGCAACTACCTGTACAGTTTTTTTTTAAGTTTAAACATTAGCAAGACTACCTACATATTATAAATAAAATTTATATATTGCACGTAAGAAATAAAACACAAACAAAAAAACTATATATTAGAGATTATACCTTTAGACATTATATATAAGGAGTAAAATTATTCAAACAGAAGCCAACAAAGCGGTTACCAAATGTTAGGCAGACTACAAAACGAAAGCAATGTGTCATATGTGACAGCTTGAATTCCATTGCAAAGCGTTTTTGTGACTATATTAATATGGACTGTATTGATATGGCTATATTAATATGGATGACATATTGCTCTCATTTTTTGTCCTACCCTTTTCCTACCTTTGCCCTACCTAAGATTACTAGTATTTGTCAAATTGGACTTAAATAATTGATTTGTATGTATATTTTTATAATAATAGTATAGTATTACTTTCAATGCTTGTGCTGTATCATTTCACTCTACATTAATACTTTTTTGTTTTTAAATTTCTATTATATTATGTTTTTCTTATGCTTCTGCTTTTTATATACACACTTGCTTTTTATTTTTTATTATATTTGTCTTTATATATTTATATCTATATTTTAAGTATTTTCTTTTCTCTTTATGTCATTATTATATTTACATGTTATTGTTTTTTTCTCTTTAAACTATCTATTTATTCTGATTATGTACACTTACCTATCTATTGCAAAAGCCCTATAATTAATTAATAAATAAAAGAAAAAAGAAAAAAAGTAATGGATAATTAGTATGCGTCCGTCCTGATGAAGATATAGTGGCATCAAAACCAGCGTGACGTGCAGTAGGCAAAAACTTAGGTTATGCTATTACCAACTATGTATTCTATATTTATGCTGTTCCCGACCATATATTACTATTAAATATATTTTTTTATTTTAAATATACTATGGCAATTTTTTTTATTAATATCAATTTATGATATTTTGGTTCATGTTTGTGGTTTTCTGTTTAGGGTGGAGAAATGTAGAGTCATGGACAGCAAAATGAGACCTTTGTGGTTGGTTTTTGAAAATCAGGATGGCTATGGTGATGATATTTCTATTATCCTTAAGAACGGGGATGACTTACGACAAGACATGCTGACACTCCAGATGTTGAAAATTATGGATAGACTGTGGAAAAATGAGGGCTATGATTTTAGGTTTGATACTTTTACAATGATTTTGAAATAATATATTATTTTGTTATTGCACATAATAAATAATTTTCAATGTGTTTAGAATGAATCCGTACGGCTGTATTTCCATGGAGCGTCGGGTGGGAATGATTGAGGTGGTGCTGAATGCTGAAACCATCGCTAATATTCAAAAAGAAAAAGGAATATTTTCAGCTACATCACCATTTAAAAAAGGGTCATTACTAAGTGAGTTCTAAGTCATAAAATAAAATATCTATGTACAAGTTCAGAAGTCATTAAATCCAAACACATGGATATCGAAATTGAAAAGTCCATTCTCTTTGTTAAAATATTAATTTCTAAATTCTGCTTCGTCTGTCTTGAAATTAACTTCTTTTTTTTTATGTTTGCTTTGGGTTTTTATTATTGGTATTCTTTCTTGTAGGCTGGCTCCGTGATCATAACAATACCGAAGACACCCTAAATAAGGCTATAGAGGAATTCACATTAAGTTGCGCAGGTTACTGTGTAGCTACTTACGTACTAGGAGTAGCCGATAGGCATTCGGACAACATCATGGTGAAGAAAACTGGCCAGGTAATTAATTCATCATGTCCAAGTATGAAGTTAATAATGCTGTATTATTATCTTATTTATTTACAAGTTAGAAATATAACGTAACAATCATGTCTTCCTATTATATAACATTGTCATTTTTGTAAATTTTGACAGTTAACATTTGTCATAGAAACTTAATACTTTTTTTTTAAATATACAATCTTGTTACAGTGAGAATAAGATAGTGTTCCCGTTATATTACACCACAATCCTAAAATTTATAATCTAGATATGTAATAAAATTCATATACATATTAAATAATTAAATCTTCTGTTAGTTAATAGTGCCTTTCGTACATTAGAGAAACTAGACCAAAATAGCTGGTTTACCAGCAGAAATTCCAATGATCTTGCTACATGCTACTGGTTTCCATTGATTCATTTACTATTTTCGATTATTCAATTGATGAGCCATTTACTTTGTTCATCTGACATGACATTGACACCTTCCCTAACCTCAAAAAAATCATACATGTGGAGTAGTATTTTGAAAACCTTGACAAATCCTACAAATCTGGGATATCCTCTTAAAAATGTTGTTGCAAAAAATGCATTCAGCTTCGAGAAGATTATTTTAAAAAATACAGTAGAACCTCGTTAATTCGAAATTAAAGAGCCCTAAACAAAACTTTTTGTGTTATGCGGAATCCCGTTAATTAAAAATTGTGAAATTCACAAAGACTTGTAAAAATCATGAAAAAGTTGTCAATTTTGCTAAAATCGTACATATTTTTGCATACTTCAAGAAATCATCTTTAGAACGGAATATTTATTTATGTATTATGCTAATACAATCATTGCGTTATTTCTATTACTTATGTACCCGATACTGATTTGTTTGCTGTTCTTACCCGCAAAATCAAATAATTTTTTTCCATGTCATGTTTGGATAGCCAATAAATGTTTAGAATTATCTTTGAATTTATGGAAGACCTCTTCAATCTTCACTCGATTTTAGCTTTTGGTGTTGCCTTTTTTTTTAACTCAGACCAACACAAGCACAGTTATTAGAAATACAATTGTCCATAAATACGTAAAATAATACAATAAGACCAAAGAAAATTAAACATTTAAACAACACAAACACATGAAGACCCCATGGCAAGAAGTTGTTAACTAACATTTTTGTCAAAAATGAGTTTATAAGCCGTCTAAACTAAATATTGTACGTTCTTTCCATTGGAAAGTTCAGAACTTAAAAATAATTAGAACATGTTCAAATCAAAGGGATGAACATGTTCACTACACTTTTTCATAAAAATCAAATCATTTATTAATGGGAAGAACATGTTATCTTCAATAATAACATGTACATGCCATCATTCTGAAATTAACACGCCTTTTAATTTGATCGGAATATTTATGGTTAATATAAATTTTACTCCGGCAGTACTGTCATTTATGTAATTGTTTTTATTTGAAGGCTATTATAATATGTACTGATATATTACTTTTCAATAATTTTAAATGGCACATCGTCGCTGTATATACAGCCTATGTGCTGTTTTAGTACATTCTGAGATAAACGAATGAAACTGTTTTAAAAAATAATTGCACAGACTAGATTTATAAAAAATATTTTAAATAATTACTAGGCAGACTTGCCAGATGAACGGCAATGTTTTTTTTAGTATATCTCTATTATTTATATGAAAAATTGACAAATTGATTCATTCATCTGAGAATGTATTAAATGGCACATAGGCTTAATTATATATACAGCGATGACATACCATGTTTTGTATTATTAATTAACATGCCAGGTATTTTGTAATCTTGGATAGTGTATGGTAAAAACGGATATCATTTGAAGGGTTGTTTGATGTTCGTGTTTTACCAATTTTAAAAAGGTATTATTCTATTAAAAATGAGTTCCAGAGGCGAAAAAATGGTTGTTAACTACATTTTTTTAGGAAAAATTAGTATATTTTTATTTTTTTGTGCATAAATGCATTTTTTTTTATTTTGTAAATACTTTTTTAATATTTTAGTGATATAAATCAATAAAAATTAATTTTGAATTAGCAATAAAGCATATTTTTCAAAGGCGAAATGCAAATGTCTAATTATCTCAAAATGACTTGAATGTTAGTTAACAACTTCTTGCCATGGGGTCTTCACATATTATAAAGAAGAATAAAACTAAAGGGGAATTTAAAAAAGTGAAAAATGCATCCAAGTACAAGTAATTAGCACAAACTAAAACTATCCGCACATATCAAGGCAGCCAACCGAAGAAAACATAGACAGGATTCTCCAATTTTTGGGATCATGATATAATGTATATAGATAAAGGGGATTCCATAAGGTAACGCAAAATACATGAAGGACACCCCACACGGGTGAGCGCAATCAAATAGCTGTGCAAATCATTAGTTTTTTTGTAACTTTAATTAATTATGTGATTTGAAATATTGATTTATGGCACAATGGTCTAAAAATTATTTTGAATTACCTGGGTTTTTATCGGGGTAAATCAACTTTACAATAAACATTTTGGGTCTTATGTTTAAAAAAAATTCAAATTATAATGTATTTCGAATTATCAAGGTTTGATTTAACGGGGTTTTACTCTATCTCCAATCATACTCTAGTGTTTTTTTCAATGCTATTTATTTGATTTTTATATTTTGTCCTGCCAATAGATGGGGGATAATTTAATGAATATATTGATTGATGCTTTTAATAGTTTTCTATATTTGAATCCTTTGTAACTATTATAAACTATTGACTCCTGTATATTTTTAGTTATTCCACATTGATTTTGGACATATTTTGGGGCACTTCAAGGAAAAGTTTGGCTTCAGACGCGAGAGAGTGCCATTTGTATTGACGCATGACTTTGTTAATGTTATTAATAAAGGACAGAAGGACGCCAAAAAAGAGGCTCTTGAATTTCAGATCTTCCAGAAACACTGTGAAACCGTAAGATATACATTTATTTTAAATATCCAGCTTTATTTATTTAATTATTTAACTGAAATTTTTTTGTTGTATAATAGTAATAATGGTTTATTCCGTTTATAAAAATAATGTTAGAATGGAAAAAAAAGGAAAAAATCCTTTCAGGCACTGCATGCAAGATTTCGCCTGTGTGAAAGGAAAGGATATTTTATGTGCTTTATCACTTTTCATTTTTCCTTCCAGACTAGTATTAGCAGAGTTACGATTTAAGTGAATTTTTGAAGAACCATAATTTTGAAATAAATGTTAAATAATTAAATAATTTTGAATAGGCTTGTTAACGAAGTTAGTTGAGATATTAATATTTCAAATTTTAACGTAATGCATTAAAAACCTGTCCATTCAAAATTCATACAATTTTAACGTAATGCATTAAAAACCTGTCCATTCAAAATTCATACAACCGAAAATAAATAAAAAATGTAATTACTTTATTTATTATTTATTAAGGCTAAATAAATTAAAATTCATTTTACAACTTATTACATTTTACAATAATTGGAAAACATTTCAATTGGAATTTGAAGGTTTTTATCATTTTATTTGACTTGTATTAATGGGAATAAATTTTTCATATTAGATATTAGTTACTGTAATGATAGTCTAGCGTTTTGAAAACAATAAGTCAGAAATATAAAAAAAAACATTTTTGACTCATAATCAAGGCAGGAATATAGTCCTGCGAGGTTATTAATGTTTTACAAATAACCTATATATGTTTGACATATCTTGTCTGATGACAAAATATAATACAAAAAAAAATATATATTCTCATGTTACGACTTAAAAATATGCAATTGGTAAACTCGTAGGTTGTGGGTAATGCGGTACATTCACTGCAAATGCATATTTCGGCGTTTTTTTTACGAAAATGTGGGTTTTTATTATTCATTTATATCAGAATGTATATGATAGATTGCAATTTTTTTAGGGCGGTAACTTAGATAGAACCTTTGTTCTTACATAAAAGTAATACAGGCCGCAGCAAAAAAAAAAAGTTTTTATTGTTCCCGGGCGAAGAGTAATTCGTTCAAATTTTGTATGTAAGCATAATATGTTTTTTTATGCGTATAAAGTTTACTTAATTATCTAGAATCCATACTTAGGAAATTAATAAATATTCAATATTTATAAAGTTATAATGGTTCAAACTTGCAAGAAATTTTTAGGTATTTTGATGATTTTCAAATGTTGTTTATTCATATAAAAAGATGATTTTAAGCGATATATTCTACTTAATCCCGCACTTTGAAACCTCACCCACTATTTAAAAGTTAGGTTTTTTTAATATAAACAAGTTAATTACTATTTAAAAAATAAATAAAACACAATATAAATATGTTCCAAATCACGGAGTGAAATTTCATCATTCGAGCCCGCGCCGCGGCAAGAGGCGGTCGTCTCCGCTGATTTTTTTTTGTCGATATAAAATCACTATAAAACGTATATACGTATTATATACAAATATTACTTTATTGTTAATTAATAGCATATTATATTGCCAAAAGCATTTGAGTTTCACTCATACAATAAGTTTTTTGGCTAAATACATACGATTTCGTTGATATGATCAAAATTTTAAATTTTGACAGTGCGTAAATTTCACGTATATATCTGACGTTTGACAATGACGCAGTTTGTGCCTGCACAGTGCGCACGCGCATGAGTGTGTAAAACATCGCAACATTGTAATTTTTAAATAGGTGTATACCATGTTTATTTAATAAAATTTATTTGTGCAGATCGATGTTTCGATGCAAGAAATGACTATTTAAATTTGTAAAATTATTTGAATTTGATCAAAGTCAAAAGCCGGAAATGATCAACATACGCGCGTGGGCGTAATTATTTTGTGATTATCATATTACGATACGCATTAATTTGAAAAGGAGTGCAGAATTATTGATATGTTTCTTAAATTTTTTACGTAAAATAATAATTCGACTCAAATAATAAACAAGCATTTGTCAATAATTAAAATAAGTAAGCATTTTGACACAAATAGTAGCCCGCGGCTTCTTTATTCTGTGGTCCATTGGAACGCCTGGGTATTCCGCTGGTGCTCGAAATGGATGAATATATGACCATCTCTTTCTATCAAAACCTTACCGTTTTAGCAATGTATGAACCATAAATATGTAATGAACATGAACGATGACATCTCGCGCACGGCTTGAAAGCGGATGATCTATTGACGTAATTTGACAGATCCCCATGTTTGCGAATCGGCTGACGAACCTTAACTTCCATTCATTTTCACGACACTGCTGAGGTAGAATGCAGGCACGTTTTTTTAATATGTTTATTTTTAATATAGCGGTTTTTACATAAAAAAAAGTTTTATGTAAAGAATGCAGGCACGTTTTTTTAATATGTTCATTTTTAATATAGCGGTTTTTACATAAAAAAAAGTTTTATGTAAAAAGGACCATAAAAGTAACAACAAAGTGGGTAATTATTAATGGAACATAAATATAGAAAAACTTAAAAATGACGAGGTTCGCGTCCAAAAAAGAAAAAGCCCCCTCCATAATTAGAGATCATTGAGAATGAAACTGAAGAAGTTAGGCTGCCAAGAAACTAAATAATTAAAAAATCAATTGATGTTTGGAGAAAAACAAAAATTCCAATATTTTTTTATCAAACCTCGTACAATAAGTGTTTTGAACATTTTACTGTCGATATTATTCAAATGCCTGTATATCCATATTGTTACAAAAGGCGGGCGGAAAAAGTTCAAAGTAGCTGATGTTTGATATTTATTTAATCATCTTAAATAATATAGTAAAATGTCATACTTTTTGGGCTTCAAAGTTATATCTCACTTCCTATTTGACGAAAGGCAAAAATAGTCATACAATAATTGTAGATTAGAATAATTTCTACCAAAAAGGTTCAATACAATTTTTTCATACGATTCTTGTTTCGTACATCAAACATTCTCACGTTATACAGCTTAAAAACTTTTAATTAGATAAATATGTAAGTACCATTTGCAAACCGCTTTCGAGAAAGGGTACAAGATGCTTTTTTTTAATATACAGTGTCACATGACAGGTACACTTTTATCATAGCAAATTGCTCGTAACCATATACAAACTAAGAAAATTTAAATAAATATATATATGTTAATATGTCAACAATAAAAGGTAATACACTGTAGGATCCATCATCAGGGCTGTTGTCGCCAATGGTATCAATTTTGAAACGCGATAAAAAATAGTTTGAACACAAAAGATTTTGAACAGCCGTAAAAACATTAAAACATTCTTAATTATTAATAAATGAATCCTCAAGTTATGTATAAGAAGAAATGATTTGTGTCCAGGTAAACAGCGTGATACATGGGCACTCATTATTTTATTTCTAAATATTAATTAAGAGTATATTTCAAAAATTACCTATAAGTTTCTTGCAAAGATTTATTGATCGTGGGGTCGGGTGGACTTGTGTTAAACAGTGAAAATACTTAAGGCTGGACATCCATTTTCCAAACAATCAATGTGTCGAATTGCGTCGATAGGTCATGCGCTTTAAAGACATGAGCGAGATGCCATCTGAACCTAATATCAAATAAACATTGCACTTCTGTCACATATTTACGTATTCGTTACTAAAACAGTAAGGTTTTGATAGAAAGAGATGGTCATATATTCTTCGACTTCGAGCGTCGGCGGAATACCCAAGCGTCGCCGCGGAACTACTATTTGTGTCAAAATGTTTACTTATTTTAACTTTTGACAAATGCTCGTATATTATTTGAGTCGAATTGTTATTTTCCGTAAACAATTTAAGAAACATATTAATAATTCTGCACTCCTTTTTAAATCAATGCATATCGTAATATGACGATCACAAAATAATTATGCCCATGCGCATATGTTGATCATACGACTAAAATCCTAAATTGTGTACGGAAAAGCCTGATTCGTCCCGAGGATTACAAGTTGACTGCCACATGTGTCAAATTGTTTATTATTTTAACTTTCGACAAATTCTTGTGTTTTATTTAAGGCGGTACATTCACTGCAAATGCATATTTCGGCGTATGATAGATTGCAATTTTTTTAGATAGAACCTTTAATCTTAGATAAAAGTAATAAACCAAACATTATTTACAATAATTAAGAAAAATATAGCCATTAATCTACAGGCCGCGGCAAAAAAAACCTTTTTAATGTTCCCGGGCGTAGAGTGGTTCGCTTAAAATTTCTATGTAAGCATAATATGTTTTTTATACGTATAAGGTTTACTTAATTATCTAGAATCCGTACGTAGGAAATTAAGAAATATTCAATATTAAAAAAGATATAATTTTTGAAACATGCTTAAATATTTACGTTTTTTGGTCATTTTCAAACGTTGTTTATTCATATAAAAAGATGATTTTAAACGATATATTGTATCTATATTCGCACTTTGAGTCTTCATTCACTATTAAAAAGCTAAATTTTTTATAAAAAACACGTTAATTATTATTTTAAAATAAAAATTCTAAAGTATGAAAAACGACATTGTCAACGTCAGAATCCGTGTTAGATGCCGTCTGGCCACGGCAGAGGTCAGTCGTGTTTATGTAGCCGAATATTCCTCGTCATTTATTTCACTATTCATTGTACTTTTACGCCAAATTTGACATTTATATGAATTATTATTATATAATACGCTCAAAAGCAATTGATATCTCCCATATATTAAGGTTTTATATGGATTTTCGAACGGTTTCATCCTTTTTAAACTTTGAACATGCGTCACATGTCAATTTCGGTATAATCCTAATTCAACAATTGTTCCAGATCATTTGAGGTATCAAGATACATACTGTACGCGCCGTGCGCATGCGCGTTTGCGTCTCCCATGTATTTATTTCTTGTTTAATATTAAAGATATTCATTATGATATGAAAAGTATTTCAGAATTATTAATATGTTTTTTAAATTCTATACAGTAAGTAATTATTGGACGTAAATAAAATATAGGAATTTGTCGATAGATAAAGTAATACATTTTGATATACGCAGTACGCACGTGGGGCTAGGTGATTGTTTTGTATTGTCATATTACGATATGCATTGATTTAAAAAGGAGTTCAGAATTATTACTATGATTCTTAAATTATTTACGGAAAATAATAAGTCGACTCAAATAATATAAGATCATTTGTCTAAAGTTAAATAAGTAAATATTTTGATACGTGAGGTAATTCTGTGGGGATGCCTGACGCGGACGAAAGCGAAGAATATATGACCATCTCTTTCTATCAAACCTTACTGTTTTATCAATGTATGTACCATAAATATGTAATGAACGTGTAATTTTTATTCGATTTGCGCTCAGATGACATGTCGCGCACGGCTTGAAAGGACGTGATCTTTCGATGTAATTTGACAGCTATGCATGTTTGTGAATCGGCTGTGCCTTAAGTCGAATTATTACTTTCTGTATAGAATTTAAAAAACATTAATAATTCTGTAATACTTTTCAAATCATAATGTATACCATAATATTAAATCAAAAATAATTACATGATAGACAACAACGCAAATGCGCATGGCACGTACAGTCTTTATCTTGACTCAAACAGAATCTAGAATTGTTGAGGCTGGACTAAACATAGCAAAACGGAGTAAGTGACACACATTCAAAGCTAAAAAGGATGAAATCGTTCAACAAATTCATATAAAAATTATATGAGAGATATCAATTGCTTTCGATAGTATAATATAATATTAACTCAAATGAAAGCAAATTTGACATAGATGTATGTCTTCTACTGATTTAAAATCAAAAATAATGAGCAGCCATAAATTGACATGTGCCTCTACCGGCAGCATGCGGAGACTGATATGAAAAATATTCCATTTGTTGACATATATTTCATGCTTTGGAATTTTTATTTTTTAAGTAGTAATTAATGTGTTTTTAATAAAAAACTAACTTTTAAATAATCTTTGAAGATTTAAAGTGCGTGTGTAAATACAATATATTGTTTAAAATCATCTCTTTATATGATAAAAAAAAGTGTTTGAAAATCATCAAAAAACATAAAAATTTCTTGCAACTTTAAAATATTATAACTTTATTAATATTGAACATATCTTAATTATTTTAGTACGTTTTATCCACCATAATGCTAGCTTTAAACTAATGAGACAGACATATTCTGCGTACATATAAATATGTATTCAGTAAAAATTCATCTCGCCTAAGACACTAAAAACAAATTTTTTGACCGCGGCCTGTCGATTACTGCTTATATTTTCTTAATTATTCTAAATAATGTTCAGTTTATTACTTTTATATAAGTACAAAGGTTCTATCTCAGTTATCGCCCAAAAATGCAGTCTAGCATATACATTCTGATATAAATGAATAATAAAAACCCTCATTTTCATAAAAAAAAAACAAAATATGCATTTGCAGTGAATTTACCGCCTTAATATTTTCATTCAGTTTTTACAAAAATAAAAACCCATATAATTCATTGAATTTTATTATCACTCTAAAGTTTGTTCATTGCGTGATTAATTTGTTTTTAGGCATTTATGATCCTAAGAAAGCATGGGAATTTGTTTCTGTCGCTATTTGCCATGATGATATCAACCGGACTTCCAGAATTAAGTTCAGAAAAGGATTTAGCCTATCTTCGTGAAACTTTGGTAAAAGACATTTTTTCCCAATATTGTTTTGTTAGAGAATAGATTAATTTGAACTGTTGTATTTAAGGTTTGTGATATTTTCAGGTATTGGACTTAACCGAGCAAGATGCTTTGTCACATTTTCGCTCCAAGTTTGATGAAGCTTTAAGTAATTCTTGGAAGACGTCACTAAACTGGGCCTCCCATAACATTTCCAAGAATAACAAGCAGTGATATTTGCTGGCGCTCAAGTACTACTGAAGCACTAGACGTACAGCTTGTGTAACGTCACTTTGTCAGCTCGCAAGTGCTTTTGTTTTCACTTGATATAAGCTATTGCAATTTTATATTTATAATGTGATCTTTATAAGTAACAAATCATTGACTGAATGGTGAGTATTCATTCATCTGTATTAATTAAGTTCTTTAGACTCGCTCCGCTGAGCATTTCATGTTTTATATGGGTATAAAATGTGTTTAAATAATATTATATCCTTCGACTTATATATCGACTGTAATTAGTCTCAATTTAATAATAATTTATAGAACAAAAATAATTTATAGATTTAACAAACACAGAGAGCTTTCAATTTAGCCAGATGACTTTAGGGATAAACTATTTTTGGTGAACTGCATTCGCCGCTACTTTACACAGTGTGCAGAATAAATGCTGATATGAATTAGTATATTTAAATTAACCAAATTATTTATGCAATTTATACCATAGGAGAATTTGTAAAGTGAGGCTTCAACGCACATTATTAAATATCAATCTAGTTTGTAATGCGATATGTAAAAATTATTCTTTCAATATTGTTAGCATTGTTAATTAATGCCAATTATACTTTTAGACTGATGAATTTGAAAAATTTCAAGGTGAGCTGTCCATTCTGTTTTCTTTAATGCGATAATAAAAATTGAGTAAAAGAATATAAAAACCGAAACGTACAATTTAAAAGGTTGTAAAAACTGTTGCTATTTAGTGTACGCTTGATGTACACAGGATTTTGGAAAGTAAATTAATGAGAATCTTCGCAGTTCTTAAATTAATTCACATAATTAGGTACATTTAGTCAAGAAGATTAACTAATTGTGTTGACCAACCAATGTGTGTAATAAAGTATTATGTCGACTGAAAGGTAAAGTAATTTCATTTTCAATTTCAATTTATTAGATTAACTAATTGTGTTGACCAACCAATGTGTGTAACAAAGTATTATATCGACTTTGAAAGGTAAAGTAATTTCATTTTCAATTTATTTAATAATATGTACATTACAAACTAAAAAGTGTCAAACCTTACTTAAAATCTATTTGAAATGTTAATAAAAGTAGAGTTTTTTTTACGCAAAAGATTCGAAGAAGATTCATAAAAGTCCTTATAGAATATGTATATATTTTTTTTTTTATAAAAATAGAAATGTCAACATTGTTTTTCAGTATACAATACAGACATTTGTTTGTTTTATAATTAATTTATTAATGCCAGGTACAGGGATTGAACATTCAATCCATTGCTGAGTTTACAGCCATTGCTATTAAAAATTCTAAGATATTTATATAACTGTAAATACACAATAAATTTTACAAAAGAATGACTTATTTGTGTGGTTCGTTTTCAGTACATAATTTTTAAAATTCTATTAGGATTTTGTTGTCAAAATGTTTGTCGGCCTTAATATAAACTAGTCGATCGATTTAAAATATAAAATTATTGAGAAAAGTGATGTAAGGCACTTTTAGATATTTTGGCGGTTACTTTACTTACCTTTCAGCATTCGGTATAATTTATTCTAAACTAAATGTGTCAATATGTGTTTTGTCTCGAATAATTCGCACCAGCCAGCCTTAATTTCTTCTGGACAAGTTTTCATCATAATTTTTGCATAATTGCTAATTTTGCATAGTTTTTAATTTTGTTGTATATATGAATATTGTGTATAAATTATTATAGTAAAAATGTTAAAAAGCTTTAGCATATTGGATCAATATGATTGAAGTGGTTGTCTAATACATAAAATGTATGGGAAGTGTTTATTTGATGAACATATTAGATCCCATCCCTCGCCCCCTTTAGGAAGTGTTGTCGTGTTGGCCTTCAGCTGTGTTCATAATCGTTAAGTTTCTCGCTTGTCCAGTCATGTTGCCCTGATGCACACCTTGTTATCAACTTTTAATTTGCTGTAAATAGTTATGTCCATAATAAATTAAACAATGTACAGAAAACAATATTCGCTGTATTTTGGTAATATTTTGAAAATTAATTTTCAATTTAATGTGTCTCAGTAAAATGGAGCGTTCACAGTAATTTGAAAGAATGTTATACCTTAATTTTATAAAAATTAAATAGACATTAAAAAAAGACAAGATGTATTATATATAATTTTGATTAGGACGGCAATAATATGTTTCTAGAAGTATATTATAAGCTTTAACCACATATATATGTACATTTATGGGTGGTCACTACTTTACTTAGGAAATGTGTGAAACCTTAGAGCAATCAATGAGAATTTATGGAGCAAAGTATAAATGTGTATAAGGTTCAAATTGTTTCTTAGAACTGAATAGTTGTGATACTTCAACACAATACAATGCACCGCCACGTCACTGTCAACATCATCGGATAGACTGTTTTTCAATTTCCATTGACATCTATCACTACGCAACAATGATAGATTATATTTTGTCTTAACGCCCTTCTTAAAATGGCTATTGAATGGGTGTCAAAAAACAGATACAGTAAAACCACGTTCATTCGAACCCCGATAATTCGAAATTTGCCATAATTAAACATTTTTAAAACCCACAGATCTCGAAATATTAATTTCATAGTAAATTAACCCCCATAATTCGGAAACCCCAGTAATTCGTAATTTGATATGATTTTTAGCCGCTTTTGCCACAAGTCAATACATTTTAATTTGTATAATTTAACATTTTTTGAAATTTGACAAAATTGTTAAAAAAAATAACATGTGAGAAGAACAAATATGTCAATATCGGGTACTTTATTGATAGAAAGTCTCAATCTTTGTATTAGCATAATAAATACAGTAAAACTTCAGTTTTACATTTCTCATTTTTGTGTTTTTCCTCTATTTACACCGAAAAGTCGAAGTCCCATTTCATTTCCGTACATTCCCATACAAATATTTTGCGCAATTTACGTGGAAAAAAATTTCATTTCTCCAGGGTTTACACAAAAATATTTAGAAAATTCAACTCTACATTCATTAAAATTTGCAAGTGAAATTTCCTTCTTTCTTTCCAAAATCGTTCACATCAACATTAGACGAATTTTGAATTTTCAACTTTTGTGTATTGCGTTTACAAAATGATTTCTTGAAATATGCAAAAAACAGACGTTTTTCACAAAGTTAATAGCATTTTTCGCAAATTTCGCAATTGCATCGCGGTTCTTTTTTACCTCGAATTAATAATTAATGGGGTTCCGCATTATTCGAAATGTTTTTTTGGGTCCCTTAAATTTCGAATTAACAAGGTTCTACTGTAATGAATAATATTTTGCTACATTTTTAAAAATAATGTACATACAGTTTATTCCTGATTATCCGGGATCGATGATGAAAAAATCCTTTTTAATCGAATTTCTGGATCGTTCAAAAACATTGAAAAATTAAAAAAACACAACAGAATAGTTCCAAAAATCACGCACCATGCACTCCTACTGTTCAAAAGTCGTGCTCACATGTGTTTACGCACAACAAAAATGTTTATGATATGTTGCAGGGTGACAACAAAAACTAGAACTGGAATTATTCAAAGAATGTAAGGGAAATGTTTGAAATTGCACGATTGATTTTTCTACAGAAACTAAATCACATTTCTCTCTATTATTATAGACACAGGTTGCACATTATAATTCAATTGTAAAATATTTTCATTATTTAATACTTCTTGATCAGTTACAATTTCATTTGAATTAAGCCAATCACGTGCTTCCGGCACTGTCAATTTGTCGCAAATTTGGTATAATTTATTATTTTATTCAAATTCGAGGAAATCGTTATTTTCAATATGATTTTATTAACATTGTAAATTTGCTCCAGCACAAGACCTTTGGTTTCCATAAATGCTCGAAACTTAGAGCGTGCAACTGGTTCGTCACCGCTTAATTTTTTGTTTCGAACACCTTGTCTCTTTTGAAACCCCGTTAACCAACCAGAAGACGCAATAAAATCACCCTGCAACCTTAATACTTCATAAGCTTTGGCTGTACAAATAAACTAAATGCTGTTGTACTCCTGACAGTTGATGTCAAGTAATGTTCCAGTCTATTGTTAAGAAATGATAATTGCAACTGGAAGCAACATACCCTCTTAAAGCACTAAAGCAAACTAAATAATAAAAATAAAATAAATGATTTGAGAGATAACTTTTTGAACACAACTGACAGCCGA
The DNA here is from genome assembly GCA_016648135.1 of Agrypnia vestita. Taxonomy (NCBI): domain Eukaryota; kingdom Metazoa; phylum Arthropoda; class Insecta; order Trichoptera; family Phryganeidae; genus Agrypnia; species Agrypnia vestita. The sequence goes on from JADDOH010002353.1 coordinate 21,530, forward strand.
CTTTTTCGACTCTAAACATGTGTTTGACCATGTATGAATATTTTTGTATTAAAAATATTTTTTCAATCACTTTTCAAACTCGTCCCGCATGATAGAGAGTTTGCTGTATATGACATACAATACCATTCATTAGATATGATGGAAACATTACTTTGATGATTTTCTTACTGACAATGAAGACTGTACAGCATTATTGATCCTTGCGTTTGTATGTAGAAATCCCTTTGAGATACTTGCTGTAATTGGTTAAAGTATATAGAATAGACCTTAAAAAATTATCTTTTTTTACAAATAAAAGTACACGTATGGGGTGCATGTTACATGGGTGTTCTGTTTCGTACCAAACTAAGCTTTTGTGCTATGAAAAATAGGACTATCTGGTGTGCCAAGAAGGGGATCGAACCTGTACTTCTTGGTCACCATGCAAGCATCCTACCCCTTGTTTACAAGCATCCAATATTCTTAAACTTCCAGTGGATTGATTACACCTGATACAAAATATACATACATTTTTTTATTATTTAAATTTATAATAAAAGACGTAATCGAATTTATTGATTTTCCGTATCCGAATCACTGGTGACTCAGTAAGATCTTTATTTCGTGGAACTTTAGCCAGGAACCTATCCATTAACATTTGCTTTTATCTCTTTTTGAGGATTTGTTGAAAATGTGACATCGCATTGCCGTTGAAAAGGTTAATTGCTTGCATTGTGGTTAATTTTAATCACTTAAATGAGTGCAACGCGCCAACTGGGATATTGGAGATGACAATGCAAGGGTGTTTAGCTCACTGTCCGCTACTGCTAAGAAAGAGAGAAGAAATCATTGGCTCAAAATGTGAACACATTGCAAGCTTGTACCGATAATTCTCATTCTTGGCAGTCTGCGCATAAAAAGCAAGACACGAGAGGATTCTTCCCATGTATATCCCATGCATAAAAAAGGATATATTCTATGCGTAAACTGCGGCTCATGACAAAAATCGTGTCCGAAAAAATTACATGCGACATCTCTGGCGCGTGTGTTGTGCGATGTTTTCACTCATATGTCGGGTCTAATTTAAAAAAAAATGCAAATACTTTCATGTCGAGGTATCACCGCATTTTGCTACAACAAAGAATTGCCCACACTAAGAACGAAATATTTTATACAAATTTGTTGGACATATTCTTTTTTTTGTATGCCAAATGTATTTTTCTGCATGATTCACTGTTGAGAGTATTATTGCGAAAGGTTCTCCATTAAATGTAAAAATACTTGAGAAACAGATTATTATATTTTTTTATTCATTCAGTACAGCCATAAATGTACATCTTATAATTTATGTGGAGTATTATTTATTTTGAATAAATAATAATGATTAATGTACCTTTTTTTATTGCGCAATGTTAGGGAGCCTTTGGTTCTTAATGATGCAGTGAAATGATACTTCTAGTGTGATATTATTTTTGTACTCTTTATTGTTAGATACATAATGTTATTTTCAGATTTTTCAATACGTTTGTTTAAGGCCTTATTATATTTTGAGAAATAATGTATTTTTTGGTTCATGTGTGGGTTAATATGCCGAATGAGCTGACTGGATATGTTGATAGATTTTTTGTATATTTGAGAGCTGTAATTAAAAGATAGTATTATTTGGACTACACTCAATATGTTAGTGGCTTCAACTCTTTTGCTTTCTTATTATTAATAGATTTTAGTTATATCTTAAATATTGTGAATATTACTTTAGCAGATTGAGTTTTTGGGAAATTATAATTATGATACACTCGAGACAGCTATGCACAAGGAATGGAATAGTAGAAAGAAATAGAAATCTATGGTCCTTGGTATAAATATTGCATTTCCCAATATCCTTTCAGTAAATGAATGTTTAGTCTACAACAGTTCCTCTCCAATGTGTCATCAAATAATCACATTAGCTTTAAACCTAATACATAATATGTGGATTGGTAATTATCTTCATTATATTAAGTTATTTATATCATTATTTTATAAGTATGATGGCTCATAATCTCTGAGACATCATATATTTCTGTGTAAATTGAGAAGTCGCTAACTAACAAACATGTTATGTTGATTTAATCCACGTTTAGAATCCTAATGGATGTAACTACTTATCGAATTGTATTTCAAATTTGGATAAGAGATGGTGAATCTTGATCTTAGGAAATTCTGTGATAAGTTAATAATGATATTTAAAATTATATTAACAAAAATGTTAGTTACGTCTTTTCACACTGCACTGATGGTATATTTATTGATGATGCATTTTCATTGTGTTTATTGGTAACAAAGACATTTGATATTTTTTTAACTTAAGTTGGCTTCCACCTCTTTCCATGAAAGAAATACTTTTATCAATGCTGAACTAGTATAAATACATATTCGTAAGTATCGTTGACATGTGCGGCATAATATACGGTCTACAATATAATATGTATGTACTCATTGAATTTGAAGAGTTTGCTCAAAACAGCTCCTACCTCAATAAAAATATTAAACCCATGTTTTCGTCAGCTTTTATATAAATTAACATAAATCTCATTTTATTTATCTAGTTGATGTCACACTTCACCTACTAATTGTCAAATTTAAACATCAATATTGCACTGCCGTTGTGGTCAAATTATTATTTCTTATTGTGGTATCTTTTCAAACCGATTTCCTTTTATTTTTCTGATATCATCATATGTTTGAAATTTCTTGCCCTTTTGCAAACAGAAAAATGTAAAACATAACATGATCTATAATAGACTTTGTTTTTGTATTTTCCGTAATAAACTTGTTGACCTCTGCAGCGCAAAGTCACAAAATATGAAAAGAAATGTCCTTTAGTTGGGTCACTCTTAATAGTTTTTATTCAGTATTTTATGGTGAAGAAAAAAATACATTCACTAACAATCTCACAAAAGAAACATCAATTCAGAGACTCCACCCACTACTGTCATTGTAGAGTACAGTTGAACCTCGTTAATCGAAATTAAAGGGACCCGAAAACATATATATCGAATTATGCGGAATCCCGTTAATTTGAAATTCAAGATACATAAAAAAGCACAATGCGATTGTGAAATTTGCCAAAAATCGTAAAACTCGAGCCAAAAAGCCATTAATTTTTTGAAAAATGTCTGTATTTTTGCATATTTCAAGAAATCATTTTGAAAACGCCATATTTATTATGCTAATATAAAGATTGTGACATTTCTATACATTTATCCTCCTCGGACCCAGTGTCGCCTATAGGAGACATAGATCAACAGTTGGAAAAAAATCTCTCAGATCAATGTTTGGCATTGTGTCCTTTTACATATTAGTTAAGTTTACCGTCAGTAGATATTATTAGTGGTATGCTAAATCCCAAATTTGAAATATTTTAAGAACTGTAAAAATTTAAAGATGAATTAAAGGACCAATTTTGATTATCCTTTGGGTCCAAGGAGGTTATTGTTCTCACTTGCGAAAAAAATTGAAATATTTTTTATTAATTTTGTCGAATTTCAAAAAAAAAAACAGAATTATGTGTACTAAAATGTATTGATTTATAGCAGAAGGGGCTTAAAATTATTTCGAATCTACAATCAAACATTTTGGGAATTGTGGGTTCAAAAAATTTCGAGTTATGGAAAATTTTTAATTAACAGAATTTTACCATACCATTATTGTAAACAAAGGAAGTATTGATGTGTATTGTGTGAACAAGAAAAGAATATCATACAAAGCTTCCGCTTTTAAAATACATACATACAATTTCAATTTACAGCAAAATCAGAAATCTAATATTGTTAAAAAATGTGATCTGAATTACTTGGGTGTTGGTAATAAATATTATTGTTTGTGTTACTACAAGCGTGTTTACATTTTTATGGCTGTTTTTACTAGAAAATTAACAATCCATTTTGTTTCTACATATTTGGAAACATAATGATAGAAAATAAAGTTTTCTTTTTCTTTAATTTTATAATACGATAATAAATAATTTATTTATTATATGCACACTTTATAGATAAAAAAATTAAAATGGGAGTTAACTTGAAGGATATTTAATTTTATAATATGATAATTAATTATTTATTTATTATATGCACACTTTATAGATAAAAAAAATTTAAATGGGAATTAACTTGAAGGACAGTTGACAGTTATTGACATTACATAACCAAAAAACATCAAGTTTGATTCTAGTTCAATATACAGCAATCCTTTACCAACTACTCGGATAAATTTTTCAAAAATGAAACTAGGCATCTATAGAAAACAGGGGGCTATGAAATTTCCTTTAAAAATGGTTTTATCTTAATTTTTTAAACAAAGTAGCTTCCATCTATTGTTTAAAAATTAGACTTCACTTTCTTTGCGAAGTCTAATTTCTCAGAGACCAGGAAAAAATTATACACATGCATTTCAAAAATCAATATGAAATGTGTATTTGCTGAAAGATGCTCTTTGGAGCTAACAGAGATATTTCCTTAGCATATTTTTCTTGCAATTCTGTCAGCATCCAAGTATGTACTTGTCTGTAAATTAATCTGTCTGTAAATTAATGTTGCTACAATTTTTTTATAACTTTTATTACTTCATGAAATCAGAAATGTTTTGAAATTTTGGTGGTTTAAAATACAACTTAAGTTTCTTAATTCGGGTATCAGTATCAGTACTGCTTACCAGGATCGACAGCTGTCTGCTGCTTGCTTGTTACCAATGTGTACTAATTTTAAGTCATCTAGGACATGGTCAAGTTGTAAAGAGGAAACTTCAGCCATGGTTTTGCGGCCTGCAGTGTGAAACATAGGGGACAATAATATCTGCCATACGCTGAATAGAATCTTCTGAGAGTGTCTTAATTAACATAATAATAAAAATACAGTAATAATATATTCATTACCAATGGTTACTTGCTATTGCAATATAAGGTTCACTTTTCATTAGATGTGAGTAAATCTTGGCTTGGCATTATCGGTGACAGATGTTATTCCCGATCGCGTGCATCCTCGAGTGTGTCATTGCCATAATAAATTTTTAAATTCATTTGTGTGTACTGTGTTGACTAATTGCATCTTCTCCGGAATACCACACATGTTTTACGAGACTTCTGCAGCTTTTGAACCAAACTTAAATTCACACGTAGTAAACATGTATGAGTAAGCGAGATTTAATGTATTTTTTAAAATTAGTTTCAACATCACTGAAAAGAAGTACATATCGAGTCGGAGTATACTGATTGACTAACAGGTAAAAAAAACCTGCCTTTTGTAAATCATTACAAAATTCCATCGTACTGTTCTCTATACGAAAACCCCAAAAATATTTTGGCTTATTCAATTGTATATTTTTCATTGTTTGATTAATATCAATCGCCAAAAGTATATAGTATCATTATATTAGTATATATATTATTACAATATCCTAAAAATATTATATAAATCATAAAAACACATACAGCTTTCTTTGAAGTTGGTGATAGGAATTTTTTTAAATATAATTTTTTCTTTCATAATTTATCTCCAAGGATAGCAGAATTTGAACGATAGTGAAAATTGTCGCTTCTCCTTCAGAACGGTTTAACCGAAAATAGTTAATTGAATTTGAAAGAGTCAGAAAATATGTCGAGCAATATAATGTGTTTTTAAAAAAAATTGTTTTAAAATATACCTACTTCTTAGTTTCCAGTATTGACATTTGAGTTTTGTTGTAGTATCCAGTCCAATTAGAGTAAATGTTTCATTGCTTTGCACTTTTTAATACACTGATACGATTGTGTATAATATTCAGAGTGTATTAGTAGCTATCTTTGCTGGTTTGTTGAAGACTGGCACCTGACTTTTGAGGAGGGCACATATTTATTTGTTTATTGTAGAGAGATTTTTTTTATCTATTTATAGAGCTGGAGAAAAGTTATAAAACGTTAACTCTAGTTAGTAGTGATTTTTTTCACTTCAAAGTTTGTACCAACATAGGGTTACATAGGTGTACCAACATAGGGTTATCCATTTTGTAGGTGAGAAATAAAATGCTACATTTTGATTCAATCGAAATATTGTCAGAATGCACCATGGGCCAAAATGGCAGCTTTCAGTTGAATGTACCACAAATGCTTAAAAATTGTTGTTTGTACTGCCAAAACTTGCTTAATTAATTTAGTAGTGCACATCCTGTCACCATATTATTTTGAATAATATCTCAACAAGTAGGATTTGTAATTGATTGATTAAAAATTAAAACATTAAAATGTATGTAAATCTACATCTGACTTGTCCTCCACTTTCAAACATTCTTAATGCATAATAAAGAATATGTTTTTCCTTAGCGACTTCCGCTTTATTGTATATCCTTCTCACTTTAAAATTAAATTTAATAATATACTGTTTTTATATTATTTTTATAATTATCTGCAAATCCTTCATTGCGGCTTTCTGGTTCTGGAATGTTTTTTTAATTATTATGAGAAAAAGCAATAAAGTGATGGCAAAAGTGGATCACTGTCAGTAAAAAAAGATCTAGTTAATAATTTCAAATCAGTTAGGTTAACTTTGCTGTGGCGGTTTGTGTTGGGAGTGATCCAGAGTTGTCAAGTAGAATTGATCAACAAATATTTACCAATAATCCAATCCCTTCGTTGAATGCCAAATTGAAGTTTCAAAGCTGCATTGTGCCCATGCAAAAAAATTACTTGTATTTTTTTCAAAGTCTTTTCAAAATAACATCAAGTGCAATGTGTCTAACCTGATCCTAATTACGCTCAGTCTTACTAAACACAATTTGTAAACCTAATAAATGAACTATGAATACTTTTTTTATAAATATTTATTATACTTTATACTAAATGTAGTCTGTTGGTACACACTTATAAAATTTTATATATTTACTTGTAATATTTATCATTGATAATCTTTAACAAAAATAGTAGCTATGTTGTAGCTATTATTTGCGATATTAATAAATACTGACATGATTAATTTGGAACTTAAAATCTTGTTGTTATCTTATTATTATTAACATGCTATTTCATATTGGCATTGCAACTGTTAAGAATACTTAGCAAATGGTGTTAGCATTTGGTCCGGATGTAGTATCATTTTTTTTTACTGGATATTCTTCATTGAATGTTTTGTGACTTCTGCATTAACTTCCTGTTGTTGAAATTTTGATTTGGGAAAGGTGCCCATGGACAAATGGTGTCCAGCGGCATGATTCTGTAAACTGCTATCAAATTAGTCTCGTTTTCATAGTACAAGCTGGCTAGGCCTAGTTGAAAATAATAAAAAAATTATTGTTGCATGTTTCCACATGTCTTTTTTTTAAAGAAAGAAATAGCTTTTAATCTACATTATATTTATTAGATTTTTAGAGTGAAATCCTAGGGTCGGCATTAATTAAAAACATTGAGGGACACCTCCGTGCTAAATACTCTTTAAAATAACACCTTGAAAATGTATAAATACCTAGCAAGATAGCCTTCCTAGTTTTAAGATACTAATATTATATAACAGTTTTGTACTTTGTATACATCACGTAGCTAACATTTTTACATAGACTTTTGTGTATACATATATACATTGTTGAGATATTTAGGTACAGTATTGTAAAAATATATAATAGTGAAGTCATTAAGTTTGTGAAAATTCCTCTTTCTGTACACTTCTATCAAAAACATTTTGTTGATTTTACTCTGCAACATGTATATTTTTAGCTGAATATAAATAAATATCTTAAATTGTAATCCTAACCAAAAACCTAATGTTTTAAACTTTATTTTTAAATAGGTGTATGCATCAATGTATATTATAGATGTCGCACAGAGATGAAACTGTATTTTTATGGGAAAGTAGGTATAGGTCTTTTGGGTGTACATAGGGCTTGCGACCTATCGTACGGCTGGCTTAAGTGATCACTTTACACAATGTAACGTTCGCCATTTCCACCCATGATAGAATATACCATGTCTACTAATTTTTTTGGAAATTGTATATATATTTAAATTATGCGCCACGTTTCACGTATGAGTTGCAACCATCCTCCACATGGCCTGCACCAAAGCTTTTTCATTCCCCCTAAATGCCCACAGATGTCGCTAATGAGACATGAGTCTACAGTTGATTATGGAATTTGATGAATTATTACTTTTATTTTATATGGAAATTACTCGATTCGAAATATTTTTTTTAATAACTTCTATTAATATTTCATTTCTTAGCATTTGAAAGGAACAGGGCAAATGTTGGATATTATTTTTATACTACAAAAAGTCTTTATTATTTTGTTTTCAAAGTTTGCTTAACATTGAGCTAAAATGGCTTGAACTTGCTGACCCTAAAAATTACGATTATAAGGCATTGCAGATCTGTTGGACATGGCATGACAATATAAATATAAATGTTGCAAGGAAAATCAGACATTCTTTTTATTATAAAAAATTGTAAAGATATAATATCTATGCTAAATATATTTCTTGTAATTATCTGCGTAAATATGTATAATATAATTAGATAAACTTGTGAATTAATCTACAATTTTTTTATTTGCTTTGAATTGTTTGTACTGTATAAATTGTATGGTAATGTAGCTTTTTTCATATAGCAATTAAGTGACATCACTATTAAATGAATAAAAAATAATGTCAAGTCAATAAACTAAATAAAGGCTTTTTAATCAATACCTATAAAACTCAATGTCTGTCTGTCTGACTGTTTTCTATATAAATCTACACCATTTGTCCGATCTGACCCAAATTTTGCATACTTATTCTTTAGGACCCAGAGGGTAATATAGGTAACATTTTCCCCCCTCCCTCTTTTCACCTCCCCCTTTACCCCTCCCTCTCTGATATATATTACATGCAAATCTGTACCGTTCAACTAATCTGACTCAAATTTTCCATTTTTATTCTTTAGGACCCTCGGGTAACATTGACAACATTTTCCTCCCCCTCTACATCATCCCCTCCCCCCAATATATTTTCTATACAAATCTACACCATTTAACCGATCCGACCCAAATCTTGCATACTTATTCTTTGGGACCTGGTAGGTAACATAGGCGACAATTCCCCCTTTGCCCCTTCCCCTCATATTAGGTCCTTACATATGAAATTGGCGTTTAGTATGGGAGGAACATAAAGCCGATTTTTTTTATTATAATATATTTATTTAATCAAAGTATGTACCATTGCTATCTATGCACATTTGCCATCTCATAGGTAGTTCATCGATCCCTTTACTAAAAAAACCATTCGGACGGGAATCAATAAAATCTTTGAAGGCGGTTTGGACTGCCCCATCGGAGTTGAATTTTTTCCTTTGCAAGAAGTTATCCAAATTTCGAAAAAAATGGTAATCTGTCGGGGCAAGGTCCGGAGAGTACGGTGGATGTCTTAGACATTCCAATTGAAGCTCCTCTAATTTGGTAGCCGTCTGTTGTGCAGTGTGTGGTCTAGCGTTATTATGAAGCAGCAGTGGCCTAGAGCGATTACCCAGCCTCGATTGTTTAGCAGCTAGCTTTTCCATCATGGTTTGCAGTTGCTGACAATAGACATCTGCCGTAATCGTCTGCCAGATTTAAGAAAGCTGTAGTGAACGACACCAGCACTAGTCCACCAAACGGTCACAAGTAACTTTTTTGGAGTCAATTTTCGCTTGGGGCATGGTTTGGCTGGTTCGGCAGGGTTCAGCCATTGCGATGAGCACTTCCGATTATCATACAGGATCCACTTTTCATCACAGGTAATGATTCGATTTAAAATCCCTTCATTATTGTGCCGGTTGAGTAATGCAACGCAGCAGTCAACGCGCGTTTGTTGATTTGCTTCACTCAATTCGTGAGGTACCCACCTTTCAAGCTTTTTCACCTTACCAATTTGCTTCAAGTGGATTAAAACAGTTTTATCACTAACACCGCAGCCTGCAGCTAACTCGGATGTGGTTTGCGATGGATCCGCTTCCACAATAGCCTTCAATTCTTCATTATCAACTTTGGTCTCCGGCCGTCCACGGGGCTTGTTCTGCAGGTCGAAATTTCCAGAACGAAAACGTTGGAACCAAAAACGCACTGTGTTTTCTTTTGCGGCACCGTCGCCATACACATCATTAATCCTTCGAGCCGTTTCTGCAGCCTGGTGCTACGGTGGAACTCGTACTCGTAAATAACGCGATATTTCAAGTTTTTCATTTTGTAAACTGAGTGACGCAAAGAAAAAAACAATTGAGGAAAAAACAAATGAATTATAATTTTCAAAACACAAATACATGAGTAAATAGCTGTATAAATTTGGATTTGGAATTCCTAACCAAAGAGAAGATATTTGAGATCAAATTTGCCAGTACGGCAAAACGTGAATTTCATATGTAAGGACCTAATATATATTTCAAGCAAATCTGTACAGTTTGACAGTTGTGACCCAAATTTTGCATACTTATTCTTTAGAACCCGGCGGAAAACATAGGCCACATTTCGCCCTTGGACATCCCATCCATCCAGCCTAGATTAAATGGAAACATTGTTTTTTAGAGGCTTTGCAAAACAATGGAATCTTTGTTTCCTCCCACAAACTATTTTTAACCTAATCCCTAACCCCAATGAATTTTACTTTTATAGCTTAAAACTTATTTATGTGATATAAAGGTATTTCAATTTTTTTGTTATGCAATATTACATAACACTGTATTTTAACCAGTGACTATTTGCCTGGTAATTTGAGATCTGCATCTGATTGCAACAATGATTGGTGACTGATTTTTTCACAATTCGACGGGCACCTATCTGCTAAAATGGTTATATCTCAGTTGCCAATCATCAATACGATCAGATACAAATCTCAAATAACTACCATAAATAACCGGTTAAAATAACAGTTTGGCTGTCATTATAAGGGGTCATCCATAAAGTATGTCACACTAATTTCGTGATTTTTGACCCCTCCCCTGTCCTTGTCACAGTTGGTTACATTTGTGAGACCCCCCCCCTCCCTAGTGTGATGTCACATATTTAGAATTTTACATTTAGAAATTGACAAATAGACGAAACACTTAGCATTCGATGGATTCACCGTGCGGGTGCTGGGTCCATCGCATTCCAGAGAGGTGAGCCGAGAACAGTGCCTGAGACTTGTGACCCAGGTGCAGGTTTAAGAGGCCCCCTCATGATGCATCAGCACTCACCTCCATTGTTTCAGTTTCTCTCCCTGCCTAACCAAATCCGATAAGATTCTGTTAGTGCCGTTTTCGATACGCATTCTAATATGGAACTAACGGAAGATTTGGATAAGCCAAGATCTTTCAGTAAGACGTACAGGGCTTTTGCCGATAAACCTCTTGCGCCTACCTCTATCGCGTACAATTAAACTATATAACCGTTTTTTGTAATCTCATTAGACAGGTCATAATATCTGTTTGTTTTTTGCGCGTGGTCTTGGGGATTAAAACAGCAGTTCTGAAATTAGTTTTATTTTCATTTAAATTATTTTTAATATAATCAACATCAATCAAATATTTGAAGAAATTAACAAAACAATAAAATATTAGTAAGTTACAAACTTAATCCATCTTCAGTCCATGGACTTTGAACCCACTCCTTCAAATTATTTAAAACCGGCATAGAAGTCAGTTCGTTCTCGTTTGGGTTGTTAATGTCAGGAACATTCAATGTGTCGACATCTTTTTCATCTAACCATATAGCGTTATCATTCAAACAAAGATTTTCTCTGGCACAACTAGCAGCAATTCTTTGAGGACGAATCTTTGCGATGGGCAAATCTTGTTGCCTCTTGTGTTGGTAAGTGGCCTTGTATGATGCAAAATATAGACTACAGATGCTACACGATCGCTTAAACAAGTATGCCTCAACACTGGGGAAATGGCAATCATGTGGGACTTGCTTCAAATGTGATGACGCCCGGAGATCTAAAGATAGCTGAAGTAACAGTGGAGTAAATTTACCTTCGGATTCATCTTTTTCTGTGATCATATACCCATTAGAAGTCTGTTTAACTAAAACAGGTGGTGGTAAAAACCCCTCTCGTAATAGTCGCCAAAGAGTAGACCGTCGCACATCACAACACATGACAACTTCGCGTGTTAATACATATTTGTAATAAATATTGCAATTCACGCACATGATTAGCGTACCAAGTCACATCACTTTTTAATACCTTAGCCTGTTCAATATCCGTTCTAGTATCTCCGGTACAATATATCAAAGGGCTCACAGGCGACCGGCGCGTGACACTGTAGAGCGAGTGTGAACTCTCCAACAAAACATTTCAATCTGTATATTCATACAGATAGAGTTGGAAATATTTTTAATTTTTCTTTAATAGTTCAAATTTGACATTTTAACACTTAGATGTAAGTATTAGATTTTGAAAAGTGACGTCACGAAGCTTAGGACCCCTCCCACCCCTTGTCACACAATGTCACAATTCGTCGACCCCTCCCCCCCCCCTTAACGTGTGACGTACTTTATGGATGGCCCCTAATACTGTTAATAATAATAAAATGATTTAATGCAGATACTTCAACTTATGCCTAAGGACGAACGTAATATACGCCTACCACCGGCAAAATACCGCCAACCCATACATCAATACAAACAATAGCAATAATTTTATTTGTAAATTTTTTGAAAATTACTTTCTTTATAAAACCATGTCGACTTCCCATGACAATGCAAATTAGGATAAAGATATCTTAAAACATACAATTTTACATGCTTTTTTAAAATCGACTCCAGTAAAAATTTCATTTTAAGTCAAGAATTGTTAAAAAACTGCATATTTTAAGTATTCACATAGAAAAAACCCAAAGGTAAGGGGGTTAATATTAATATTTGATGGCTAAATCCAGCCATTTAGGGCCGGTTGTTTTAAGTTGGATTAAAGTAAAAGTTCATTTAAAGCATAGATTTTTGCATTCTCCACCAATCAAACGATCCGTTTCTGTAAAAATGTATGCTTTGAATGAACTTTTATTTTAATTCAACTTGAAACAACCGGGCCTTGGTCCTCTAAATGGCTAAACCCTAGCCATTTAGAAGACTACACCAAAAAAGCTCCACAAAAGACTACAATAATCATCTAATTACTCTTGTAATACTTTATATTCTGCGAACCAGACTACAAAACTTCCTCCCATGAGAAATTGCACCGTAACAGGTGGGATTTGAGGGACCAGATTGATTGATCTTTTTAGACCAGGGTGCTAGAGAACAAAATTTTAATCTGCAGCAGACAATTAAGAAGGCATTGGAATTCTAATATACATTTCATTTTACGACTGGAACAAGATAAAACGTGTATATCCTTGCTGCAAACTTTTCAGCTACTCTAAGGCCTTTCGTAAGTTGACGCAATTGTGGATGTTTCTTTATGAAATGGAAATGCCACAGAACTTCATTAGACTCCTTAAAAAATTTAATCTATATTTCACTGATGACTTCACACTCGTGGCTAGTGCAGAGTTGAACTGGAAACATCACGAAAAGTAAACTAAGAGCGAGCCGTTTATGTTAGAAATGTACCAACTTAAGGCAAAAACATTGGTTGTAGATCACCGCAAAACTTCTCAAATAGCGTGCCGCGTAGTAGGTAGTTCAAGAGAATTTATCCTGGAGATCGGTGTCACGAAATTATTCAGTACCAACGTGTGCAATTAAAATAAAAATAATTAAATATCTGATAAACCATAAATAAAATGGGATACACATCACTACAGTGTTGCGTCGCCGCTAGAGGGTTATGAAAAGCCCTGCACACTAAATATCCTTCTTCTGAGTACAGTAATGCCTCCAACCACGACGTCTCATGGGTCCGGGTGTCATGAAAATGAGGTGAAGGCAAAGCCAAGTATGTATGTAAAATGAAAATGAGCACGAAATTGCACCTTAGAGACAGTTAATAAAAGTACAATAGTCACCTCCCTGAGGGAAAAATAAAGCTGCATAACACAAACGAGTAGAGGACTCGCCTGATCGGAAAACCACTGCCAGCAGATAAAAGATTAAGCTAATGACGTAATAGGTAAAGATTTAAAAAACCATGTCAACTGGATTGTAAATTAAAATAGTAGATAAAAGGAAACAACAGTCATACAGTAGCCGGCAAACATCTTGAAATTCTACGGCGTAGTGGGGGGAAGTTTGCGCATCTACCTTACTACCAAATAGACCCAAATTTCGTCATCTGCGCATTCCCCCACCACATCAAAGAATTTCAAGAAGTTTGCCGGCAACTGTACCCCATGGGAGGCCCTTCTAAAAATTTTCCAGTGGAAGATCAATAACTGAATAAAAAATCTGAAGCCTTTATGAAGTTGTTTATATTCCTGAGATTTTTCTCAGGAATACAAACAACTTATCGAAAACATAAACAACTTTTTAGTTGTTTATATTTCCGTAGGAAACTCCACCTATTCCCCTTCAGATTTCCATATAAAATCCTCCAGACTTTCGCTTAGTGGGACATTATTTCAGTAAGTGCTCCGGTATCTGCCTCACGCAGCTGCGTACATAGCAAGTCCGGAGTCAAAGAGTGGGAGGGTCCGGAACTTTGGAAACTCGTTTGCACAGCGCGAGTGTAAACTGTGCACCTCGAGTTTAAGCTTCTCTAATGTTCTCTGCGTCAAACCGTTTGTATAAAAGCACTCAATTTCATGATTTATCAGTGAAGGTCCTATAAAAACCACGACAAAGTCTTTGATAAATGCCAGTGAAAAATTTCTAATGTAGATTTAAAAATCTGTATCTCGGCTGTCATAGGGAGTTTTCTACATTCTGGTAACATTTTAAAACGCCGGTGGCGCCAGTTTCCTGTCACGGCGGCGGAGGGCGCGCACCAGACTATCAAATTTATAATTCTGGTTTAAGCAAAACGCGCGATACGTTTGAATGGAGGAATGTGGACGGAATTTTATAAACATTAAAAATTAAATTAAGTGCAGTGCCTTTTCTATTATGGCCCCAACAGATACAAATTTTACGTTCAACATTCTTTATGTTCCAATTTTATATGTTACGTTCATTGCCCGCGGAAGATACGTAACTAATATGTAAATATTTATTATTTAGATAAGTTTTGAATTTCGTAATAAGTGTGTTGTTGGGGATCATAAATAGTTGACGCGGTTTTTGGAATTCGGTTTGTGCTTGTGAGATCGAACAATAGTTGTGAATCAAATTATAAAATGCCAGCCACTACTGACGAACATGAACCTTTAATATCTACATCGGCAGAGCATCAAACGGCGACATATACTGTTCATCATGTAAGTTTTCATTACATCCGTAATCAAAAAACTAACTATATTAGGTATACGTTTTTCAGTGGGCATAATTTTTAAATTATTATTGTATGTTTATTTTTACCATAAATTAATACAATAGTAGGTAGGAAAGTATATTATATCATTGCGTAAACATTAATGAGTACCTATTTATTTTCCACGGTTTTCCCATGACGTATAGGTAGGTCTTTCCATTTAAGAAAGACAATCGAATTAGTATATGTGAGCCGTGCGTGCAACGCACATTATTTCGTTGTGTTGGTGTTTACTGGTAGGTACCTATAGTTTTTTTTCACGTCATTCATTACGTTATTTTTTTTAATGTTGCTAAATAGTTATGATTTTTTGAAGGCTTAGAGTACCGCAGAATCGGGAGGTTTTTAAAGTTTATACATTTTTCGCTGTTTTTACAACAGTTCTGTGAATAAATTCAAAACATATAAGCGTAGAATAAGATCTTCCGCCACTAAATACACAGGATCCGGATCCGGAGGACAGCTGAAGATGATGTATTTGAGAAAGCCCAATGTGAACAGGCTGTTATATGATATAAATTCTCAATAATTACTTTTACCAATGATACCAAATTCACAGTTCTCGAAATTGAAATTCTAGAGAACTTGTCGTCTTTTGATAATTAAAAACAGACGCTTAATTAGCTTTAAAAATACTTCCATTCAAACAGTGTAGACGTAACAAGTTAAATGATTTTATTAAAAATAACAACCATTGATGATGGAGATTTTTGTTAGATTTCAAACATATATTGGAATCAAACGGCCAGTTTAAGATTAAGCGATCAATTGAGGGAACAAGCTTTTTTGTCTCAGCTTTTATGCTGGTGTGAAGAATCTCTCCACAATGTCGAAGAAGGGTATTAAAATAAAAGTAGCGCTGATATGAAATACATAATACTCATAGCATGCGACGTGGATAAAAATTAAAAACAAAAAAAATCGTAATAATAAGAAAAAACGCTAATATTTACCTAATAGACAAATTCGGACAAACAGGAAACAAATATAACGCCTGGAAAAATGACTTATCTGTGTTTTACATTGTGAAAACTCGTACTGTAAAAAAGTTGAAGTATTCGAAAAGTGGGTATAGAAACGCAAATAAGCCGAACAATTAAAATTTAAATTCAATTTCAAGATTAAGAAATGTCTCAGTAATGATAATGAAGAAAGACAAAGAAATCACTCGTAGAAAATACTATAAAGATAAAAAAAACTGATTTCATGAGATATAGTCTTATGAGACATTACACATTGTTATATAAGGAAAAATTAAGGTCCTGGCAAGATGGCTGAAAACCCTTAGACCTTAGACCAATTCGTGGAGAACAAACCTCTTCTCGGCAAAGTCCGAATACTCAACATGATCGCCAGCAACGGATAGCACTTGGAAAAGAAGATTATCTTGCAACCATGACTTGAACCCTGGACCTTTCTATTGCCGGGTCCAAGTCGCGTATCCCGTCGACGTTGCCTTTTATACAAAAATCTTTATTCATATGCTTCATTATTATTATTTTTTTAAATGTCCAAAAGTAAAATGCCGCGTGTGACAGAGTGAGAAATGAGCATATCAGAGGTAGTTTTAAAGTGGTCCCTATTACTGAAAAGGTGGAGGAATCGAGACTGAAATGGTATGGCCATGTAACGAGGCATGGGGACTAGGGAATGCAATCCCGATCCCGCGAGATCATTTTACGATATCAATCCCGAACCGAAAAATCGGACGAGATTATCGGGATTGATCAGCATTTTTTATGTTTTGTATGTTTAATTGTATATGTCTATAGAGCTTTTAGTAAGTATATAAAACTTATGTTCATGTCACATTCAAATAATGAAAATAGCTTTGAATAATATTTGCTGTATTTTATCAACCTAACATAGTGATAAAAACTACTATTAGTTAGTAGTTTTTACTCTACTACATTGACTGATTGATGCTTGGAAAAACGGCTACAAAAACTTTAATGCAATGATTAATAATGAACATTTTATTAAAATTGCTGATATAAAAATGCAAGGCATTGTCGTTAATTCAGCTCTATAAACAAAAAAAACAAAAGTATTCGGGATCCCGATCCGCAGGGATCCCGCAGGATTGGAAATTCTAATCTCGAGGGATCCCGACTCGGGATTGCATTCCCTAATGGGGACCTTGCAGTGAATACCGCAAAAAGAGGTAGAGGTGGACGAAGCGATGGCCCAGAACAGGGAATCGTGGAAAAGAAAAATAAGAGTTAGAAGAGTCGACCCCAAATGAAATGGAAAGCGGGTGAAGAGGAAGAAGAATGTTCTGATGTTATTAATACCTAGACACAAATAATTCCAATCATCATTGTATTTAACCAATTATCGTGTAGATTGTTTATAAGATTATTTTATATAATACAATGACAAAAACGGTGGGATTCAATTTGTACAGTTGATTATTAAGAAGTCGAATTCCAAGTGACCTTCTGGCAAAATTTACGCACGAGAAAGAATTAAATATAATTTGCATTGTACACAAAGATCATATATTCCAATTAAAAACCGGTTAATAATCTGTACCGTTAGACCGATCTAACTCAAATTTTGCGTTATTATTCTTTAGGCCCCGGCGGAATATATAAGCCAAATTTCCCTCTGGATATCCCATCCATCCCCGCCTAGATTACGGAAACATTGTTTTTATTGGAGACTTTGCAAAACAATGGAACCTTTGTGTTTGTGGACAGCTAGTTTCTTATATAGGAATAATAATAACAAAAATTGTTATATGCTACTGGGTTATCGGCAAGAGCATTTTAGAAATAGTTTTAATTTAATTTAATTATCTTTTCCTTTACAAATGTCTCGTATTGCTGATGGAATGCAAGAATAGTACAAAAATAATTTATCATTCATGCATATACTGGAATGAAGTTTTATTTATTTATTATCTCAATTAATTTAACAAAAATAACTTATTTACTTACTATTATACGAGTAGATATATTTATACCGAATTTATTATTGACATAGGGTCATCGTAGCGTTAGGTAATGCATTCCGTTTGTCTAATAATGTTATTATATAATATTGTTTTACTAGCTGTAACCCGTCAAAAATGACGGAACATTGGTTCGCGTCTTTGCTAAGCCCTAGTATATAGTTATAATATCTTTTTCGCGGTCCACGGAGAGGCGACCATAGCAATATGCCTAGAGCGGGGTTCAAGCCCCATCTCCGGCCGTTTAATTGGGTATTTTTAGCCGTGAATTCGAACTAAATTACGGACGTTGACAGGCAGACAGACAGACGGACGGACGGGCGGACGGACAGACAACGAAATTATTATGTTTTACGCGCTAAATTCCATTTCAAAATATTTATGAGTTACCTACTTGCAAGATGTACCTACATTATGTGGGTAAAGATAACACATGAGAGATAAAAAATATGTAATTTAAATGTTTGTACAAGAAAAGTATGCATATTTATGTGTTTCATCTCACGCAAGATAGACTGGAGGAATATTAAAGAGCTAGTCAGATTTAACTACATACCTAACTAAATAAAAAAATAAATAACTAACAATGTAACTTAAACATAACTTGCTAAATAATAAGTAAGTATAAAAAATAGTGAGAACGTACTATTACGTAGATCTGAAATGACCTGAAATGCAAAAAAATGTCATCAATTTCATCAAAACTTTGTTTTTCTGTATACCTACACAACTACTTAAAATAATTTGCAGGATTTTATTAATTATCATTTTTACTTTTCAAAATGTGGCTATAATAGATAGATAGACCCTAATTTTAGTGGTAAAGCGTTTTTTGGCTGAACTAAATATTGTGGGTTAGATTTCCGACTGATGCAAATCAAAAATAAGTTTTCTTATTAAAAAATCGAAATTGCTTCGTAGATGTTGACATTTTTGCAAAAAATATTAAATATGTCAATATTTTACGGTAGTGTTCTAATAATGTATTTTTGACATTTGTCGTTTCAAAACAGATATTTTTCTATAATTATATATAAACTCTTTATTTTTCATCCGTATAATCAAGTGTTATTTCACCAAAATGTAATAGTTTTAATATTCTAGGCTCTACTGGTATTAGAGCTCCGAGACCCCTGTTCATTTAGGGGCCCTCAGAGTAAATCCAGATGTTTATATTCAATACCGAATGACTTATTAAATTGATTTATTAATTAAATATTAGATAGCAATAGAATAGTCTTTTTAACATTAATTGGTTTGTCATGATCTCACTTACCCCATTATACTGCAGTTGTTATTCAGTAACCAGTAACCTCCTTTTTTAAATACTACGCATTCTTATAATATTAAATGACGAAATAAAATAAATATATATTTTAGTTATTGTATTGAAAATCCAATTTGATAGATTATCGTTAAAAAAATGTTATGACGAATAGAAAATAATGAATTCTTTGTCTATCGAAGAAAACTTTTATGCGATGTGTTTCTGGGGTTCTGTCCGATGTGCACAATTTTCCATTCTATCAAATTCATCAGCGATCCGATAAATTAATACAATTAAGCTCACTGTATCGTGTACTCAATTAATCATTTTGACGCGTGAGTCTAAAAGCTGCTACTCATTAAACCAGTGATTGATGTGATTAATGTTGTCACCTGATTGATATTTGTTACCTGTGTAAGGAGTTAAGAAACTCGATAGCCGGCGGTCTGGCGACTGATGGCGACACTCGTGACGCGCGCTAGATAATGAGGAAGCCCCATCGCGGAACACCGAATATTCCTTATAGCCTACCATGTCTTTTGCAAATAATTACATTGGAGTATGGCATATAATGACACCAACCATATAACGTAGCAACAATAGTACTTATGCCACAGAATATCGATTGACGTTTGGCGTCTGATGGGTAGCGTAATGTTAAAATAATGGTATCTACATAGATATGTGGTAACGGTAGGTTCTCGTAGGTACATAATATATCTATACCTATAAAACTCAATGTCTGTCTGTCTGTTCTCTAAACAAATCTATACCGTTTATCCGATTCGATTCAAACTTTGCAGTTTGTAACAATGTAACGCATATAGGCGACATTTCCCCCCTATTCTTTTACCATTTCTCCTCCCACTGAATCATTTTCGATGCCAATCTGTACCGTTCAAACGATTGGACTCAAAATTTGGAAACTTATTCTTAAAGACTCGGCGGGTAACATATGCGTATGGTAACATATGGTAACATATTTCCTCCCTATTCTTTTAACCCTACCCCTCCTCTAATATATTTTCGATGCAAATCTGTACAGTTTGACCGATCGGACTCAAAATTTGGAAACGCGGAAAGAAATCTACAAGTGTGAATGGAATCATACAACATCTACATAAGCTTACGATAAAAATCGATACAGAAGGAATCATTTGCTCCTCCTCTACATGCGAGTTCTTTTACATGTTCATTTTTGTGGCATCTCACGAAGAGATTACCTCGTGTTGGTTGCGACATTCCACAGCCATCTTTCAAAGGAACCTTATTCGGGGACAATCAATCTTTCCTTCCCGTAGATTGAAACAACCGCTCTGGCAATTAAAAATCTTTCTTGGCGCTCCACGTTAGGCGCCATTTGTTATGAAAGCCTTTGAATTATTTGTGCAGGTCTAAGGGGAGAGATAGACAGGAAACGGATACAAAACAAAGGTATAGAGAAAACATGACAATTTTGGAAATTTTGGAAATTGTTATCCTCCCAGTGCGCCGCCGGGACGTAAATGATGAGTGGTTACATTATTACAAACTTATGATAGTGACACCAGAGATATATGTATATTATTACATTTATGTAACATTATTCCGGAGGTCCGAGGCGTGTGTTCACACGGACCCAAGTATAAGCAAAGAGAGGGACAGGAAACGGATACAAAACAAAAACATGACAATTTTGAAACAAAGCTACACGATTGGTTAGTTTTTCATAGAGAAATTTTGACTTTGGTTATAGTCAATTTTTGATATGCGTTTATGTTTACTGGTACAGTTGCCGGCAATGTTCTTGAAAAATTTAGGCGTAGTGGGGGAATGCGCAGAAGACAAAATTTGAGTCTCGTTGGTGGAATGGTACACGCGCAAACTTTCCCCCATTACGCCGAAAAATTTCAAGATGTTTGCCGGCTACTGTACCTAAATATATGAAATATACATAACAATATCTAAATATGGGTATATGAATGTATATTTTTTGCGAAACGTATGTGAAATGGTATGTTTTTGCGCGTGTTCATGTTCATATTTTTAATTCAATTAATGCAATAAGCGGCAACTGTTACATTTCTACAAAATATACCGACATTCAAAACGTGCCCTAGGGCCAGTTGAGTAGGAATTCCAACGAAAAATGTAAAATATCGTATAAAATATTAGGTCCTTACATATGAATTTGGCGTTTTGCCGTACTGGCAAATTTGATCTCAAATATCTTCTCTTTGGTTAGGAATTCCAAATCCAAATTTATACATCTATTTACTCATGTATTTGTGTTTTCAAAATTATAATTCATTTGTTTTTTCCTCAATTGTTTTTTTCTTTGCGTCACTCAGTTTACAAAATGAAAAACTTGAAATATCGCGTTATTTACGAGTACGAGTTCCACCGTGGCACCAGTGCTGCAGAAACGGCTCGAAGGATTAATGATGTGTATGGCGACGGTGCCGCAAAAGAAAACACAGTGCGTTTTTGGTTCCAACGTTTTCGTTCTGGAAATTTCGACCTGCAGAACAAGCCCCGTGGACGGCCGGAGACCAAAGTTGATAATGAAGAATTGAAGGCTATTGTGGAAGCGGATGCATCGCAAACCACATCCGAGTTAGCTGCAGGCTGCGGTGTTAGTGATAAAACTGTTTTAATCCACTTGAAGCAAATTGGTAAGGTGAAAAAGCTTGAAAGGTGGGTACCTCACGAATTGAGTGAAGCAAATCAACAAACGCGCGTTGACTGCTGCGTTGCATTACTCAACCGGCACAATAATGAAGGGATTTTAAATCGAATCATTACCTGTGATGAAAAGTGGATCCTGTACGATAATCGGAAGCGCTCATCGCAATGGCTGAACCCTGCCGAACCAGCCAAACCATGCCCCAAGCGAAAATTGACTCCAAAAAAGTTACTTGTGAGCGTTTGGTGGACTAGTGCTGGTGTCGTTCACTACAGCTTTCTTAAATCTGGCCAGACGATTACGGCAGATGTCTATTGTCAGCAACTGCAAACCATGATGGAAAAGCTAGCTGCTAAACAACCGAGGCTGGTTAATCGCTCTAGGCCACTGCTGCTTCATGATAACGCTAGACCACACACTGCACAACAGACGGCTACCAAATTAGAGGAGCTTCAATTGGTATGTCTAAGACATCCACCGTACTCTCCGGACCTTGCCCCGACAGATTACCATTTTTTTCGAAATTTGGATAACTTCTTGCAAAGGAAAAAATTCAACTCCGATGGGGCAGTCCAAACCGCCTTCAAAGATTTTATTGATTCCCGTCCGAATGGTTTTTTTAGTAAAGGGATCGATGAACTACCTATGAGATGGCAAAAGTGCATAGATAGCAATGGTACATACTTTGATTAAATAAATATATTATAATAAAAAAAATCGGCTTTATGTTCCTCCCATACTAAACGCCAATTTCATATGTAAGGACCTAATATTAACCAATTTAAATATGGATTTCTATAAAAAAAAATAATGACAGCATTAAAAGCGTATGACATAAGGTCGCTTCCATATATGTAAGGTACTCGATCACCTCATAAATTGTACGCTGAGTGGAGCAATCTGTCACGCAATTATAAGAAAATAACAAATAAAAAACAGTCTCGAAAAAACAAAAACTGATTATTTTATTGTACTTGAGGGGTATAAAAGAAAGGCGGCAATATCCCACCGAGGTCACTACTCCGGGAAATTTCTTCGGAACGAATAAAACCTACACCTTAGTGGAAATAATTTTTTAAAAACAATCGTCACTTAAGTATTCCTTTTACGTACCTGTATAAATAAATATTTAACTTTTGAATACGAATATTGTCGCGTTTGCTGCCAAATAACGGAGATCGCTTCTTTCGCTATTTACATAATTGGATATTGCTATATTTGCCGCGATATTTAAAATCAACGTCAATTTTTACCTCAGTACGAAGGTGCCATTTTGTCACGTGACACACTCTCGGGGGTTGATTGGTTGAACCGGATATTGCCGCTTTTAATCGCGATTTGTAAACAGGATTTCGGAAAGGATAGAGCTGTATTTCCTACAAAATCTCGAATTTAGTACATTCTTATTTGGTAATTGTCGGTGATTAAATTTTTTGGATATTGCCGCCTTTGCCCCTAATTTGTAAACATTGTTCCAGTCTCCAGAAATAGAGTTCCACGGCTTACGTCCCAGCCGGGAGGGGTCTCCGCCCTCCCCGGGCCGGGGCCGGGGCCGGGGGTACGGAGCGCTGGCCACCGTCGGCCCCGCCCCCGCCCCCGCCCCCGCCCCCGCCCGGTACCGCTACACGTGGAGCGACATGAACGTGTTCACGGCGGAGCCGCCCGCGGAGCGCCGCTCCCGGCTGCTGGCCGCCATAGGGAGGCGGGACAAGGGCCCCGAGCCGCCGCGGAGGAAGCAGATACTCAGGAGCGGTAGGTGTCCAGAAATGAGGCGAAGCTTTTATTCGCTTATACGACATCCGGAGAATAACAAACCGCGGGTGTGGAATGGAGTCCTAGTTTAGAGATCGCTCATTTTACTACTAAGCTTCGCCCGGAATTAGGATTCTTTTCCACTCGCTCGCCCGACATTTTAACTAACGAGCGATATCGCTATTTCGGTATCTTAACAGTTATTGTATACAGGGGCGTGCGGTAGAAACATCGCGGCGTGATTTTTACGTAACCAATTATTTGGAAAAAAAATCGGAATACGACAATTACGAATACGCGGGTGGCCCCCGTAGCCCGACATTGGCTCGACACTGGCTTCCCGCACCGAGGGCCCGGGTACGATTCCCGGTGAGGTGACGATTAATCTACGTGTTTTACTCGAGCCCCGGTGTTTTGCGATGTGTTTCGCTTCTGTAATTGGGCCTCTCGGCCTATTGAAGCGGAAAAAAATGTAACCCATTTCCTTTTAACTTTTAGACTTTTCTGATTGATTGAATTCGTTAATTTCAAACCTGTTAAATTTAAAACGTCAAAATTGGCGGCATTACAATGTTATACATAAGTTTCGAGATACGGAAATAGCGATATTGCTCAGTTCGGAATACGGCTCAGTCGGGATTGCCCCGATACAGACGGCCGGCCGCGCGACGCAATACCGAGAATTTGCCGTTATTGTACGAAGATAATAACTGTTTGTCAAATATAAATAAACAGACAACATGAATAGTTTTATTTTATCATAAGAAGTTTGCTACGCGCGATCGCGAGTCCACATTTTGGACGTGGCCGCTTTGAGGGATCTCCGCGGAAGTCCAGTATTTTGAACCGGGGCAAGCGAATGATTATACAGAACGTACAGTTGCCGGCAAACTTCTTGAAGTTTTTTGGCGTAGTGGGGAAATGCGCAGAAGACAAAATTTGGGTCTCTTTGGTGGAATGGTACATGCGCAAACTTCCCCCCACTACGCCGTAAAATTTCAAGATGTTTGCCGGCTACTGTACCAGAGGTAGCGGCAGAAATTTGGCCGGTAGATTCCTGTCTATTTTATGAGTCTAAAATGTGCGTGTAACCATGACCTTGAAAAAACTTTTTTTAATTTTTGCAAGTTTTTTATCATTTTATTCGACTTGTTTTAAAGCGAAAGAATTTTTCATGATCGACATAAGTTACTGTAATGATAAGTTCAACTTTTTTCCAAAAAAAGTGAGAAATATTGATAAAAAAAAAGGAAACTTTGATATTGCACATCCCCATAACTGTAAATGAATTTGTAAAAGCGAGCGAAACTACTTTCGCTCTGGACATCATTTTCATCATCATATACGATGCTCTAAAATTACTACTTAACTGTCAAAAAGTAATAGATGTTTATTACTTTTCCATACTTTTCAACAAGAAAATTGAATTCTAACCGATTGTTCGATGAAATGAAAGATAATACGAAATTAATGCAGTCATACAGGGTGTAACTGCCTATGTTATGAGTCTAAACTGTTCAAGCAACCATGACCTAAATTAACAGTTTAGACTCATAACATAGGCAGTTACACCCTGTATGACTACATTAATTTCGTATTATCTTTCATTTCATCGAACAATCGGTTAGAATTCAATTTTCTTGTTGAAAAGTATGGAAAAGTAATAAACATCTATTACTTTTTGACAGTTAAGTAGAAATTTTAGAGCATCGTATATGATGATGAAAATGATGTCCAGAGCGAAAATAGTTTCGCTCGCTTTTACAAATTCCATACAGAATATTACGACGCCACGATGTGAAAATATCGCGACGACAAAATATTGAAAAAGAATTTGAAAGAAAGATTCTCGATACTCCTCATCTTTTTATCTGATAATTATATAAACATTAAAAAAAGCTTAGATTTTTGCGAAAAATTGTTATTTGGTTGGTGGAAAACTGAAATGCTTTTTTCTTAATTTTTACTATTACTACCGATCAAACAACCGGCCCTTAACCGATCTAATTGTTTGTTGTCTTTTTGTTATTACGAAAAGTTAGTAGTTATATTAATTTAGTCGCTCGCTCGTGTTGTTGCGGTTGCGCTCGCAGTGCACGGCGAGGCCCGGCCCGGCGAGCTGCTGGCCATCATGGGCTCCTCCGGGGCCGGCAAGACCACCCTGCTGAACGCGCTGCTGTTCCGCTCGGCGCGCGGCCTGGCGGTGGGCGGCGCGCGCGCGCTGGCCGGCCGCCCCGCCTGCCCCGCGGACATGGCCGCGCTGGCCGCCTACGTGCAGCAGGACGACATCTTCATCGGGACCCTGACGGTCAAGGAGCACCTCGTTTTTCAGGTTCCTCTCAACAATTATATACAATATTTTATAATTTTTCAACACCGCAATTCTGGGTTTTTTCCCCAGAGGGAACATCGTCAATCGA
Organism: Agrypnia vestita; assembly: GCA_016648135.1. Lineage (NCBI taxonomy): Eukaryota > Metazoa > Arthropoda > Insecta > Trichoptera > Phryganeidae > Agrypnia > Agrypnia vestita. The sequence goes on from JADDOH010002353.1 coordinate 47,900, forward strand.
GATATATTATAGATGTCACATAGATACGAAACTATTTATATGGGAAAGTAGGTATGAAAGTCTTTTGGGTGTCTATACGGCTGGCTTAGTGCACCTACGTAATGTTCACTAATTTAACCCATCAATGACTACCACGTCTATAAAGTTTTGGAAGTTGTATATATGTTAAATTTGGACAACTCCTTTCGTGCGAAACCGGTTTTGTACGAAACGATTTGTCCAAATATATACAATTTCAATAATTAAAATTTTTAAAGTAAGAAAATACTTTGTGGCTTGACATTATATAAAATTTAAAATAAAATAAAATACTTAGTTTTAAACCACTTATAGATTATATTATACTTATCCTGATGAAGGTTGAGATCAACCGAAACTAGTTGACGAATGTAATGTAATGTGACCGCTTCCTATGTGAAGTATGCGGGAGAGAGTGCGCCTCTCGGATAAGGAGATATTTTTCCATCACAAAGTTTACGAGAGGCGCAGCAACAACAACTAAGTTAGAATGGCGAGGGGATCCTCGATCACGACGCTCGGCAACAACAATTAAGTTAGAATGGCGAGCGGATCCTCGATCACGAGGCCCGGCAACAACAACAATGTAATATGGTTTAAAACATAGTATTCTATTTTATTTGAAATTTTTCCAAAAATTTGCTAAATGTGGTAGTCATTCATGGGTGGAATATAACAGTGTAAACATTGCGTAAAGTGAGCCAACTGTACGATAGGTCATAAGCCCTATAAACACTCAATAGACTTCCATACCTACTTTCCCATATAAATAATTTCGTCTCTATAAGACATCTTAAATATTAACTTTATAACTTTATAAATGTTAATGCCTTTATAGATTTCCATATATTACTTCAGATTTATTTTACTTCTCGTTTGCTATCATCTTTCAATACCTTAATATCCTTCATTCATTCTTAGGAGGTCACCCTAATATCCTCCTATTCTCTTAGGATTCTACTTATCATTAAAAAATGCCAAAATTTTAGATCCAACACAGATGATATGTAGAATCTACATTTTTGTCAATTGCACTTATGCAGGTAGGTACTCTATATAAAATGGCTGGGGTGTCGGTGAAAATGTAAGGTCTGTGAATAGAAATTTATTCGGTGAAATTTTAAAGTGTGAAAAAGTTTTCTACAGGCCACGTAAAGACCAATGCAAGAATTAGACGAGACCAAGATCATAAATTCTTATATTTTTTTAGATTATGATGTGATCTAATAACTACATATATTGTCAAATGAATTATTGAAAAACAATCCTCGATTCGTTAATAAGTTTGATATACTACACATCAGCGCAAAATATGGTGCATGCGATAAAATCAATGCATAGAATATAAACCATGTGATTTTTTTATGACTAAAACAAATTTTGATAAAATATGATATGATATATTAACTTATGCAAGCATTTTAATGATTCTTTTTATTTATCTATCTTATAGAAGTTAAAAAATCATTACATATATTTTTATTTTTATGGCATTCAGTTTTTGGTATTCTTCTTTAAACGTAACTTTTGTTACGTGGTCCATATATTATTCAGCGACGATGTACCGGATAGGTTTTTTTCTGTGATTTCTGCGATATTTGAAATGTTCATCATCAGAAAATAATATGTATAATATAGGTGACCGATAGATATTCAGGCCAGTTGATATTGGCGTTAATTGACGCAATTAATTAACCTACATAGCGATTTCCTCGCAACTGATAAATTCTTCGTGGTATCAACTTAATAATTACATAAACGGCTTTTATGTTATGATTCTTAGTGAAATGGTAGCCCACAATACCATGCACCGTAATGCAATATATCAACTAATTTATATAATAAGATAGAATGTGCATCTGTTCCTCAAAATGCTTCATAAATATAGATAGGTACTGCCTAGTGCCTACAGATCTGAAATCTTAAATGGTAGATATTTGGAATTTCAGAACGAATTCAGAACGTATGTCCTTCCTTTCTGTAAAACAGTCATGTGTAGATAGACTTTGGTGATCAATAGTAAGTCTTTTGTTAAAAATAATTATAATAGTATCACTTCACTTCATGTGTAGCGTACATACAGAGAATTTCTTGGGTAACTATATCTATCTTCTTAGCATCATTCATATCTGTAGTTTGCAGACTTTATATCTGTAGTTCTTCAGATCCTCTTGTTAGTGAGATACGCTGGTGAAGCCGGTTAGCTAGGAACTAGTTTGCAATGCATGACTACCAACAAGGATACCAAACAATAAAATTTCGCATGAGAACGATTTACGTGTGACAATAAAAATGCTTATTTTGATCATCGGTCCTAAAACGAATTCAGTTGACGCATTTTAGTTATCTCTTTTTACGTAAAATTGTACATATTTTGAAATGCGATGATGATCTTTTGGTGTCAGTACGCATAGTATTTGTTTACATTTGTTGAAAAAAATTGACTAAGATAGTAATGTGATAGATACCTTTTGTTACTAAGATATTAAATGCAGGAAGAAAACGTTAGATGAAGAAGGGTAACTCTGAAATTTTTGTCATTAAAACATTTAATTTTAATTTGATGTTTTTTATTTGATTTGCTTTAGGCCCTCGTACGGATGGACAAACATATTCCCTATCACCAAAGAATGAAGAGAGTGGATGAAGTCATATCCGAGGTAATTTCCGAGTAATTATTAATATTATCACAACACGCTACATTATTAATGAATTAATTGAGTACTCTGATCGCAGCTGGCTTTAGGGAAGTGCCAGCACACGGTCATCGGTATCCCGGGCCGCTTGAAGGGCATATCCGGGGGTGAAATGAAGCGACTGTCCTTCGCTTCCGAGGTGCTGACCGACCCCCCGTTGATGTTTTGTGACGAGCCCACATCCGGTTTGGATTCATTCATGGCACAAAATGTTATCCAGGTAATTACCTACTTTGAAACGTGTTGAAAGCTATTCAAACTGCCCTATCTATACCTATAAAACTCAATGTCTGTCTGTCTAACTGTAAATAGTTGAAGGATAGTTTATACGAACCGTATGTTTTTCTGAGAAACGATTCTCGACGTTTCGTTGAATGCTTATTATTAGGAGGACGACCTTAGAGGGCGGACTGATTACTTCTTTCGAGGCCGCAAATTATATCCACTTTGTTGTGGAGTGTTCACTTCTTCTACAATAGAGGTCGCCAGTAGTGATGGGTCGTCGACGTATTTACCGTCGACGAAACGAGACCGTCCACGTCCATCCATCGACGAGACGATCAACTAGTTGAATTCGTCAACTAGTTGACGCGTCAACTTCGTTACGCGGACGTCGCGGACGTTTATCTAAACATCGGGACGATAGTCAACTGTCTACGGTTTGACGCGACGCTGCTCGACGGCACAACCGTTGGTTATTTTTATTACGTTAATTTTTAAAATTTAAAGAAGTTCGAAGGAATATAGTTTCGGGGAAAGTGAAACCGCTACTTGTGCTTATATGTAAAAAGAAATATTTTATTATTTATTTGTTTATAGGCTTTTACATATTGTTTTATATACTTCTTTCTATATATAATAAAGAAAGAAGTAGGTATACACAACAATATCAGGTGTAAGCAGTAAAATATAAATATAAACTACATATATAAGCAGTGAAAGTATCGGGTTTAAGCATTAAAATATGAGTATAAAAATTAAAAATATAAAGTACAAAGCAATGTGTGTATAAAAAAATATATTAGATACACATTATTACATGTGTACAGGGTTATTTGTAAAACAATAATAACCTAGCAGGACTATATTCCTGCCTTGATTATGAGTATTATTTTTTGTAAAACGTTGGACTATCACTACACTAACTCAAATCGATTACGAAAAATTCATTCGTTTCAATACAAGTTAAATAAAATGATAAAAACCTTTACATTTATTTATTATCTATAAATTTATAAATAAATACATAATTTAAAAATACTTTACATTTGAGATGTTATCTAGAAATTTATTGAAGAATACATCTTTCAAAGTCAGACTTTCACTTTGTGGTGACATTATTAATAAATAAATATATCTGTATTATTTGTCAACTTTAGTTTAAGGCTCAATTTGAGAAAAGGAACATTGTTCCCGAAACATGTAAAAAACCAATAAAAAGTGGTGTAAACAAAATTATAATAGATTTATTTTTTTTATCTACAAAGTTGAAAATAGGGAATTTATAATAAAAATTAATTAAACCTAAATTCATGATTATATTACATATACAATAATTAATGTTGGACTCCTGAATAAGGACCATAGTTAGGTATAGAAATTTTTATTCCCTACAAGTTTGTTTATCATTTATATGCTAAAGTTGAAAAGTAAGGAAATAACACAATAATTAAATTTTAGCATCCCTTTTCAGGTAAATATATAAGAAGTCGAGATCGATCGAATAAAATATTGATTTTAGAAAAATATCTAGCCGGCCTATTAATTAATAATAGTTCAATAAAAAATAAAATAATTAAACAGAATTGTTTTATTTTATACGGCGTAAAATTGGGAATTCACCGAATCGTCGCACGTGACATCACAAAAAATCAAGTAAAAAATAATAGATAATAGCTTATTAAGCCTATCTCGCGCTACGCATGTATTCAAATTTCAAATCTCTAGTCATAGTTCGTGTACACAGATCTGCACTCTATGGTAGTGTACTTTAGAGTTGAAATGAAATTACCCGTCGAGCCGTCTATGACGTCTATGGCATCTACAAGTCGACAGCGAGAGAAATAAACGGAGACGTTTTGTCTTGCTCTCGCTCGTTGCTTTGCATTGCGTTAATCTCGAATCGTCCACCGACCACGGCGTCCGCTGTCCACCGTCTACGAATTCAACTAGTCCATGCGACAAACGTAAACGGTCGACGCGTCGATGCAACGTCAACGGTTGATTTCAACTAGTCCGTCCATTCAACGCCCATCCCTAGTCGCCAGTGTGCAATATGTACTAGTTACGTCGGCAGACTTTACTGCGACGTCTCTCAAGGGTTGAATCAATGTCGTAGGAACAGGGCGCCAAATACTTGATAGTTTGTAATTGTCATCTCTACTCCCGACTCACTCACTAATCTGGATATAAGGTGCGGTTCTGTTGATAAGATTTTTGTCTCGTCAAATCTGATGAAGTGACGTAATTTGCGTCCTCGAAGGTAGTAATCAGTCCGCCCTCTACCTCCGCGGGTAAAGGTCGTCCTCCTGATGACGTTGAATAAGCATTCAACGAAACGTCGACAATCGTTTCTCAGAAAAACATACGGTTCGTATAAAATATCCGCAACTATTTACAGTTAAATATGTCTAAAGACCGCAATAACAACCTTAACTCTGAAGAGTTAAAGTTGTTATTGCGGTTGCTAAATAGTCTGTCTGACTGTCTGTTCTCTATACAAATCTACACCGTTTGTTCGATTCGATTCAAATTTTATATACTTATGCTTTAGGACCCGGCGGGTAACAAGGTGATATTTCCCCCTTATTATTTTACCCCTTCCCCTCCCCCTGATATATTTTCGATGCAAATCTGTACCGTTCGCATCGAACCTGTGTTTCCCCTTAACCCGTGCAACGCCGGGTACAAACAGCTGGTTTTTAAATAAAGAGATAAATTCTAAAGTGTTTATGATTTAAATAATTTTAGAATAGTGCCAGAAAGTGAGTACTTGCCCAAACATCTGAGATGAATTTACATTTTTTGTGTGCGTGTATGTATATTTAACAAAAAAATATGTTAAAATGCATTGTCATCGACATCAAGAAATGTGCAAAATTTCAGCTCGATTGGATAACGGAAAGTGTGTTAATTTTCACTTCCAAGATTTTTCCGCTTTCACGGCGGTGAAGTTAATATAAAAGATTTTAAAAAAAAATTTGAATACATAACTAAGAAAATTGCAAAAAAGTAATGTCTTGGGAAGAATAAGACAAAAATTGACTAAAGAAACAGGCGTAATAGTTTACAATTTACTCCTCATTTTCAACATTACTCTACAGTTTTATACTGGAGTAACGAAGGAGATACATATATGCAAATTCAATAAAACAGAGCGATTAGAATCATTCGAAAGAAAAATACATTCTCTAAAATTAAAAGGCTCATCGAAAAACAATTACCGCTAAACACAATGATGATACAAAATTTTAAACAATAGAATGCCAAAATATTTTAAAAATTAAATTACATAATATAACACAGATTTCGTGGACATAACACAAAAAATTCAACAGCAATAAAAATTCCAAACAGCAAGAAAAAATACACAAAACTTTTTATATTACAAAGGGCTAAAGGAATACAATAATCTACCAGAGAATGTAAAAAAATGGAAAAATATCAACATGTTCAACATATCAGACGTCACAATATACATAGAATGATATTGAATTATTATAAAAGTGAATCTACACGCGTGGTTATGTTAGTTAATGACACAATTGGTACCATTATCTAACTATATAAACACATAAATATAAATAAGTTAAAATAAAATCGTGAGTGAATGTTACGATATTGAGTCATTTATTATGCTGCGCCAACGGTCACAATTTGTATGTATTGAAATACGTCAGTGGAATGAAAGAAATATCGAGAATTATTCTCTGTTGGGTGATACAACTCGTACGTATACGAATATATAATTGTAAAAATATAGGTTTATAATTTATTTTTTCTATTTTCGCATAAAAAATATAGATGTTTTTGGTGGAAAGATTGTTTGCGAGTCCAATAAACTACGAAGCTACAGCCTCGATCATCTATTCCTTATTTAAGGAATTCTTGTAAACGGCCAATGTTGATAGCCTTCTAAAGAAAATCTAATTTAAATACCACAAGCCAAGCTATTTGTGCATTAATTTGCATTGCGATACTACAATTATGCTAATTTGTCACCCTGCCGGCCGTAAGGTAAAAATCATAAGAACAACCATAAAAATGTGCAGACTAGGAACAACTATCCTCGCTAGGTGTGAGGCGTGGTTAAGTGCAATAAAAAATACACGTGACAGTTAGTACCCTAATGGTCACGTGTAAAAATTTCACGTCTGTGTTAAATGTATACAGTTTACTAGGAAGGAAAGGAAAAATATTGGCTTAGCCATGTTCTTTGTACAAATATTTACGTAGTGTGTTCAAATAATATCGAACCTTTATTTTTTCTTACCAAAAAATGAAGCACTGGAGGCGTCTTTGGTGGAGACGTGGAAGGAACATTCATGCGCTTGCGCATTTTTTTCCACCCGCAGAAAGCGTCAATCCTTGGCAGTCAGCCTCTGAGTGAAGAGGTGTAGTTAGTGCCCGTCGAATTGTCAATTGTTGTGAATTGACGGAACGACTTTAGCAGTGATATTGCATTGCCAAAAGTTTGGCGATACCCAAGTGGAAACCATTCTCAAGAGCCAACAAGCTTTCGGGGACGTTGCTACGAGCATCTCACAGATAAAGGAGTCGTTCAACCGCTTCAGAGGTGATTGGACGGCGAACCGCGTCCTGGTAGGCACCTAGCAAGCACCTAACAAACAAACAAACAAACGATGTGATTGACCAAGCGCGGACTTCGTGCACTATCATTGTATGACAGTCCATGATCTTGCGAACGAGGTGCGGGTAAGCGTTGGATCGGTACATTCAATTTTGGCTTGAAGAGAGGGTCCGCAAAACTCGTGCCGAAGTTGGCAGTTCCATCAATAATGTATCCGGCAATTCTTTGCATCTGATTCAGACTTTCTTGACCAGACACTGCATCCCCCTGGTTTGTCAGGCTCTCTGCTTTCCCGACATGGTTCTGTGTGATTTTTGGCCATTCCCTGAGTTGAAAACGCCACTTCGAGAGACACGATTTGAATCAAAAGTCATTATGCGGAAGGCGACGTCCCAGCTGAACACCATTCCAAAAGATGCTCCAGAAGTGTTTCTAGCAATGGCAGCACCGCCGAGAGGAGCGGGTGCATTACCCGGCGAACTACTTTGGAGGAGACTAGAGTGAATATAGTGTGTATGAATAAATAGTAGGTATATCAATTTATACATACTACTTATTCATACACATAATAGGAAATTTCGGATGAGGCTTTTCGAACATATGAATTTTTAAAAAGTGTCTAAATGTAAGTGTGACATTTATGGGTTAATACAATATAAAGTCACCATAGTAATAAGTGTAATGTAATTGCTTGGTTTTTATGTATAGTTACTAGCTGTAAACCGTCAAATATTACGGTACTTTTACATGTCGGTTCCTAAAGAATAAGTATTTATTTATTTATAAAAAAATAAAAGAAAAGAAAGGAAATTTTTTTATACTACAAAGAAGTTACGGATGTTATACGAAGTTACGATGAACGGACGGACGGACAGACGGACAGACAACGAAATTATTATAATTGGGATTGTAGCTTTGAACAAATGTTGGCAGCTCCACGGATACTAATATTTAAAACATACGATTTATACAAAATTGGGCCTAAACAGATTCACAATTCAATTGTTCGCCATAGTGTTATTATGCAATATCCAATTGAGTTCGTATTATATGTCTCCGAGATAAGTATGGAAAACCTAATTTTCGTTACGGACATACGCGTCGACATGTTCACATTGCGGTAAAAATGTACTTTAGTTTTTATATGGATAACATTTTTATTTTGAAAAGGTTCTGAAAAGCTTAGCACAGAAAGGAAAAACAGTGGTGAGCACCATCCACCAGCCGTCTTCCGAAGTGTTTGCGATGTTCGACAAGCTGCTCCTCATGGCGGAGGGGCGGGTGGCCTTCCTCGGCACCCCCGACCGAGCCACCCGCTTCTTCAGGGAGTAAGTCATTTTACTACTTGTAGTTTCTCATAATAAATCAATCTCAAATTTTTGTGCCGTCTATTATTAATATTTCGATACTTACGAAATGTCATCTCCCAGGCTAGGAGCAGCGTGCCCAGAAAACTACAATCCAGCTGACTTCTACATTCAAGTACTGGCTGTAGTTCCTTCTAAAGAAGAAGCTTGTAAACAGACTATTGAAACTGTCTGCGATGCTTTTCAGAGAACTGAAGTTGGCTCTAACCTAGCTCTCGAAGCTGAAGCAATTTTAGCTAATCAGGTATTATATTATACTATTATATAACGTATAAACAACGATCTTTACAAGTTAGTGTATACTTTCATTCAAGACGTTGAGAATCTAAATTATTTAATTAAAATAATTTATAAATAAAACAGTATTGATAGTTTAACCGAAACTTTTAATATAGAAAGTGACAAAGTGCACAATGCCAAGCATTTATTGCCTGCGATCAATTACAGAACATATTCTGATTTGAATGTACTGTGATTGTTTGGTAATATCAAACTAACATAATCAACATATCAGAAGTAGAATATTTAACAAATTACATTAAAAAATAATTGTTCAATAATATAAGCGGCTACACCACCCTTCCCTACCTGGGAGGCTAAAATTACGACAGAAATTGAGTGATTTTTACAATGAGGTGATTAAATATCGTTATTTGCACTTATTAAAGTATATACTAAACTAATATTTTATTGAAAAGATTTTGAATAAAACAAAATAACCGCCATGTGTCCATTCCCGTAGAGCTCTTCAGCCGTGACTGAGATGCAACATTCCCCAGTGCACGTTTGACCGAGACAAAAAATGGTCATGTACTGGTGATGATGATACGGCTACATTTTAGATATTTTATTTCTACGTCATCATCATCATCATCAGTGGACCATTTTCCATTTACGAAAGACAATCGAATTAGTATATGTAAGCCGTGCGTACAAGGCACATTGTTTCGTTGTGTTGGTATTTATTTTTACCCGTAAACACCAACACAACGAAACAATGTGCCTCGTACGCAGTCCTCTCGGCTTACACGTACTAATTTGGTTGTCTTTCTTAAATGGAAAGAGGTCTACTCTGCGTTAAATGCGCAGGGCACGTCTCCATAAATATTATCTTTAATATCATAGGTTGTAAACAGAAAGATTTTTAACCTTCTTTTCAGTCACGGCGGAGGAGCTCCGCGGGAGTGGACTTTATTATGTTTGAGGCGGCCATCTTCTTTTTTTTCAGATTTTTTTCAATGAAAGAACAGTTTAATATATACCTACCTTAATAAATGTCAGTAAAAACGAATTAAAATAATTAAACACCTCTTTGAAAAAAAAACAATTTCTATTTAAACTTCAGGCTCCCAGGGTGGTGTAACGTCTAACTCCTAAATACTAAGTACCCAGCTCTTTCTGCATCTCTTCAAGACTTTGCATCTTTTCCGAACTCAATCTCATTTGCACCTACCACAAAATTACTAAACATCTATTGACACCAAGTGTACCATAAAATCACTAAATATATTATGTACTTATATTAAACACCGAGCACTCCATAAAATTAATAAAACAAATTAATGTAGGGAGATCTCTTAGGATATTTTCACTTGATGCGATTTTTAAAGGTAGGACATTGTATTTTCGCAAAATAAAGTAATTTTTAATGCAATCAAAAGATACGGTTTCTTCTATCAATATTGTTAACGTGTTCAGAAGAAAATGGAGTGCGACTTGGACGAGTGGGGAGCCCCCACTTCGCGCCGCTCGCCCTACAAGGCCGGCTGGTGGGCCCAGTTCCGGGCGGTGCTGTGGAGGTCCTGGCTCAGCGTCATCAAGGAGCCGATGCTCATCAAAGTTCGGCTGCTGCAGAGTGTGGTAAGCTGAACACAGGAACCCAATAATAAACAACTAAGAGGAATATATATTTTAAAAATTAAAATTGATCCATTTCCCGTAGATCGACCTTCTTTACGCAACATAAAATGATAATTGATGTAAAGGATTTTTTCAGATGGTCGCTATTTTGATTGGTGTAATTTACTTCGGCCAAAAACTTGACCAGGATGGAGTGATGAATATCAACGGAGCAATTTTTATATTTCTCACGAATATGACGTTCCAGAATGTGTTTTCAGTTATTAATGTAAGTTACCCGTGAACTATTTCATAAAAATATACACTAAATTTGAAAAGATTGAACATAAAGAAATAAAAATAGCGCTAATAGCCGTGGTATTGACTTTAAGGGAAAGAATTTTATGCCATTAGCGTTTAAATTAGGGAGGCATCCGATACCGATACCGATATATCGTCAATATCGTACATTTCCGATATATCGGAATCGGCGATATTAATTTGCCGATACACCGATACATTTTGAATTTCGCACTATAGATAATCCACGTGCAAACGCGCCATCTTCGCGCTTGATTCGGTCATATTTAAACGTGGCACAATTTATCTACGCCCGAGGAGTCCCCGCGTTTCATAATTTCATTCCGAATACGGAATGCGTGTCGCATCAATATTCTTACTATTCTCAAACTATGCCGAAAGCCTGTGATGTGAAAATAGGACTAAATCGCTGGTGTCCTGGAATGGGATTCGAACTCCAGATCACAAGGCGTGCGTCATGACTACTACACCAACAAGCTACTCATATAATAATCTGAACGTAATGTTCTGTTAAATTACAATTTTTAAAAATTCATTATAAATTAAACATTCTAAATAAATATTATACAAGTAATTTCGTATGTTTCTAGTCTAAACCCACAACTTTTTACACCTTTTGAAATCTTCACTGTCCGCATCGGTATCGTCGATACTTTTTTATAAATATCGGTGTCGTATCAGCAAAAGTCTAAATGCATCCCTAGTTTAAATATACCTAATTGCGATACCACGATTTTAGAAATAAATTTGCAAGCGTTGTTCTAGCGTAAGTCTATTCATGGTAAAATGGCAAACCAAACTGAGCTCAAGTCAGATGTCAAATTGTCTGTCTTATTTCTAATTTTTACTCTCTTTATATTAACTCGTGGCGTCTGCTTGCTTGCTTGACGGCTTGCCGTCGAAAAAACTTTGGATCGATTTTTGGCTCTTTTCCCGTGATTCAATCGAGCTGAAACTTGGCAAGTAGACTCGTGGCGACGATCAAGAAGATCTATTAAATTTTCGTTAAAAAATTTTAATAATTATAGTATAATTTCGGATTTTTAGAAATTTTATTGGTTTTTTCAAATTGGAATAATAAGAAAAGTTTGATTACTAGCAACGGCGGTCCGATAACGTCGCGGAATATTTTCTAAATTTGAATTACTCCATCGGTATACATAATAGGTACTTCACTACCAATGTCGAAAATCTAAATTGACTGACAAATGTTTTTAGAATTTAATCTTCAAAGCATGAAGTATCTTATCAAAGCTCAAAACATCTGACATTTTAGAAATATATTAAATTACTGTAAGTTTAGTGTTATGTTATATGTTTTAATTCGTCTTTAATTGTTGTTATACTTTACAAAGAAAGGGAGTATAATAAAAACTTGTTTTTTATGGGTTACTTTTTTAAATTTTTATTTATTCAAATTGAAGCTACAATACAATGCACGAAAAATATCTCTGGAAAAAGTGTTGTCAATTCGAAAAATAAAACTCTAAAAAACACCCTATATTTAAACACTAATGGCATAAAATTATCTTTCCAATAAAGTCAGTATCATGACCATTACAACGATTTTTAGGTGTTTTATTTCATTTAAGAGTACTTTACCTCTAAATAAACACCATATATTTTGAGACTCCTGCGTAAGTATGTAATCTCAAAAACATCAACATTATTTGTAAATATTTTTATCTCAATTTTTAGAATCTTTCAAATTTTCATAGATTTAAGCGGGTTTTCAGGTTTTCTGTTCGGAGCTAACAATATTCTTGCGTGAGCACCGATCGGGGATGTACCGCACTGACGTGTATTTCCTGTGCAAGACCCTGGCCGAGGCTCCCATCTACGCTGCCATCCCGTTCCTCTTCACCTCTATAGCCTACTTCATGATAGGCATGAACCCGGAGCCACAGAGGTTCTTCACAGCGGCCGCGATCACGGTACTCGTAGCTAACGTCGCTACATCGTTTGGTAAGTTAATTTTTGCTTTTGAGATCTTGCAAAACATGGTCTGGTTGCATTGCATGAGAGGCATCGTGAACCGGAGCCGCCAGTTGGTCATCAGTCGATGGAATAGTTGTCGGGGAAGACCGTGGGATTGGGGGTGATTCAGCAGGAAGCATTCAACTGAGGAACATGGCCAGATAGCTGTGATTTTATTAGTGACAGGGAGAGCCACACGAAAATACAATTGAAACGACAATTACAATTGAATACACGAAAATTACAATCAAATATGAAAATATATTAATGTATTTTGTATTAATTGTTTTTATATATTGTGTTTTTGGATTATGGAACGAATCATCTGAGTTCCCTTTACTTCTTGTGGGGAAATTTGATTTGATAAAAGAGTTCTTTGGATTACAAACACGTTTCCGGAACGAATCTAGCTCACAATCCAATGTTTTTCTGTGTACGTAGGTGGATTGATAAGTTCGGTGAATTTATATGAAATGGTGCTACGATTCATTTGATGCCTGCTGGCAAGTGTCACTTTTCAAACTAGTTTAGGTCAAATTCCAGCTAAAAGTGACGCTATGTTTATGTTCTACAGACATTGTAAGCTAGCATTGCAGCAGTTGCCACGACCGTTTGAAAGAGCTGAAACAAAAACGACAAAAATTGTTGCATAAAAAGTGCTCTTTCACCATGACATCGCGCCGTCGGACAAATGGACAATTTTATTATAATACTTATCAGAGCATCCTCGTATACATTTAGGCACGTTGCAATTTAGAGTAGCTTGTTGGTCTTGTGGTTAGGACTCTCGCTTCGTGATCCAATGTGACACGTATTCCGTGTTAGCATCTCTATTTTTTTTTAAAAAAGAGAGTAATATCGATGTGCTAATGCTGAAGAGACGTAATAGCCTAAAGCCTGTGGTTAATAGAGTGCCTTACTCATAAGTACAGTTCCTCAGTATCTGGTTAAGTGCATATATGTACATAAAAATTAATATTTATATCAATATATATATATATATATATGTGTGTGTTTTGCTTGAGGTTTCCGCGAAAAGGCTTTCACACGAAAAACTAGGTCTTCCACAGATTGTGTAGAAACGAAAAAACCTTCAGGAATTGCCTTTCTGCCATATGTTAAGGGCGTCACAGACAGGATTGGAAAAGTCCTAAAAAACAATAACATCAAGCCCATTTTTCATGCTGAACGGAAAGTTTCTCAAGTATTAAGAAACATAAAAGACAACATTCCTTTGGAAGCGCATGGTGTATATGAAGTTCCATGCAAGACATGCGAAGGCACATACATCGGACGTACAAATCGAAAAACATCTGCGAGAATAGACGAACATCGCGTTGACGTAAAACGTCGAAAAAGTACATCCACGTTGGCCCAGCATACGATAACTGAAGGACACAATATAGACTTTGACAATGCCAAGGTATTGGTGACATTAAATAAAGAGAGTCATCGAGTGTATAGAGAAGCGATAGAAATCGAGAAAAGACCATACAGTCTAAACACCCGAGATGATTCCCGAAGACTTCCTATGGCTTGGAAACCGATTCTCGCTAAACGAAAACTTAAAACTCAGAAAAATACCATTACCAAACCAGTTGTCTCTTGTACGATACCACCAACTGCACCGACACATCATCTTTCTTCAAAATCTCTAGTTATCCAACCGGTAATACATGAATCACCCAGCACAAGTAGACAAAGTACTTTGCATGACTCAGCACCTATACCTACCGATAAATTACGAAGATCGCAGAGATTAAAAGAAAAAAGTTCTAGAAAATAGTCAAGCGAGTTTCGATACCACAGAGGGCGCCAGTATCAGCACAATTTGAAGGCAAATAAATTGAACTTCACAATTCGAAGATGGCGTTAGTTTCGCTCGCAACTGACACATGAAACATGGCGACGATTCAGTTACACTGAACTGAACTCGAAGTATGACAGCCTTATTGGTGGGAGACTTTCATGTCACCCGCGAACAAGTACGGCTAGTCCGTAGTTTTTGAGGCCTTTTAGCCTTGACAATGGCACGTGATACCGTGTCGAAACGTCGGCCTTGGTCTTCTCACGGAGACCATTTACAGAAAACGCGAGGGAGTCCAGAAGTTCTTTTTGTTACATACAATAACGCTCGCGGAAACCTCAAGCAAAACATATATATATATATATATAAAGAAACCCGTGTTTCCCTATCCGCCATGTTTTCTTCGCAACCAGATACTACCTCCCCTGGTGGTTATAATGGTGGATAGCCCTTGGTGTCCCATTGAAAATGTATGAGTTTAGTGGGGGTGGCTGAGCGTGGGTGGGAGTGGGTGACGAAAATGTGCATTCTAGCACATTGTTTTGTTACGGGAAGGCTGCAAACTTCAGATTGTTCCAAAATGGGACCGCCGACTGTTTCGGTAAGTGTAGAAGGTTCCGGAAAAATTCGCTCTAGAAAGTTCTGGAAGGAGAACCTTCTAGAAAATTCCCGAAAGTTCTATAAGGTTCCAAAATAAGTGGCGAAGTGTGCCAGTGAGTCAAGAACGTTTCAGAATGTCCAGTAAAGCTCTAGAAAGTTCTGGAAGGGGAGTGTTCTAGAAGATTATTAAAAGTTCTGTAAGGTTCCTAAGTGAGCAGCGGAGTGTGTCGGTGTGTCCAGAAGATTCCAGAACGTTCATGAAGGTTCTCAAATTCTTTACAAGTTTTTGGAAGCAGAAAGTTCATGAACGTTCTATAAGGTTCCAAACTGAATGGCGGAGTGTGCCGGTGAGTCTAGATGATTATAGAACGTTCGATAATCAATATATCAATATATAAAAGAAACCCGTGTTTCCCTATCCGCCAAGTTTTCTCCACAACCAGCCACAACTACCCACCGGTGGTTATGGTGGTGGACAGCCCTTGGTGTCACATCGAAAATATACGAGTTTGGTGGGGGTGGCTAACGTGGGTGGGAGTGGGTGATGAAAATGTGCTTCCTAGCACATTGTTTTGTTATGGGAAGGCCGCAAATGCTTCAGATTGTTTCAAAATAGGCGCGCTGACTGTGTCGGTGAGTCTAGAAGGTCCGGGAAAAACCTGCTCTAGAATGTTCTGAAAGGAGAAGGTTCTAGAAAATTCCCGAAAGTTCCATGAGTGGCGGAATGTGTCGGTGTGTCTAGAAAGTTGTACATTCGAATTTCTTGAAAGTTCTGGAAGGAGAATTTTCTAGAAGGTTCGCGAAAATTCTATGACGATCCAAACAGTGTTCTAAAAATCTATGCGTGCGAAGCCGCGCGGGCACAGCTAGTTGTACCTTTATAAAAATTGTATTTAAAAATACTCATAAAAAGTTACGTTTAAGCTTCGCTTTTAAGAATAATAATGCCAATGTTTATTTTTGCTCCGTTTTATTTACTTTCATTATTTTATTATTATAAACCCATGAAAAATCACGGGATATAATAATAATTAATAACGACCCTTGCGCGTACCATGAGCCGCGCGCTGATTGACATGAAACACTCGGACACCCGGGCCTCATTAGCGGCTAGTCATCATCAGTGTTTTTGTCGTGATTCCAGCCTACTTTCAATTACGGATTGTTGTAATTACAATTATTGCCGTCCCTAACCACGTTTACTCCCTTTAGAAAGTAAAGATATCAATGAACGGTCATTCGGATTTGTTTTTGTAACATTTATGTTATACCCTTGTGTAGTTCTTATATCTAGCTTTATAATGAACTTTGAAAAAGATATCTGATTGAACAAGCGATTCTACGATCATTATTGTGTGACATGTGATTAATAATTGTATGCAAAATTCCTTACCCTCATAAACCACTACAAGGTGAATTATAAACTTAAGATCTTTTGCGTCTACTGAATGAGCTTTGGTTACACAAGAAGTACTCTCAAGGGCGTTACGCCGATTAATGATTCGTGGAAATAAATACCGAACGATGAAATCCAAACCCCTAATCCAATTTCCGTTAAAACGGTTTCACGTTGGCATTTCCACATCACGTCGCGGTGTGAGTCGTTTTGGATGACATGACATAATAGAACTGTCACTGTTTGGATGGCTTGTCACATGCCATGGAAGGTACGATATCAGGTTGTAACTTGAAACAATGAGAAACTCAAAAATATGCCGACCGTGAGACTGGTGAAGCCTTCGATTAAACTTATTTGGGTCACATATTTTTTTTATTTATTTTTTCTCATACGGTTTTCTATTTTAGTATATGTATCTATTCGATTAATCATCCAAATACTTATGTTATTCTAGTCATTTGTCGTAATTTCTGTGGATTTTTCAGTGGTAGAAATGAAAAATATTTTAAAAGCTTTTTGATTGAACAAAGGGGGAAAACAATTATGTGTAGAAAAACCATACAATCGCTCATCGAAATGTTAATAAAAATTGCGCATGAACTTGTTTTATTTATTTTTTGTTAATAATTATTGCTGTAATACTTACTCTTTCGCTTTCTTACTTTGCATGCCCTGTTTATTTGAATTAATTCTTGCTAGGTATATTCCTTATTTCTTGTTATATTTTACCTATTGTGTACTTGCATGTGATAATTTATATATATTTAAATCATCTTATATTTTTTATATATCGCATGTATGATAATTTAATATATGTTTTCTTATTTGGAATACTGGAATAAAGTTTTATTTATTTATTTATTCTGAAATCCATTCATAAGTAATTCCGATGATAAATTTTGTTAGCACATTCTAAAATCACATTTTTTTGCCTCTGCCACATTACTGCCATCATTTTACTTAAAAATATCAAATATTTTCAATTGACGTCACGGCGCGACACGTTTCAGCGACCTGTTCAAGTTCTTGTCTTTGAGCCTCCGGAATGTAACGTCTGGAGAAAATATTAGCAGCGAGTTACACGATAGCGCGGTACCTGTGTATCTGTCTCAAAGCTCAGTGCCATCGTGGCGGCATGCCTTTAGACTTATTTATTTCAACGCACATTACATATTGCGAGGAAATTGACACCGATTGTAATCTGCGGTGGTCAGGTAATCCTAAGACCACATCAATATTGTGTTTCTCTTACACTATAACTATTCCTAATAATTGCGAGAAATATGCGTAGACATAGAATCTCCTGTTTGCATTTAAGATGCCGCGGAGGCACCTCATTTTATCAGATGGATCTTTATGGTGTAGTTGAAAGGAACCTGTTTGACGGCTAAATTGTATTAAGAAACTTCACATTAAATTTATTATACTTTTCAATAATTATATCTCCAGTTTTTTTAATAAAATTTCTAACCTGTTGTTTATTCTATTGGTGTTTTAATTATTTATTGGAAGGCCACTGAAATTCATTTCAGTGACCCCATATTTATATTCATAAATAAAATACAGGTTTGTTATCTAAAGCTGGCACGTACACAGTACTCCTGCCAATGCAATTTTGTTATACAGCGGAAAAAAAATCATTTTATATTATTTTAACCAATTAAAAATGCAATGTTTTTAAAGGCACTTAGTAGGTATAACAATCTGTGCTATTCTGAAAATAACAATATTGAGATGTCAAATCTTTATCCCAATCTTGACAGGTATATAATGTGTTGTATTGCCGCCAATTTCGATGTTTTAAGTTTGGCATGTTTGAAATTAATGAATTCAATCAATCAGAAAGCTTTAATGCGTAAACAAACCTTAAGTTATTCACAATTATGAATAATGAGCTTTCTAATTGATTGAATTCATTAATTTCAAATCTGTCAAACATAAAACGTCAAAAAACAGCGTCACAATGAAATACAATAATATAATTAACTGAATACGTCGATAGAGAGACGGGAGATTTTTCGAGATGCGTGTGCACCCCGTGCGCTTGCGCGGGTGATCGGGTGGGAAATGTGTGTACACGCCAACTTTAGTTGACCGACCTGTAATTATGCTCTGAAAATAATGTATGTAATTGTTGTCTAGTTAAAATTATTTCGTAAGTGTTTTACTTTTAAATGATATGAATAATAAATTAAAAATAAAATTTAAATGTAAAAATATTAAACGTAAATAAAAATACACGCTTTTCATTGAAAAATTTTGACTAATAATATTATACAGACAGCTTCATTTTTATTACTATTTAAAACATGTTTACATTATGAAGAGTACACTTAAAATTTGTCATGCATTACAATTTGTCGTAAGATAATTTTAATATTGTTTTCTTATCAAAGTGAAAGATTATTATAGTTAAAAATTAAAATAAAGATATTTATATTATACTGTATGTTGTAATAATATTTTTTCATATGAAAAACGAAACGATTGCCTTCTGATTTTAAAAATGAATAAACGAAATAAGTAAAACAATCACGGTATTTTTCAGATCGTCGCAAAGTTAATACATTTTCCACGGCTAAAGGTCATCATAAGCTATGTAAATTTTACACTAGCAACAATAATTATAGAAGAATATTAGGTCCTTACATATGAAATTGGCATTTAGTATGGGAGGAACACAAAGCCGATTTTTTTTTATTATAATATATTTATTTAATAAAAGTATGTACCATTGCTATCTATGCACTTTTGCCATCTCATAGGTAGTTCATCGATCCCTTTACTAAAAAAACCATTCGGACGGGAATCAATAAAATCTTTGAAGGCGGTTTGGACTGCCCCATTGGAGTTGAATTTTTTCCTTTGCAAGAAGTTATCCAAATTTCGAAAAAAATGGTAATCTGTTGGGGCAAGGTCCGGAGAGTACGGTGGATGTCTTAGACATTCCAATTGAAGCTCCTCTAATTTGGTAGCCGTCTGTTGTGCAGTGTGTGGTCTAGTGTTATCATGAAGCAGCAGTGGTCTAGAGCGATTAACCAGCCTCGGTCGTTAAGCAGCTAGCTTTTCCATCATGGTTTGCAGTTGCTGACAATAGACATCTGCCGTAATCGTCTGGCCAGATTTAAGAAAGCTGTAGTGAACGACACCAGCACTAGTCCACCAAACGCTCACAATTAACTTTTTTGGAGTCAATTTTCGCTTGGGGCATGATTTGGCTGGTTCGGCAGGGTTCAGCCATTGCGATGAGCGCTTCCGATTATCGTACAGGATCCACTTTTTATCACAGGTAAAGATTCGATTTAAAATCCCTTCATTATTGTGCCGGTTGAGTAATGCAACGCAGCAGTCAACGCGCGTTTGTTGATTTGCTTCACTCAATTCGTGAGGTACCCACCTTTCAAGCTTTTTCACCTTACCAACTTGCTTCAAGTGGATTAAAACAGTTTTATCACTAACACCGCAGCCTGCAGCTAACTCGGATGTGGTTTGCGATGGATCCGCTTCCACAATAGCCTTCAATTCTTCATTATCATCTTTGGCCTCCGGCCGTCCACGGGGCTTGTTCTGCAGGTCGAAATTTCCAGAACGAAAACGTTGGAACCAAAAGCGCACTGTGTTTTCTTTTGCGGCACCGTTGCCATACACATCATTAATCCTTCGAGCCGTTTCTGCAGCACTGGTGCCACGGTGGAACTCGTACTCGTAAATAACGCGATATTTCAAGTTTTTCATTTTGTAAACTGAGTGACACAAAGAAAAAAACAATTGAGAAAAAAACAAATCAATTATAATTTTCAAAACACAAATACATGAGTAAATAGCTGTATAAATTTGGATTTGGAATTCCTAACCAAAGAGAAGATATTTGAGATCAAATTTGCCAGTACGGCAAAACGCCAATTTCATATGTAAGGACCGAATATAAGTATCTACGTGACATGATATGCATAGAAGCAGGAATAGAGACAGCGAAAATCCCGGTAGGCCAATGGTTTTTGTTATTTTTTTAAAGATGTAATATTAAAATTCATCCTAAACAAGTCGCAAATTAAGAAAATTGTTTATTATCCGAGTAAGTCAAGTTTTAGTCGTCACAGAAGACGTGAAGCTAAGTATTATGTAAAGTTGAATAAAATCGATAATAACGTACCTAATTATCGATCGAATTGCGGAACAAATTGCGTTGTTAAAGATACTTTTTTCAAGATTGGTGAGTTTTGAACCGATAAATGAACAATTTTTAAATTTATAATATATCAATCTCCATAAAAAATGTGTTATTCACATTATATTACAAAAATTAGCATTTCAATTTTCAACCAATTACATAAAATTCTAACTAAAATATTTACAAAGCCTTAAAAAAAATTATATTGGACCTGTTGTCTAGAAAAATTCCCGAAAATTTTGCCTACAAGGTGCGCTATGTAGAATTCTTGATGAATGGTAGATTAAATTCAATTGAAAAATATCGAACTTCACTTGTGCTTCACGAGCTCGATTTAAAATTCTATTGGAAATAATGTAACATTACAAACGTTAATATTTTATTCTTTAAAACAACACTCATTAGCCTTAATACTTAAAGAAGTGATGTGATGATTCGCTTCATTTGTTCTAGTTGAAAGTGTACGGTCTATCACCATCGTGTCAGTCGTGTGACGCCGTCAGCAGCGGGCGGGCGGTGGTTCCATCTGGGCACTGGCAGCGCTAACCACCCATCAAACCTCGTGAAGCATATCACCATTTATAATTAATATGTTTGTACACTAAACTGACACGTTAAATAATTTATTTTTTAAATTGCGGGATTGGATTATTAAATGTATCGGTCGATCAATCTTCATTAGTAAGGCAGATTCTCTATATTATTTACTGAATTCGTCGTTTACTCCTTTTACCTTGACTTTTAAACTTCAACACAACTTTAATACGAATGGAATCGACTCCTACTCCCGTGTATATTAATTATGTAACTATTTACAGCAAATCACACAAATATTATAATGTTTTAGGTATTCGAAGTCAACAAAATTAATTTACATTGACAGTTTTCGTAATAATTACAAAAAATACTAATAATTAATCACATAATTTAATATTATTTTACCAGTGTTTAAAGTGGGCGCGAAATACTTACTCTTTCGCGATGAAAAAAATTCAACAAGTTGTTTACGCAATTAAACATAATATACATATGTGTTCCTGGATATAACATCATAATGCTTCCATGATGGAGATGTGTAAACCATTTGTATAAAAGTACATTGGAATGTTCTTAAAATTATAATTTCCTAATGTCTTTCTTTGTACAATGCATAGGGAAATTTGAAAAGAAAACAATACATTACATTGGACCCCTGGAGTAAAGTGACAATTTCCTTTATATAATTAGGTGGATACATATTCACATATTCATGCACGTAGGTCATATAGGTGTACCTACTAAACATACGTATTATGTAACTCCTGACATTTACCTCCTCTGGAATTTATTTAAATTATCATCAATGCCTTATGCCACATTTCGTGTGGTTCCTTAATCGCGTTATATTTGTATTCTTTGATAATTTATGCCCGAACCAGTTACGCAAATATTTCCTAGATAATAAAATGATACGAATCAAATGTGGAATAATAATGAGACTCGTATATTTTTAACAAGCTCTCCTTGCGCCTTTACAACGCCTTACCTGTTAACTAATTTTTGGAAGTTAGATACATAGAGAAGGTTCACTAGTGTTATAATTGCAGCTGTTAAATTACTAGGTATACACAGAACAAGGCGGCAAGCTTATTCTAGCCAGATCTCGCATTAGTGAGCAGTCCGAGCGCAACCGAGGTTGCGTTAGGTACTTACGCGACACGGGACTGCCCACGTTAACGGATTGCGATGTGTATGAAGAGAAAACTTGGAGGGTATTTATGATTGAACTCCCCCAGGTTACCTGATATCGTGCGCCAGTCGGAGCGTGTCCATGGCCCTGTCCATCGGTCCTCCGGTGATCATCCCCTTCATGCTCTTTGGAGGCTTCTTCCTCAACTCGGGGTGAGTATAAACATCAATCAATATTTGCTTATCAGGTGCTACTGTGTCATGCCAAAACATGTATAAGTACAAATATACGCTACGCAGTATTGGGATAGCTAGGGGAGAAGGAGAGATGGAATCAGAAGGCAATGGATCGGGAGAAGTGGAAAGGCATCATCTAGGAGGCTACAGCTCTACAACAGTTATACGATCATCAGAAGTAAATAAGTACTATTGGGATATGTTGAGCCAAAACGCTCAACCGTGAACTATAATATATAGTTTCGTGATCAGCGCTCTCAGAAGATAATATACACTCAATTCAAATAAACCTGCACCAATTTATACGTAGGTGACGCGCCTAAATTTGCCAGGCGCCTCTAAAACATTTTTGAATTCAAAAAGATTCCTTCGATCCCGGTACCTCTCACACGCTAAGCCTCTGCCTATTCCTCTAGAAGACTGCTGTCAAATTGTTCTATAAGTATATGACGCTTATTTAATGGTGTAAATTTAATGCATGAATATATATTTTGATATATTTTATTGTTTGTAGATTCTGAACATCAAATTTCATTACTAATATAAAAAAATTAAAAAATATTAAAAATAATAGTTTTACCTCTGTTGAATTTTGTAACACGCCAGTAATAAATAAAGCGGCTTTAGATATTTCTAAACTGTAGTTTTTGCGTCTTGCTTGATTTCTCGGCAGTGTAGTGGTTGGTATTCCAACAGAAGTACAGAAGCAAATCACGCAGGAGACCGAGATTCGGATCTCCGTAAAAGAGATATTTATTATTTTAATTTTGTTTATACACTTGAATATATGAAAAAAAATTTGAACCAGAAAACCAGACAGGAGTGGCACTTGATGACGTTCTCCGTAAATGGTTTTCTCTTCAAAAATATATCGCAGTAAAAATTCACATTTGTAACATTAAAACACTATCATTAGTAAATTATTAATTAATCGGTAAATCATTAATTATTCAATTTAAAAATTAAACATTCAAACACATTTGTATATTTATGCGTTCCAGCGTATCTCGAATGCGAGAAAATCGATAATTTTAGTACGATATTTTTTAAATTTTACGAAAATAATAACGCGCCTCCTATTTTAAATTGATTTAAGACCAGTCGTTATATTTAATACCTTGAAATGTATAAAATATGCAATAAATACCTAAAATTTAATGCTGATAAAGATAAGAAGTCCCATGGAGTATTTTCTGTGTTTTTTCGAATAAGTAAAAACACTGTTCTTTCACATTTTTTACGATAAAATCCTACGATTAATTTATTACAAATTTACGTTAGTAAGTTATAAAAACTAGTATGATAACATTCTGCTCAGATACGCTTTATCTATAAAAAATTTGAAGGCTCACCTAAGTAGCTTATAAAATACCTACTTATCAGTGCAAATCAAATTATTTTACAAAAGAGTCATCAACTACAAATCAGGTTTACTGTCGTGTATTCTGCCACAACTATAGAAATGTTTGAAAGTAAAGGGTGGATGCATGCATCATAATATCTATCACCATTTTCCTGCATTGATACCAATTTCGAGTCATTTCTCTCCAGTCCTATATTATATAAGGTGAGTATGTCATTGATTACATTGTTGCTTCATCGTTGGGCTTGCGGTCAGTCTGGATTGTTTTAAGAACTCATTATTTACAATTAAATCACATTTTTCATCAGAAGTAACATCGGACATTTAGAACATCGGACAGAAGTAACATCGGATATTAAGAATTCTGAAATCCAAAAAATGTTCTTTTATCTCGGTACGTTCCTTCGCTTGGAGTCATTATATTCAACAAACAATGAGGATAATATATTTATCACATTGTTTTGAATCTTCCTCCGTTGTCGTGTATTATATTTATAGACGTGTTTTATCTTATAGTCCAGGCGCCAGAGGTACTTGAGTATGCAAAATATGAGGACCGCATTCTGACAATTGATTAAGTTCAGAAAAGCCTATAGATTAACAATATGAATGTTTCCAGAAACCCAGGTGGTCCAATTTTTTTTATACCCTCTCCCTCTACGCAGCAAGTAAATCGCTATTTTAATGATTATATTAGTGTCAATTAGTTGTTTTTTTTTTTTAATAAATAAAGGTCAAATAAAATTAAAATAGAAATTATTATTTAAAAATCATAAATTGTTGCTAAAAAAATTATTTAATGGGAAAAAACCAATTTAATGATATAGTCCAGGCGCCAGAGGTACTTGAGTATGCAAAATATGAGGACCGGCAACTATGCTATCAGTTTCTTACACCTAGACACCAAATAACAAAAAAATTGATGTTGTCAGCAGCTTTATTGGTCCCT
This sequence comes from Agrypnia vestita, assembly GCA_016648135.1. Lineage (NCBI taxonomy): Eukaryota > Metazoa > Arthropoda > Insecta > Trichoptera > Phryganeidae > Agrypnia > Agrypnia vestita. The sequence continues at coordinate 73,122 of JADDOH010002353.1, forward strand.
TTCCCTTTTACCCTAATTAAATAGCTCACCCCCAAGCGTCAGAGCGCATAGCGTACCCAGCCGTTTAATGTTTTTGCGCAACAGTAGGATAAAAACCATTGTGAGTAACGCTACATTTTTTCGTGTTTGTAAAATAGCATTTGGGTTTTGTCATTTTGAGTGATAAATTAATAACTGTTTTACTAAAATACGCGAGCAAAATCGCTACAAGTGACAAACGTGAAAAGAAAAAGATCGAACGAGTTATGGTGTTTCTTTTGTGATAAAGCAGATCTAAGTATTCAAAAACAATTAAATCGAAGAAAAGATGATGTTAGTAAAAATTAAAAATAATCCGGAGTTTGCAGCACTAGAATATTCATGGCATCGATGTTGCATTGCATAAACAGCCAGATATGTCTACTTCCATTGCAGAACAAGGTGATGCAGGTATAGCAGGTAGTAGCAAAAATATTCGCCAATCATTAAGAAATAAAACGACAGGAAGGTACATTTAATGCGGTGAGCCCCGATTTAGCACTAGAGCAGTCTCAGATTCGCTCTTCAGCAGTTACTGGACTGACCGAAAATTCCAACAATTTCTAAGCATTTCCTCTTGAGTACTGAAAACAAATTACAACTTGTTGCGAAGGCTCTGACACTGGTCACCGGACATTCGGTACATTATGTATTGTGTAATAAATTTACACCCTGGCAACTTCTGTTACGCGACAGTGACGCCCTCCTTCGCACGCCAAGTTATAGTGGTACGTCTATAATTACAGGGTTCTTCATTTTCTGAGGTACTTGAATTAATTTCGAACCACTTAGAAGCAGATTCAAGGATGTTTTGTCATATCTTTCATGCAGTAAGAGTTCAATGTGCCCGTATTATAATTTTCAGCTCTGATACAGATGTTTTCATTCTGGGTATTTATTTCTGGAATAAACTAGCGAGCCTAGGTTGTCCTGGTCTGGCTCCACGGTTCTTATAACAACAAATATTTTTCAGGATGTCACTTGGCTGCTCAATTCCTTGGCGAAAATATTTGTCGTATTTTACCAGCGTTACATCCTGTAAAGTGGCTGCGATACAACTAGTAGACTATGCACAAAAAAAAATGTTTAAATGCTGCATCGTTGGATTTCATATAAAAAGCTCTAGCATCTTTGGGAAATTTATATGATTACTAGTATTATAAGTATTGAACAATTGAAAGAGTTAGAAACTGTTTGCACCTATCTCTTTTCAAAAAAATAATTTACTGCTGATGATGAGCTCCAATTCAAATTGATTTCATAAAAAATTGGATTCGTTTTAAATTTAATGAAAATCATGTGCACGTCTGATGCTTTGCATTTACATTTGTTAAGAGCTACGGTACAAACATATTTGTGGATAAATGCCGATCAAACTTAGCTTTAGACAATTGATTATAAATTATTTTGATATGAAGAGAGAAATAGTAACCTATACCCACGACAAATGACAAAGCGACCATTGCCAGAGTCCTTGATTCAGCCCTGTAAATGCACGGTGGATTCTCGAACAATGGCTTGTAATTGTATAAAATCTAAATTAACTTTTATTGCATTGTGCAAGTGTATAAACAATAATATTGTAAAAATATTAATAAGTGATTATTTGCATTTTTTCGTCTTTATATTGTATATTTAAATTGGCTTTTTCTCATTAAATATTTTTTTAAGAACAATTTATAATTTTCTTATTAATATTTTTTATTTTTATTTTATTTGACAACCTATTATTAGCTTTATTTATTTAAAAAACCCAACTAATGACACTAATATAATTATTAAAATAGCTCCATAGCGTGTAGTCAATCGATTTACTTGCTGCGTAGAGGGAGGGGGAATAAAATAAAATTGGACCACCTGGGTTTCTGGCAACATTCGTATTCTTAATCTATAGGCTTCTCTGAACTTGAATCAATTATTGTCAGAATGCGGTCCTCACATTTTGGTCTATTAGCGTCACCCGCACACCTGGCGGCCATATAATATTGCTACCTGTGTAGTATATACCTAAGATATAACATTCAAATAAATTTTACAGGCGAGAGAAATAAATAAAGTTAAAAGTTGAAACTGTCTCCTACCTCCATTTTATTCACCAACTGGACGAGAGGACGCGGACGAAGCGACAAATTTCTTGATATTATTGTTTTATATACTTCCTTGTATATTACAATATTCTAAATCCTCTGTCCCCGATCTTGGCTCCAAATGTAATATATTTCTCCCCGTGTACAGTTCAGTTCCTGCTTACCTGGAGTGGCTTTCCCTTCTCTCGTGGTTCCGGTATGGCAACGAGGCGCTCCTCATTAATCAGTGGGAGGGGGTGGACACCATCGCCTGCACCAGAGCCAACTCCACCTGCCCGAAGTCGGGGCTGGTCGTGCTGCAGACCCTCAACTTCTCGGAGGTTTGAGATCTATTGCATCGGATATCTGATGATCTGCCATCTGTACAATAAACGCCATCACTGACATGTATTTTTAAAGCATCATTTGCGCATTAAAGAACTATTAAACGGAGGATTCTTCTTCGTTCCATTTTGAATAAAAAATATTCTTTACACTTTGGGTGAAATGCCGACAGTTACTTCAAAGTTTACTTATTTCTCAATATTTCTGGCTTATCTTTTGTAAAAAGTTTTTACTAGTTTTCAAATGTCTGAAAAGTTCTAATCATCGTACGCAAGTATCAAAGCGATAGAATTTTTAATATTCCATACAAGTTTCTGTAGTGGTTGTCCAACATTTTACAGAAAAAATGTCAGAAAATTGAAAAAAATGCAAACTTTGATGTCGCTTGTCTCCGTAGCTGTAGAAAATTCACCCAAAGTGTAAAGAATATTTTGTATTCAAAATTGAATGAAGAAAACTCCCCCAAAGTTTATACTACTAGTTACGAAACACCCAGTTTATATAACTTTTTACATATATTTTTTTTATATTGGTTTATATATTTTTTCTTAACTGTTTACAATATTATCACCTATCATTAGCACCTATGAATAAATATATGTCTTCATATCCCCGGAACACAAATTTTTGCTTTTTTTTTAATTTCACTAGCCTACATACAATTTTTTTTTGAACTAATAATTATTACATAGTTCTTGATCCCGTTTATCTTTTCTGAACCACGTATGTATATACTCATTACGATGTAAATAACACTTAATAATAACTTGACCATTTCATTTTCCCAGGACAATTTCACGATAGACATTATGTGTCTAGTGGGGCTGATAGTCGGATTCAGATTTCTGGCTTATATCGCCCTCCTCTCCAGGACTTTCCGCACAGAATAACCCTACAAGCAGACAAACATCGTACTTGCGTATCGTTCATCCTTTATATACAGATAAGTGAAAACATTCCTTGAAATGCATCGTCATTTTTACGTTTACAGTTTAACAATCTTAAAATAAAATATTCGTCTAAATAATACAGTGTAAACATAAGAATTTATTATTGGGTCAGCGGACATTCAATTATTACGGTGTACCTGCGCTAAAATATATTATTTAAGTTTTTTTTGTGACATAATTATATAACTTAATCCAAAGATTGTTAGGGCTTTTTATTATATTCTTTATATTCTAATGTTTTATCAATTTTTAAATTTATTTATGCTGTAATAAAAAATATAATCAAACTGATTTTATGCATTTAAGAAATGATATTACTCATTGTATTAATTTATAGAAAATTATGTAGATACATAAAGTGGTTTATTTTATAAAAAAATATTTTGTATCTAAGACCTCTCTACAAATAAATGCCATAAAAATACATTTTCTTTTATTTTCGATCAAGTTAATTTTGATCTCTTAGAAATTTTGTAATATACTACCTGGTACCCCAGATAACCAAAATAGTTTATACTCTGTTCCTCGTACTCTTTTACAGAGTAAACATATTTCCCAGGACCTTCACAATATAAGTAGTTAAACTTAGCGGCCCTACAGGATGCTTTATCATCTAAGGGATTCGCTCAAGCCCATCTGTGTGTGTGTTTCGCTACAGAAATCGGCCTTTAACGGCGTTAAAACAAGCAATATATCATTATATACCTGCCTAAAACCCATTATTAGAGATGTGGCTGACAATAATTTACAAATTTGTTGTTGAGCTTTTTTAAAAAGGACTCGATAATTTTTAAGTTAAATAATGAAGGAGCTGAATGAATTATACGTGGAACGAAATTAATTATGTGTGCATAAATATAAACAATCAATCTTGCTGCATTACATCTATAATATATTATAAAGTCCATTGACACAACAGACCGGTGCGCGACTATCCATTTCTCCTTTTTTCGGATAAAAGTCTGACAAATCGAAATATTTTACCTTCATATTGGTAAAAGATTTGGTGCCATGTTGTTGAACGGGATAAGAATTCACACATAAAATTATTTAAGAAAAGGAGTATCAAAAGACACTATTGGTTCTCAAATATGTTCAGCGAAAACATGTCTGTGGTGAGATTTAATTTTGATCTTAATTAATTAAATCTTTTGATCAGATACTTCTATATAAAAATATATAAAAAACTAAATTAATAAATTCTTATGTTTTTTAGATTAATATATTACATGCACCAGTAAAAATTGTGTGGATAGGTCTATATTTACATCAGTTTACAGTATATACGAGTATATCGACGTGCCCCACGCGTAAAGTACTCTCTCCGCAAATCTGTTACTTTGTAGGAGATGCCTAGAAGATTTTTTCATCGTATTTTTGTTTATTAATGAACCTTTTTATCTGAAATCCTAAATAAAAAGGTAAAGCTTAAAAATATGCAATGTTTAGAATTTTATCAAAAAAAAATACGATGAAAAAATCTTAGCACTTTCTTAGCAAAACCTTAGCAATATTGGGATTTTAAGATTGTTATCCCAACACTTAATAACGAGACGTAGATGTAGGTATACGTCGGTGTTCTGTGTTGGTCGTACTCAAATAAAGAGATTTGTATATTTTCACATATCTCTCTCAAATTAAATACCTTTTTTGCGGTGTCCGATGTGTGCAATGCCTTTAGAAAAGTGATTTCCCCGGTGCCTTCTTATCCAGGCGGTCTGGTCTGACAAGGCTTTAAACGGATTTCTCTCACAATTCTCATTTTCGACCAAAATTACATGAAATATGTACTAATGCTGTATTAAAGCATAAAAAAAAGATTGTTTCATATGCACTTTTTAACTTCTTCTCCCACAGTGACCTGATGTAAAATTATAGCAAAATTGTCATTGTCGCGTTGGACTCGTCTATATATTTTGACGTTTGACGGATAACCGTCATGTCTCGCGTCGCATTGTCGTGTTCTCGTCTCGTACTCTCTCAAGTAGAAACTGAAAGAAACAAACACCGACGTATCTTTTATTTTTTTTATTCTCGTCAATTAAGTGTTGGGATAACAATGTTAATATGCCAATATTGCTATTTTCATAAACGGCCGAGAGTTCTCTACGCAGGGCACGTGAATATGGAATTAGGACGAAAGATAATATTCCGGGATAAGTATCAGAGAACTCCAGTACGCTCTGCGCGGCGCCGCCTACACGTGTTGAGAAAACAGAGATCACCGCTTGAAATTGGTCCTGCCCCGTCCCGTACTCACGCGGCTCGATTTTACAGTGTAACTTATGTACAAGCACTGCCGAGAACCGTAGATAACTAAGAGAAACATTTATTCTGAAAAGGTATTAAAGCAGAAACTTTTGTTAAAGAGAGGAAGATTCAAAATACCTCAATGGATAAATGGAACATCAGCGGTCAATGGACTGGTACTAAACGTTTGATGTAAAGCGTGAATAGGTAGGTACAACAACGAATATCAAGAGTTGTATATACAACCACGTACTTTTCCCCTATTCTATTACCGCTTCCCCTACTCCATGCAAATCTGTACCGTTTGACCGATCGGACTCAAAACTTGGAAACTTATTCTTTAGGACTCGGCTGGGAACATAGGTGATATTTCCCTCCTATTCTTTTACCCCTTTCCCTCCCCGTGACATATTTTCGATGCAAATCTGTACCATTTAATCGATCGGACTCAAAATTTGGAAACTTATTCTTAAGGACTCGGCGGGTAATATATGTGACATTTCCCTCCTATTATATTAACCCTTCCCCTCCCCTGATATATTTTCGATTCAAATCTGTACAGTTTGACCGATAGGACTCAAAATATGGAAACTTATTCTTTAAGACTCGGCGGGTAACATATGCGATATTTCCCCTCCGCTGATATATTTTCAAATGAAAATTTGTACCGTTTGACCGATCTTACCCAAAATTTGGAAACTTATTCTTAAGGACTTGGCCGGTAAGATATGCCACATTTCCACCCTATTCTTTTAACCCTTCCCCTTCCCTGATATTTTTTCGATGCTAATCTGCACCGTTTGACCGATTAGACTCAAAATTTGGACACTTATTCTTTAGGACCCGGTGGGGAACATAAGTGATATTTCCCTCCTATTATTTTACCTATTCCCTTTCCCTTGATATATTTTTCATGAAAATCTGTACTCAAAATTTGCAAAATTATTCTTTAGGACTCGGCGGTTAACATTGGTGACATTTCCCCCCTATTCTTTTACCCTTTCCCTTCCCCCTGATATAGTTTTGATGCAAATCTATAGCGTTCGAATCAAAACTTTGTTTACCCTCACAAATTTATTATAAACTTAATCCATAACCCGTGCAACGCCGGGTATGAACAGCTAGTTATTTATATAATAAAGTTGAATCTTTTGCTGTTGATTAATTCAATATTGTGTCATGATATTTTAATGATCAAAATTTAAAAAACTGTGAAGGAGCTGCTATCTTCGTAGTCTTCGTACTGAGTTTTAGGTTGTCTTTGATGTCCCTTTGAATTCATTTTCTGCACTCACATTTAGGCCCGAATACAAAGTCAATACTTAGATGATTTAAATACTGAGGTACGCCTTAAAAGCGTAATTTTCGGTATAAAATAACACTTTTAAAGCGTACCTTAACCTTTAAATCATTTAAGTACGAATATTGACTCTAATTCGGCCCTTAGATAAACGTTGGCAGACTACTGTCTCATTTATTAAATCAAAATCATTCAACCTGCCAAGTAATATGACGTACGGTCTCAATACTGACAGATCAGGATCCGACATACGTAACTATTTTTCCGATTATTTTTATTCTACGTTTTCTAATCCCTCTTCAAGTACTCAAAATACGAATTCTCTGTCCAATTACGAACCAATCACCGATTGTTTCATTTCGTCAATAGAAGTCAGTAAATTGAACATAATAAATCAATTAAAGCATCTTGATATAAATAAATCTGCTGGGCCTGATCAAATACCGCCAACATATTTAATTAAATGTGCTGATATAATCGCTGTACCTCTAACTATTTTATTTAAAAATTCTATTAAGGATGGATTTGTGCCAGATATCTGGAAATCGGCATTTATTACGCCCATTCATAAAAAAAGCTCGAAATCAGACGTCGCAAATTAAAGACCTGTTTCTAAATTGTGCACAATTGCTAAAGTTTTCGAGAAGGTTATATACGATCAAGTCTATGCAACTCTTCATCACTCCTTTCATCCAGATCAACACGGATTCATCAAAGGGAAGTCAACCGTCTCCAATCTAATCCTCTTTAATGACTTTCTAACTGATAAAATGGATAAAGTACTTCAAACAGATGTGATCTATACTGATTATTGTAAGACGTTTGATAGAATGGATCATCATCTGTTGATTAATAAACTTTTCCTGGCCGGAATACGTGGTGACTTGCTAAGATGGTTTGTATCCTACATCGATAATAGAACTCAGGCTGTGGTAGTAAGCAATTACATGTCGAGTTGGGTTGTAGTTCCCAGCGGAGTACCCCAGGGATCACTACTGGGGCCATTGTTGTTTATAATCTTCATTTCCGATATTCACGATTGCTTTCGTCACTCTAATGTCCTAATTTTTGCTGACGATATGAAAATTTTTAAACCATTTTCTAGTATTTACGATTCGTTCAATTTACAAGATGATTTGCTGTGGTTAGATAATTATTGTAAATTAAATACATTGACTTGAATCCCTCCAAATGTTTTTGTGTAGTTTTCACACGCAAAAAGAATATAATATCATTTAACTATATACTAAAAAGGGAACAATTAGAAATAGCTACATCAATCAGAGATTTAGGGATGATCAATGATAGAAAATTATTATACGATGAACATATCGATTCTATTATAAGTAAGGCTTATATGGCTTTAGGTTTTATCATGAGAATATCTAAACATTGTAAGTGTGTAAAGACATTGAAAGTACTTTACTGCACTTTTGTCAGAAGCAAACTTGAGTACGCAACGCAAGTATGGAACCCCCAGTATATGATCTATGTAAATCGCTTGGAACAAATTCAAAAAAAATTTATTCGCTTTCTCAACTTCAAATTCAATTGCGTTTCTGACGATTATGACAGTTCATGCAAAAAATATCACATCCTACCATTATACAAACATCGGGAAATAGGTGATTTGATGTACCTACTAAAAATTGTATCAGGCAACGTCGACTGTCCTGAACTATTAAATATACTAAAATTCCATGTTCCCTGTAGATCTCGTAGACACAACCCAGTCTTTCACATTGATTTTACCTCATCCAACTATCGTCGCAATTCGTATTTTTTGAGGGTATGCGATACATTCAATAAACTGATAAGATTATTGGATATTGATCTGTTCGAGTGCAGCCACACAAGATTAAGAAAAATGTTAAGTGCTGAATTTTTTCTACTTAATAATTAAGTCTTTTTTCTCGTGTTCATTATTTTTAACATGCCTATGTTATTCTGTTAATAATTAAGTCTCTTTTTCTTTTGTTTAAATTTTTTATTCTTTCTTGATTTTTGAGTGCAGAATTTTTTTCCTACTTAATAATCAAGTCTCTTTTTCTCTAGTTCATTCTTTTTGTATTATTTTTTACATGCTTATGTTTTTCTGATAATAATTAAGTTTCTTTTTCTTTTGTTTAAATTTTTTATTCTTTTTTGTTATATAATTCTTAACTTGCCTGAGTTTAATTCATAACATATTTATCATTACTAACATATTTCTAAATGTTTTCTATGCTTCTTTGTTGTGCTGTTGGTCTTCCATGTATATTAAATAAATAAATAACTAGTCAAATTCTTAATTGTCAAACAATCAAAGTTTACGTCAATTTTTGATCCAGGATTCCTTACTTACTCATCAAAAGACATAGGGGCAAGTTGTGTTCCTCTGGACGCTTTTTTCTCTAGACTCTAGACAGTATTATGTCCAGTGTATGATGCTACATGATCTTTAATATTTTTTATATTTGCAACACATCCAAATGCAAATTCGTAATTAAGGAAAATCTGTCATTTTCCTATATTTTCTATATTTTATTTTCTGTATACAGTATTTTCTGTTGATGTGTAGTCGAGGACTTACGTTTATTTATTTTTCATCACCAAAGTATATATTTTAATATTGAGTTACTTTTTTATTGAAAAATCATACGATTTGTCATTTTTTAACTGAACATAGTGAAGTGTAGTGATTTATAAAGCTAAAGATTTATATAAGTAACGATCTGCTCACTTAATTTCAAAAAGAATAACATTGCAACATGTTCTTTGGCTTAGGAAAAGCTTACTAAATCTTTAACCTATTTATATATCAGTGCAACACAGTAAGTTTGGAAGGACATCTAATTACTCAGGGCCGGTTGTTTCAAGTTGGATTAAAATAAAAGTTTATTTAAAGCATAGATTTTTACGGAAACGGATCGTTTGATTGGTGATTTAAACGAACTTTTACTTTGATCCAACTTAAAACAATTAATTTAATGTCGTTGGATTCACTTATTGAATCATGCTCGCATAGACTTACTTACTTACAATCACGCCGTTTCCCCGTGGGGGTAGGCAGAGAGGATAGAGCGCCATACTCTTCTGTCCTGACATGCAACTCTCGCCTCATCCACATTCATTTTCGCAAACAAGCTCGACGGTTGTTGAGGCTTCTAAGGGGACCATCTTCCAGTATCTGGTTAATCTGGTCATGCCACGTCTTCCGCGGTCGTCCTCTCTTTTTTTTTTTACCATTTTTCTTACCATTCTTTCCTCATGCATTCGCTCAACATGCCCAAACCACCTGAGAGACCCTGTTTAAATTCTATGAATTATGCTACGATCAGCTTTACATTAATTCCTAATATTTTCATTATTTACTCTAACATAAATGGATTTGCTACACATACGTCTAAGGGATCTCATCTCCACTGCATTCAGTCTACTTTCGTCCCTCTTCTGCCAGCTCCAGGCTTCACATAGAAAGGTATATAATTTTTTTTTATACTTTGGAGTAAATACGAAAGGATTGAAAGGAGATAAGCTGTGCTATTCTGAAAATATCAATATTGAGATATTAGATCTTTATCCCAATCTTGACAGGTATGTTATAACATTGTAGGTATTGCCGCCAATTTCGACGTTTTAAGTTTGACATGTTTGAAATTAATGAATTCAATCAATCAGAAAGCTCTAACGCGTAAACAAACCTTAAGTTATTAATACTTTCTAATTGATTGAATCCATTAATTTCAAATCTGTCAAACATAAAACGTCAAAAAAACGGCGTCACAGTGTTATACAATAACTGTCAAGATACAGGAAATAGCAATATTGCTTAGTAAGATAAAGATACAATTAAGATTTTTATCTCATAAATGTATTTTTTCAATAATGTTTTTATTATATTATATTTTATTATATTATATTATATTATATTATTTTTTATTTATTTCTATTTAATTTTAAGTATAAAATTTTGTTTGGACTGTGCCTGTCTCACTAGAAATATCCGTGTTAGGACAGGCATAGTTTACAATATTGTGTAAGTTCAAAACATAGTAAATAGATAATAAAGTGTTTAAAGTAATATAAAAGAAAATATATCATATATATGAGGTTATATTGTGTTAGTGTGTTTGTGTAAGTGTGCCTATTTTATCTCTCCCCTTGTTCCGGATCCACTGTTTTATTTTGTATTTTATGTTAGGGTTGTGAATTGTGGTTAGCCCGGATTGTTTTAATTCGTCAAGCATGCAATTAAGTAATTTGGGTCCAAAATAGTTATAGCCAATATAGGGTGCAAAATTATTATATAGTTCGTACCCGGCGTTGCACGGGTTAAGGTTTAGGTTGAAAATAAAATTGTGGGGATAAACAAAGGTTTGATTCAAACGGTACAGATTTGCATCGAAAATATATTAGGGGAGGCGAAAGGTTAAAATAATAGGGGGGAAATGTCGCCTGTCAGGCCGACAGGTCGGGTCCTAAAGCATATGTATGCAATGTTTGAATCGAATCTGATAAACGGTATAGATTTGTATAGAGAACAGACAGACAGACGTTGAGTTTAAAGGTATAGATTATACATCGTTGTTAATATTTTGTTTTATTCATTATTTTTAACGCCCAAGTGGTTATATAAAGTGCAATAATTTTATATATACATATCTAACTTTTTTTAAAGTAAACAATAGTGATAAATACAGGTTTTATAATAATAAACCTAAATAAGCAATAAAAAATAACACTTTATTTAATATACACGTTCCCTCATAGGTAGTAGCAAAAACTTCGAAGAGTCTTCTTCATTCAATTTTGAAAAGAAAATATTTTTTGCACTCTGGGTTAAATGTCAACAGTTACTGACTTATTTTCTGTAAAACATTGGACTATGACTGCAGTATCTTAAATGGAATATTAAAAATTCATTCGCTTTAATACAAGTCAATTAAAATGACAAAAAGCAGAAATTTGAATAATATTTTTTAAGGCTTTTTCTGTGCTGCACTTAATCCTACTCACCTTAAACTATATGCATTTTTAATTATTGTTTTAGACATTTTTCTAATTAAAATCACGACGTTTGCACTTACCCCATCTGCGGAGTAAGTGCATCTATCTCGATTATTTTTATAAACTGTTAAGATAATTACAAAAAATTATATCCATTTCAAAAAAACAAATAAACGCACAAATTCGCTAATAATAATTTTATACTATTTTTTTTTCATTTTTGCTTTCTGTGAGTGAGTTTCGGAATTTTCTTGTATTTCTATATGCGAAGCGATCCTCAGAACACATGTCCGCGAGCCCGGCCGGCCGACTGGACAGCGGCGTAACACGACATGCGTGGAATAAATAATCCGCAACCTAATACTTGGGGCGTGTTTAGAAAATACCCGGGCTCTGTGAAAACGGAAAAATGTCGGATTATGTAATAGAGGATATGTGTTCAATAGTATTGACATATATGTGTTGCACGTTAATATAAACATATTCCTGACACTGATGTAACGTAAGAAACAGGTGACTGAACTATAAAATTCGAAAGAAAGGTCCAGGATCGAGTCCGGAGGTGAATAAATATTGTTTTCAATGGATTTTTATTCCATATATTAAAAAATATAAATGCGTACACGGAATACATGTCTCCAGTATTTTTACCATTTTCAAACTAAGTTTAACGCCTGTGCTACAGAGGCTCAAACCCGCGATCACTGGAACTCCACCACCATATATCCACAAGTTACTCCTTAATTCTAATATACTTAATTTAATGATATACTTAATCTAATAGAATTAATTCATCGCAATTCTCTGTGTAATTTATTGCATTTATACATTTTAAGGAGGGAATCTTAAGACGCCGAAAAATCGGAGAATTTTTTAAAAATAAAATGTAAATGACTATATCACGCTACGATCAATATTGATACCAGATATGTTTCGGGACTGTTGTGTCCGCCAGTGTGGCTTCTTCGTTCGCAGCGCCCCTCCATGTTGCGTCCCCTCGCCTCTACGCCCCTGGCCACGGACCACAGTACCACAGTACTCCGGCTGGAGCCGAGTGCTGACGTTCCGAAGGCCGCGGAGCTTTTTACATATTTGCAGATCGTAATGACTTTTTAAGAATTAATCCTCAAAATTTACAGTGCTTCGTATAAAAAAGCGTGCGTCATCACAGGGAAAGAAAAATCCAAAATGAAGTGAAAAAATTATTCATTTATTATTGAGTCAGTGGCGATAAAACATGTTTGTTCCGCAACAAACTTTTAAATTGGTGTGAAAGATAATTTATTTCTTCGGTAGTTCTGTGACCAAACAAATCGGTTTAAATATTAAACAAATATGTTTAAAGATAATTTACTATTTACCTAGTTAGTAGCTTCTATCTAAGAACTGTAAATTTTGGCGTGTAATTAGGAAGATAATTTTTATTGTTATATTTGTTTTACCGATAATAATTAAAGATGGTGCACGAAAATATTTCCTTGTTACATAGAAATGGAGTTATCCAAACTGACGGACAATCTCTCATTAACACAACCCTCGCACTGGTGAATCAGAATTCAAATGTAAGTCGATATATTGAAAATCTCAATTATTTTGTGTATAGTTAGGTTAGTTCAGTTCATTTTAATTCTGAATCCTTTCAAACGTATTCATCACGCAGGTGAATTACACATACTGAGGAAGTCACATCATACAATTTTTTTCTATAATCTGCCTATAAAAGAACTTGAACGCACATAATTCAGATTTATAAAAAAATTCGCGTAATTAATTCTCGAAGGAAATGTTTCTCTTTTGAATAATTAAAATAAATATGAATAATTAAAAATTGTATTACATTATTTATAAAAAAATAATCTTAACTTTAAAAATTTGCTTATAACTTTTTTACATTTATAAAATTTGTTAAGATTTTTTTACACCCACAACGCTTTTTAACACGTTTATAATTATTATGGTGAGTTGGTATCACGAAAGCTTTTCGGTTTTCCGTAGTCTAGAGAAGGAATTCTTAGTTTTCCTATTTCTTTTAATTTGGTGTGGACAGATCAGTAAATGTTGACTCAGTTAAAATGCAAACGCGCGTTATCATTTACAAATAAGGGCCACGGAAGTCATACGGATCATATTTCTTTTCTGCGTGTCTACTTACGAGTAAGATGAATATTTACTTTTTAAGAGCTTGAATACACATTTGTAAGTCAGATAATAGTTTTCACGGTATTGTTGCACGACGGATAACATACGCCTATTAATGCATGTATGAAATTGGTACAAAACAAAACGCAAAGATACAGAACGACCCAAGTATACAATATAAAAATATTCCAAAAAGTTTTTGCATGAGTTTTACTATACCATTGACCTCTACGAATCTGCTTGACGCAAGTAGTTCATGAATTTATATAAAAATTATTACTATTATATTGAATGTATGTGTACAGCTCCACACCAGGGTTACCGATTTGTTGGCCGCAATCTCGCTACTTTTACTAAAAACCGGAAATAAAAATTTGTTGAAATCGTTTTCCATTTGATTTATAAAAAAACGTGCATGGATTTGAAAATTTTGTAGTAGCACACTTTTTAAGAAGTACCTACTTCTTGTAGTAAATACAATTTTGTAGTACTACAATTACTTCCCTTCGTATATTTTATTGAAAAAGATGAAGTGTATAATGGTTCGGTACCTACTACAAATGTAGCGCACACTTTGTAGTCTTCGTGTAGTTTTTCCCTTCATTAATGGTTTGCATAAGGATTGAGGTAGAACCTAAACCGTTTCACCAAACCCAAACTCGGAATTGTGACAAAAATTCTTAAATAATAATTAAATTATATAAAATATTGTGTCACAAATATATTTCCCTAGCAAAAAATATTTACTATTAGTGAATTTAGGAAATAAGAATTAGTACCTGGTCAACCGACTAAAGCAAAGTTTTCAAAGTAAAGACGGCTTCACAAATCGACGATATGAGAAATATTTATGTTATACTAGCTGTTCGTACCATGAGTTGACCGGGTTAAGGATTTAGTAAAAAATAAGTTTGTGGAGGGACACAAAGGTTCCATTGTTTCGCAAAGTCTCTAATATAAACAATGTTTCCATTTAATCTAGGCTGGGATGAATGGGATATCCAGATGGGAAATGTGGCCTATGTATTTCGCAGGGACCTAAAAAATATATATGCATGAATTGGGGTCAAATCGGTCAAACGATGTAGATTTTTACAGAAAATATATCAGGGGGAGGGGGTGGGATGAAGGGGAAGGGGAGAAATGTAATCTATGTTACCTGCCGGGGCCTAAAGAATAAGTACGCAAAATTTGGAAAAGATCGGTCGAACGGTATTTGCATGGAGAATATATCAGGTGGAGGGGGAAGGGCAAAGAGGAGGGGGAAAATTTCGCCTTTGTTACTCGTCGAGTCTTAAAAAGTAAGTTTGCAGAATTTGGCTCAGATTGCTGTAAACGATATAGATTTAAATATTTGAAAATATATTGTAAAAAGGTGGTGGAGTAAAGGGGAAGAGGGGAAATTTAGCTTATGTTACCCATCGTGTCGTAAAGAATAAGTATGCAAAATTTGAGTCAAATCGGTCGAGCGGTACAGATTTACATGGAAAATATGTCAGGGGAAGGGGAGGGGGGAATTATCGCCTATGTTACTCGCCGGGTCCTAAAAAATAAATATGCAAAATTTGGGTGAGATCGGTCAACCGATGTAGATTTTTATAGTGAACAAACATAGAGACAGACAGGCATTGAGTTTTCTAGGTTTATAGGGGTTTTATACTTGATTACGTACAATAAAAAGAGCCCGAAATTAATAGTAGATATTGTAGGTATCGTATCGCACTGCAGCATTTTTTGTCAGCATCATCGTCATATCTTAGCTAATATCCATCGAAGATCTTTGCCTTTTCGTGCGGTAGTTTTCGCTATGTTCACTTCCTGCGACGGGTAGTCCTGTGAACGCCAAATTTTCTCGCGTCTTTCTCAACAATCTTTTTCGAGGTCTTCTTCTTTCTGTTCTCGGTAGGGGTTAGTTTTAGGCCTGATAATTCAGTGTTTTCAGAACATGTTCGTAATTAAAACACGAATATAATATATCGGCAAAAAATCTGCAAAAAAGGCATAATCTAATTCATCATGTTCATGCTCGTATTATAATAAACAGTTTGTTAAATATTTTTTAGTAGTTCTTGTTTTTTTCAAGTATATGAAGAGCTTATTGAATTGAATAAAAATAGTGTGAGCTAATTTGTAGATACTTCCCTGAACTGCGCAAATTATGCAATACAGGTTGACTCGTAGCTGGTGGAAAAAATTTCGGGCGAGTCTTGCTCGTTCATTTTCGAACAGAAAATACTCTTCACATTTTGGTTGGAATATCAACAATTAAGGAGATAAAAAAACTAACCCATAAAAAACAGGTTTTATTATATTCCCATTCTCATTTACTAGTTGAAACAGGTTTCTCGCCTATACCACACGTCGGGCTCGAGTCGGGCGACGAAAAATTCAAAATTATACTAAAATCATTAAAAAAAAAATAACGAAAATTTGTTGGATCATGTCGCCACGAGTCTGCCTGCAAAGTTTCAGCTCGATTGGATCACGGAAAAAGGGTTAAAAATCGATCCAAAGTTTTTTCGGCAGACAAGCGACAAGCAGACGCTACGAGTTAAAAGAAAGGGAGTAAAAAGCATCAAAGTTGACTTTTTTTTCAATATTTCTGACCAGAAATTTCAACCAGATTTTTTAGTAAGATTTTAAGGCCGGTTGCATCCACTTGGTTTTTTATGCATAGATTTTTACGTTTTCCACGATTTTCAATCAAACAAGTTTTCGTAAAAATCATACATTAAACGAAAGAATATAAACCAAGTTGATGCAACCGGCCCTTAATGATTTTATTTGACTTGTATCAAAGCGAATGAATTTTTAATATTCGTTATAAGTTGCTTTCAAACGTTTTGCACAGGATCGGTAAGAAATGTTGAAGAAAAAAAATTAACTTACAGTTGACATAACGAATGTTTTCTCTTCAAAATTTATCGAGGAAGAATTTGCTACTAGCTACAATACACCTGTATATAAATAGTTGGAGCCTTTATTTGCCATTCTGATATTCTTGTAGGAGAACATCCCCGACGGGGTGAACTGTGACGGGCTCCCCAACTCGGTGCGGCTCGGCAGGAGCTACTCGCGGTGGGCCCCCGAGCTGCAGGGGGCCACCCTGGCCTGGAGGGAGCTCAGCGTGCTACTAGCTACAATACACCTGTATATAAATAGTTGGAGCCTTTATTTGCCATTCTGATATTCTTGTAGGAGAACATCCCCGACGGGGTGAACTGTGACGGGCTCCCCAACTCGGCGCGGCTCGGCAGGAGCTACTCGCGGTGGGCCCCCGAGCTGCAGGGGGCCACCCTGGCCTGGAGGGAGCTCAGCGTGTACGCCAAGCGCCGCGCGCACTCCGGCTTCAAGAGGATCGTCAATAATGGTGGGAATGATTTTAATACCTCACGATCGCACTCTCTTCATCATGCGTCAAACGTCAAAATATAAATACGAGTCCGACGCGACAATGACAATTTTGCCACAATTTTACATCAGGACGCTGTGGGAGAAGAAATTAATACGTGCATATAAAATAAGTTTTTTCTATAAGCTTTAAATACAGCATTAGTACTTATTTCATGTCATTTTAGTCGAAACGTGAGAATTGTGAGGTCACGTATACCTACGTCTCGTTTATTTTTTATTTTTATTCTCGTCTATTAAGTGTTGGGATAACAATCTTAAGATCCCAATATTGCTATTTTCAGAATACGGCCGAATATTCTCAACCATCTTTCGAAATTTTCAATACATTATTTGATTCTTAGGGAGCCAATTCATGGAGATACTTTAAATCGGAGGCTGACACGGCGGTCGGGTCAACCTCCTCTGCGTGTGAAGTATAATGTTTACTTGAATGACTCAGCGGAGACCATGTTTTCTGAGCTAATCTTGAAATAAATGTTTCTCTGTGTAAAATAGGGCCCTTTTTATTTTTGTGAAAAATTACCATAATTATATACCCAGCTGAAAACATTCTCTTACAGTTACAGGAGCGGTCAAACCAGGATGTTTGGTAGCATTGATGGGCTCCAGGTGATAATTTTTATGTTCATAATATTTTAATATTCTCTTGATGAAAAACATTCGAAGAACGCCGACTTCTTACTATATCCATCGAAGGATACGTATACTTACCTACTTTAAAGCAGCGGTTGCCAAACATTAGAACTTCATGGACCACTAAATTCACAATTTTGAATCCCGCGGACCGCTAATAAGATTTTTAGTGTTAAATCATATATTAATAAAAATTTCTCACGGGCCACCACTTTGGCGACCGCTGCTTTACATTACATAGGAATTTAACCACGCTCCGCATACGTACAGAGAAGTAACTCTCACCGCAGATTGGCGTAATAATGCGAGAGACAGACTGACATATTAAATTTCTAGCGACATAATATACAGGCATATTATAATGACACTTGAAGTGAACATCGAGGCTACTTGACATATCCTCAAATAAAACCCACAAGGATCGGATTTCGATAGTATTCCTTTTATATATTAAAAGGAAAATTCATTAATGTATATATTTGTATAATACGGATATATTTTATATTATATTTTTTAGGTGTAAGTTAATTTGACGAGGATATCCGTTTTAAAATCAACCACGAAACTACGAGTTTGAATGGAAGTTCACTAAAATTATAGATAGTAAATTTCAGGCGATTGTATTTCATTTTTCGTTTTCTTGAGTAGGTAGGTAAATAAGTGAATTTGAAGTTTTTTTTTTCAATCAATTAGCAGCAAATATTTTTATAATATACTTAAATATACTTACCGGTCTAATAAATGCAACCTATCGAGCTTTAAGTAAGTTTTAAAAATAAATATTCTTTTTTCTGGCAATCATATTTAAACTTATTTTAATCGGTGTCAATGGCTGGCATCGTTATGACTTTAACAAATTAATATTATTATTTCCAAGTACCAACCTTTTCTTTTTTATAAATTATATGCTTCTCATTTATTTTGCGGGATAGAATAAAAGATTGTTCGACCCTTCATATCAGAAATTAAGCAGCAAGAAGGCGGCGGCCCTCGAAAAGTAGGAATTTATTTTAAAAATAAAAAATGAGTTAAATCACGAATAATAGGTGTTTTTATAAGTATGAAATGACAGTTATAATTGTTAATTTATTTAGCGGTTTTTTGTGTAAAATAGTAATATGTATATATACCATTAAATAGGAATGACTTAATGAAAAACAAAATTTATTTTCCAGTGGAGCTGGAAAAACAACGTTGATGAATGCCCTCGCGCACAGAAATCCAGGTAAACATCCCAAAATATACATGGAATGCATGGACTTCTAAATTAATCTCAAATCTTTACTTTATTTATTTTATTCATTAAATATGCTACATAACATTCTCCATACCGAAAATAAAAAATAAATATAAGTTTCCGACTGTGAAACTTTCGAAAAGGGGGCATGTTTCCGATTTACGCGAAACTTACACGATTGAAGGAAACTTTACTATTTTACATGAACACAAATCGACGGTCTCTACGTAAACTTATAATAATATCTATAAAAATACATTTGATACTTTTCTTACCAATACATAGAAAATACTCTTCTCCGCATGACGAAATTAAAAAAAAACGTTTTTAATATTTTCAGAGAAAATCTGACATAAAAGCAAACAAATACGCTCATTTTGTATGTAAAGCTAAACTTTAAGCAGTTCCCCAGTAAAATTTCTTTTTCGTAGATGTCTTTGTTTACGTAGGGATTATTGAAATGATTCTGATTCTGCTATGAATCTTACGAGAAAATTTTCCGTTTCCAACGCGAAACTGAAATACAAAGTCGCATGGATGCTGAGTCTGTCTCACCTCCTCGATTACCCGTTTGGCAGGTGGCGTGGTCGCGGACGGTGATGTCCTGGTGAACGGCCGACTTCTCGGCCCCTTCATGCGTCGACTCAGTGGTTTCATGCACCAGGAGGACCTCTTTGTAGGATGTCTGACTGTGGAGGAGCACATGACCTTCATGGTTCGTATTTTTTAGTTTAAAAGGACTGCCTCACAATATTTAATATAAGTTATGCTGTGTAATACTTTAATGGTAATAATCTTACTTTTTTCTAAAATATACCGAATTTTGTACTTACACGGTAATTTTTACACGGTTTAGATGTAGCACAGTACGAAAAATTAGAAGACTTGAAGGTTGAGGTTGTTTTGGAAGAGCACGTTAGTTCCAAGGAAAGTAGTGACGAAGAAAAAGGACCAATAACGACAAATTCAATTCAACAACAAATGATCACAACATTGAACTCGCTGCATGACTCGTTAACAAGAGTACCGGGGCATGTAGTGAGAAGCGATCGATGGATCAATAACTGATGGTTTGTTCAAAACGAAAAATAGATGGGAAATAGTATACCACCCCCAGATATCTCAAATGATTTCGTACCAAACGTGCGTAAATGGGTGTATTTACTACTGTCTGTTAGGGAGTGAAAAAAAATTATTACGGTTTTTTAAACAATTTTTTTTAAATAAAATGTTGATATTATACACAATAATATTTTTTGTGAATTTAATAAGAAGAGCGCGCGCCAGATGAATGATCAAAATCCGTCGGAAACAATCCTATGTAATCTTGATAATAATAATTATGTAAAGTAGGGGACGATGGGGTGATTGCGAACGCGGGGTAAATACGGACTAGCAGATACCTACTCGATCCCTTACTTCCGGGCCCAGCCGTCACGATCACGTGCTACTTTCCGCCATCTTATGTGCCGAGAAAACGTCCACGAAAGAAAGCTGCGCACAATTTTCAAGATAAATAAAATCAAACAATTTTGTGAATTTTGATCTAATTTTTAGTGTTTACTATTTTGAGTGCTATATCTATAAAGTAAGTGACAATAAAAAGTTATATTTTCTATCGATTACCTCGTTAATGGAGAATAAATTACACAATAACTTTCAATGATAAATTTTGTTAACCAACAAATAATTGTCGTTGTTATTTTTTAAACTCGTTGGGTTTATTGTGGACAAGGTCTCTGGGGTAAATACGGACGTCCGCAATTACCCCTGACTCGATTATATGTCAAAACCTAAATCAATTTATTACACATTTTCAGATGTCTCAAAAATATATTCGAAAAAAAAAACGAGCATACATCATCGAAACCTTACAAAGAGCTGTACAAGAAATAGAGGATAAAAATACAACTATTCTTCAGGCGAAAGAGAAGTACCTACGGCATTCCCAGGGCTATACTTCTTGACCAAGTGAAAAAGGGCTGTATTACTATTATTCAAATGTGTAGTAAAAAGTCAGTTTTTAATGAAACTCGAGAAAACTAACTGCTCAAGTTCATTTTGAAATCATATAAAGCCTTCTTTGGGGTGACAATACCTACTCTATATAAAATAGCTTTCGATTTTGATATACAGCTAATAACATAAAACATAATTTCAATAAAGGTACAGGAGTGGCAGGAATGGATTGGTATTATAATTTTATGGCTAGACACTCTAATATATCACTTAACCCTGAAGAAATAGGTATATTTTTGAAAATTTGAAAACACTTATAATCAAATATCAATTTAAAACGTATATGAATCTAGAATTAGAACTGTACTACAGAATTCCAGGATTCTTGCACCAAAGGGATTAAAACAAGTTGGTAAATTTACCAGTGCAAAGCGCGGTTCCATAACTACAGTCTTAAATTGTTTTAACGCTGGAGGCACTTATATTCCACCATTTTTCACATTCAAAAGAAAGATAATGAATGCACTGCTTAAGAGACAGTAATAGTAATATAGTAGCTAGTATTTCTGACTCTGGTTGGATAGCTGAACGAATATTCGTTTAATGGCTCCAGCATTTCAAAGAATTTGCAAAACCATCGGCTAATAATCCCGTTTTGCTAGTACTGGACAATTACGAGAGCCACGTAAGTCTGAAAGCTTACGGTCAACAATTCGGGAGCCAAAATTACAGCGTATGATACTGTAGGTCTTTATACAAAACAACCTTTAACCGAACAAGTATAGATAAAGCTATTAATAGCTTCAAGTGTGCTGTAATTTACCCAGTAGATCAGGATAAGTTCAAAGGCACTTTCGCAGGTTTTGGTTATATTATTGAACCAGAAATTCCACTTGATACCAAAAACACCAACTTTGATAATTCAAGCCAAAGAGAGTCCAAAATGAATCTCAAGTCACCTGTAATGCAGCCAATGATAGTATTTCAAGTCAAAGAGGATCTTTAGAGGCATTAAAACTCTTTAGAAACGTTGCTAACATGGAATATTCAAAATAAATAAAACATGCGAATGAATTAGTACACGCAGGTGATGTTATCAATGATGCCGATTTAAGCCAAAATATGACAAGTCAAACTAGCCAGTCTTCCTCAGTACCATTTATTGACATAGTAAAGGTACCAACTCTATAACCTAATCGTAACAAACGGTGGGTTAAAAAAACATATTCATTTTTACCAGCACACCGGAAAAAGTTTCCCTAGAAGAAAAAGAACAAAAGAAACTAGAAAGAAAAAGGAAGAATCTGAAACAAGAAGAGAAAAAACTACAAAGAAGCCAAAAAAAAAACTAAAGAAAAACGATCAAAAGTTGAGAAATTTAAATTTTTTTGAAACTGTATAAGAAAATGATGAATATTTTTGCATTTTTTGTCAGGAAAAGTAACGTGACCCCCCCAGCGAAGGCTGGATTGTGTGTTTAAAACGTTAGAATTGGGCTCTTGAGAAGTGGGCTGCTGGAACTTCTTCCATAGGCTTTATTTGTGATTTGTGTGAATGATGTGGGACCTCGTCCGTAAATACCCCATGCTGTCCGTAATTAACCCAACACCTGTCCGTATTTACCCTAAGGGCTACGGGTAATTACGGACAGACAAGGTTTTGTTTTTGATTAAAAATATATAGTTGTTGATTGATCTCGTAAAATAATTAATGTTGATTTTGTAGGTGGATAACTAAAGTTTCATAATAAATAAAGTCAGGCTGATTGTTTCTAATACTATAGGTTTTGTACGTTATTTCGCTTCTGCGTCCGCAATTCACCCATCCTCCCCTATGTAAATTTATACTTTCTTTTGGTTCAGTTTTGAGTGATTATTCTGTAATAAATAACATAATAATCAATATTTTATAAGATATAGAGAAAAATTTAAAATAAAAATGATATATAATTTACTTACACGCTTCCACAACATTTCTTAAGGGCCAAGGCACTTAATTTAACAAAAATAAGGAAGACAGAGAAAACAATTTTGAAAAAAAAGAAAATGGTTCGATTTCCGCCTCAGTCAAAACAAGAAAAAATTTTTAACGTTTACAGCACTAAGATACAGCGAAAGTCCTTTTAAAATCATACAAATTCATTGAACACCTATTAACAGTCCTCTAACGGTGCCCATTTGGGCTACAAACTTGACTTTTCGATAAACAATAATTTACTGTGCAACAAAAAATATTGAATTGCATTAATTTAATTTATAATTTACATGGGTGGAGTGGGAGAGGGGGGATTGTCGGGGGAAGGGGGAATGGTATCATTTTACAATTTGGAATTAAAAGTGTTCCAATCAATTTGAAGTGCATTTATATCTGGGGGAGAGAGTAGTGTAAAGGGAGAGAGGAAAGATGGCACATTTTTCACAAAGTCCTAAAGAATAAATATGCAAAATTTGGGTCAGATCGGTCAAACGTGTTGATTTTGAATGAGAATATATCGTAGCGGTGAGAGAAGAGTAAAGGGGGGGGAGTGGATTGACAATGACAACTTTATTTTCCGCAGGGTCCTTAAGAATAATGATCAGATAGAAAATATATTGGGAAAGGGAGTAATGTAAAAGAAGGGAGGGAAGGGTGCATATATTTTCTGCAGGATTCTTAAGAATAAGTAAGCCAAATTCAGGTCAGATCTGTTAAACGGTATAGATTTTTATTTAAAGGGCCGGGAATTTCACTTAGGTATGTTTTCCACCAGGTCCTAAAGAATAAGTATGCAAAATTTGGTTCAGATCTGTAAAATGGTAAAAATTTGTATAGAGAATATTTCAGATGGAGGGGTGGGGTAAAGAGGGAGGGGAGAAATGTCGCATATGTTAAGCGCAGGGTTGCAAGACTGGTTAACAATAAAAACTAACAATTGTCTTTAGTATTTTAATTTTCTAAGCCTTATTATCTACAGGTACCTTACATAATATGTGGGGTATAAAAGCAAAGGCAGCAGTATCCAAAAAATCTCGAATTTAGTGCATTATAAATTAGTAATCCTCGATGACTGCATTATATTTTTTTTGGATATTGCTTTGTTTGCTTTTATACCCCGCATATTATGTATTCTCATACAAATAGTTTGCGGTACCATGCAGTGTGCACTAACGCAGATGCCATACGGACAAATGAATTCTTGGACCGTTCAGAAGAGCACCCATCATTACTTTATCGTCACCCAAGCTAGTGGCAATACAATAGGGCCCCAATGCAGAATGGAAAAATAGGCATTGGAGTGGTAGATTGAGACCCAGAGGAGCGCCGGTTCAGTCGAGAGAGGGAAGAGGAAGAGGGGAAACGTGAATAGGTCAGATCCGGGAGAAGTAAATTTTGTTTAGAGTTTAAAAGTTTTTTCCACATAGATCAATTGAATATAATCTCTTAGAATTTACCGACATTGTATTAATGGCGATGCATAAAGGATTATAAGTAGATGCATTCTATACGGATCTCAAAAGCCTTTGATTAAATCAACCACCGAATACTTCTGAGGAAACTATGATACCTGGGTGTACGCAGTGATTTATATATGTGGTTTACATCCTATATCAATAATCGAAGTCAGGCAGCAGTAATACGCGGGTTTAACTGTGACGTTGAAAAAGTACCTTCTGGAGTACCCCAAGGATCACATCTTGGTCCAATTTTATTTTTAATTTACGTCAATGACTTCAAACATTACTGACATAATGCATGCTGAATTTTCTTTGTTTGAGAATGATGCAAAAATTCACAAACAGATTAAGACAACCGCTGATTGTTTGTTGTTTCAAGATGACATTTATATACTCTCAAAGTAGGTACTGTGAAAATAACCAACTTTTCCTAAATATCGATAAATGTCATATCATTTCATTTTCTTTTTGTTTGATTTATATGTATTTCTTTGTCTAATTTTCTTACTTTTTACTCCCTTTCTTTTAACTCGTAGCGTCTGCTTGTCGGCTTGTCTGACGAAAAAACTTTGGATCGATTTTTAACTCTTTTCCCGTCATCCGATCGAGCTGAAACTTTGCAGACAGACTCGTGGCGACAATAAAAATGATCTAACAAATTTTCGTTTAAAATTTTTTAATTATTATATTATAATTTTGGATTTTTAGAAATTTACATACAAATGAAAAAGTATCTACATACAAATTTACATACGAAAGAGAAATCAACTAGTCTTACTCGATCCATGGGTTCGATCAGTCGGCAGTGTTGATAGAACTTCAAAGTTGGAAACAATACAAATGAGAAAGGGAGTATAATAAAAACTTGTTTTTTATGGCTTAGTTTTTGTTATTTTTCTTGAGGTTTATATTATACATTTTGTTATTTATGGGTTTATAGGTTTATTATTTTTTTCTTAGTTTTACCAGTTTCGAGGAAACTTCACTGGTCACTTAATGAAAATTTTTTAGATATACAAGTTTTTATAACATTGTACTGTTTATTTACAAAATAAAATAAAAAATAGAGCATGTAATAGATTATGGTCAAGAGTGAAATAATATAATATAATATAATATGTATATAATATAATATAATATGTATTATGAAATCAGTTGTATTAAATTTTTAATTTATTATAAATATCTAGAATAGGATACAAGTGAATTAGGCAGAGAGAATGGGGTTGGTAACAAGAGGCATGCGGCTGATGCGAGTGCCAGGCAGAATTAGTTAGTAATTAACAATGCTCAAGACTCTAACTAGGCTTTTCTATAATATAATATTCAAATAAACTAGTCTAATACTAATTACGCTTCTTCATCAAGAAGCCCCGACTCTCACAGTGGCAAAAAAGGCAATTCAAAATAGAAGAATCAGTATTGTAGGTGTATAAAAATATCATACTACATGATTTATCAGGTAGATTCAAAGACGCGGACGCATATAGTATATGCCTCTTAGTATATGCATGACATATAGTTCAGGATATGCTACCGGAAAATATTTAGTAATTTGGAGTGCCTTAAATAAATCCAAACCTGCAGATTTTCCCATTAGGTAAATCATAAGTCTGTAAATATACATACCTCTGGATAAAAACGAGTGTAAATGTTTCAGAATACATATACATACATAATTTATAATCTCTAATACACTCAAATATTTATAATGCTTCAGGCTCGTTTGAAGATGGATCGCCGCACCAGCGCTGCAGGCCGCTCGCGAAGAGTTCGGGACCTCCTGAGGCAGGTAGGGCTCCACAGTGCCAAGAACACTAGGATAGGACTGCAGGGGGAAGACAAACTGCTCTCTGGAGGGGAAAAAAAGAGACTGGCGTTCGCAACAGAAGTGAGATATTTAAAAATATTCAACGTATTTATGTCTGCACTTCCCAGATGAATTGTTAGTTATATTATATCGTCCCCTTAGAGGTAAAACTCACTAACCGCAATATTGACCAAAATGAGTTGTGAATGCAAACATTTATATTTTTTCCATCTCTGTTCCAGGTAAAAATCAGTAAGTAAATATTCCACGTTGATTTATAGTTATTTAATGGTAAAACTCTTAATTTAAACATTTTCAATAATTTTAATATCAAATTTTGAATTTTAGATCTCATTACATATCTCAAAACTACTCCAATGTCACATAGTGAATTTTACCTCTAAAGGAACGATATTGTATACGCAAATGCATTACATATTTACATAATACACAATGTACCTACACAAAAAATTTATAACCAATTGAAAAAAAATGCATTCTATAAACTACATATGTCAATTAACACTGAGATGTAATATATTCTAAAACTTCTATTCATTTTTGTTTCCATAAGAAATGTGATCTGTGAAAAGTTAGCACTTTTTTCCGGAAAACAAGTGATAGCATTTTTTTGATATTTTCAAATAATATCTTGTAAGAATTTCGCAAATGAAGAAAATGGTTATAGCGGACAACCATTTGATTAGACCGAATTGAAACATTGGATCTACAGTCAATCATTTCTCACTTAGAAATCAAAAAAATCAATCAACAATATATTGTGATTAACAAAAAGATAATGAAATTATAGGTTGACCACAATCAAAAGACCATTCCCTAGCTTTGTCCGGTAAGAAGAAAGCGGGGGGAAAGTTGCCTGGGAAGCCTGTATTACAAGCCTCATTATGATATTCCAAATAAATATATATTTTTTAGTTTAAAAAACTACTAGAAAAACTTATTTTGTGTTAATTTTTTGCATCGTAACAACACACATATTTTTTGTGCACATTCTTTTGAATGCGGTCTAGCTATAAAAACCCACATTTTTTGATCCAAAGAAAAAGATCAATCTGTGATCCCAGGAACATTTTTAACACAAAGTAATAGAGTCTTAACACCCCGTTACACGCGCTGCAAATAATTACATATTTACACGCGCGGGGAAAACCTGTGCCCCAAAGTAATTGATGGATTATTTGTTATGTGGGTAGAAATAAAAAATAAACATATTTTATACATAATCGGTCTTTATTGGCAATTATAATGAAAACAAAAAATAAATCTTTTCTCTTTAAAAACAAGAACAAAAATATTTTTTCCTTAACCTTAGAAAATTATGAAAAAATTAACCTGGAAATTATAAATTTGAGATTTAAGTCTTCATTAGTTGACTTATTGAGATCATTTTGACTTTGGTTATAACACTAAATGCATATACTATATTTATGATCGTTACACACAGGCATGTGACATTTCTGGCATGCGGTTCTAGTCGAGCGATCTTTCGCTCTTCCACAGCCATGGCACCAGGCTGTTTTAGTCCTTTTTCGGGGTATGTCATCTTCCTGAGGTGTCCAATCGTTTTGATTTATACCCAAAAAAGCATGCTACGTTCAAAGAAACACAGCATGCAACATAAAGATGTTTCTAGGAATATAAGATCCAAGTACTTATTTGTCGTTACTAATCTTATTTATCTTACTAATCTGTTCATTTTGGTTTATAAGTACCTACCTAAAACAAACAAAACACATTTTGATTAAACCATTATAAAGCTAAGTATTATACAATTATATATAATAATAATTATCTTTACGTGAAATTCAAAATAGAGAAAATATCAAAAATGACTTAGCATCTTCAAAGAAGAAATAGTTACGGTATCTCACGTGCAGGGCACAGGCGTGGCCCACCGACACTAAAAAGTTTCCAGAGAACACATCCATTCACCAGTGCTGCCGTCGTATCACTGGCGAGTACTCAAGGACACTAACAACAGCTATTAGAAGCGGCAAGATTGTATATACATTGTTTATTAAATAATAGGCATAAATATTTCACTGGGGCACACCTGTGCCCCGCACGTGTAACGGAGTGTTAATGTGATTAACAAAAGTTTTTTGACAATTTATTTTAGTCCTTATTAATTATATAGTATATAGTAATTAGTAGTCCTTAGTATTTCCTAAGATACAAAATACAAAATTCCAATATTAATTATCAATAAGCAATATGTAATTATTTTTTTGTTTCAGTTGCTGACTAATCCAATGCTGCTGTTTTGTGATGAACCAACCACAGGTCTAGATTCCTTTTCAGCCCAGAAACTCGTTGGTATAATGAGCACTATGGCCAACCACGGCCGTACCATCATATGTACTATACATCAACCTTCATCAGAAATATTTACAATGTTTGATCAATTAATCTTAGTAGCAGATGGCAGGATAGCATTCAGTGGAAATTCAAAAACTGCTTTAGAATTCTTTGAAAGGTAATTTGTTATAACTGTAATTAATTTTTTGTATTCTAGAATATTCTGTCTGAAACTTAGTTTATAAGCTTAGTTTGTACGCATTGCCCACATACAGCACATATATCACATTTGACGACTTATGACTGACTACGGAATCTACCAGTTGACAACTGGAGTGACACCAAGTGGCTCAGATAAACCGCAGCAGCAAAATTACATACATAAATGGAATTATGAAAGTGTTACTGTGGTCGCCATAGAATAATAGTGAATCAAATTCTTGAATGTGTATCGATAGTAATAAATAAAGATTTTGATGTATTATTGAAATCTAACTGAGGATGACAGCAATATCAGTATTACAGGCATAATTAATGTGTTCATACATTTAGTTTAATTGCTGGCAGGATTTAATAGTATTATTTCATAAATGATCTGATTTTTGACCAAATTGCTCATAAATTAGAATTTCTCATGTTCAAATAATTCAAGGGTAATAATATAACTTGATTTATTCAAGAATTTGCAGGATATACCTATATGTATAACATGTTCAAAAAATATTTTATCAAACAGATGCATGTAACGGATGTCAGTTTTTGAGCATTTGTGAATGCGAATATCTGCTACCGACATTTGCGAATGCGAATGCGAACATGAATATTGAGTTTTTTTTAATTTGGCGCCAATTATGTATGGCTTAGCGGCTCAGTTTCGCGCGTTGTTTCTTTTATTTATGCTTTATTATTTTATTTATGCTTCTATTAGATCAACTCAGAGAATTTCTGAGTTTGTTTTTTGTTTTTGTTTGTTTAAAGTGTTTTCTTATAAAACATAAATTATTTATAGTTTGTAATTGAAGAACATAGTTTAGGTTCGATTTTTGTTTTTAGTTTCGTTCAAGAAGATGATTACCTAACATTAAAAACTTATGTAAAGACTGATTAAGTTCAGACAAGAATTTGTTTTTGTTGCATTATTATATTTTTTGTTTTCTTAGTTGTAATGAGAAGTTAATTGTTATTTAGTAGTAATCTGGAATTTTAAGCTTTATTACCCAAGGTAGAAGTAGATGGTAAATAATTAATACCAAATGATAAAGTAAAGTGAAGACTGATAATATGATTACGAGGTAATGTTACTTTTTCTAATAATAAAAAAAATAAGAAATGAATGGATTTTTTATTAACCTAATATTATGTTTTTTCTGATGTTCACATTCATAAAACATTCGCTCGAACTTTGCGAATGCGAATATGCAAAAATATGCAAATATTCGCGAATGCGAATATTAGTTACATCACTAGTACCTATATACATTGAGCTGACAAAATCAATACATACTAAAATGTTATAATTTTTTTACAGACACGGCTACACTTGTCCAAAAAATTACAACCCGGCAGATTTCTTCATAAGGACCCTGGCCCCGACACCTGGTTCAGAAGATGCATCTCGAGATGCAGTGAGGAGACTTTGTGATCATTTTGCTGTCAGTGATGCTGCTAAAGAACTTGAAGTTATTGTTCAATTGGAGTTCCACATAATGAAATCAGCCGGGGTAAATAATGCAAATTTAACAACAATGTCTAATATGACAAACAAAATATATAATAACATACCTAATAGTAAAAATTTATAATGTTGTTTCAGGATTCATATACGCATAAACAAAGTGATTTCAAAGAAGCATTTTGGTGGACCAAGCTGTATTGGCTGACGTACAGAAGTCTCCTGCAAGTTGTTAGAGATCCATCAGTTCAAGCAATGCGGATTTTTCAAAAAATTGTATGTTTCTAATTTTGAATAATTCATTTACCTATGAATTATTTGATTTGTATTGAAAGTTGTTAGATATCCCTCATTCAAGCCAACTGGATATTTTAAATACATAGTTGTATGATTCTAATTTTCTAATACATACATACATTATTTCACATTAGTGGTAAATTGAATTGATTAAAATAAAAAAGAGAAATTATGAAATCTCATGTGCCATTCCATAGCAAAATTAAATATTAATGCTATAAAAGATAATAATCATTGAAAATATTCTTTATTTTCTCCCTATTGTATAGTAGAGTGAATATTTTATAACGTTGCGTTCCAGCTCTATGGTAATAAGCTCTCGATAAACAAATAATGACGCCTGCTATGTACCTACCAATCATGGCAAGAATAGTTTCTAATACACTGAAATTCTCTGTATTTTATACAATCATATCAGTTTATTATGGACTTCGGACTCCACTGAAGTTGAAGAAACCAATGATTCAAATATCATAGAAATGATCATGTGTATTAATGAATAGTTTTCCTACATCTTAGTACGTAATTGCATTTCACAATCTAAAGTTTATATTTTTTTCAATTGAATCTACTTTTTTCAACATTACCTCAATATGTAATAGTTTCTATAAATCCTCGGCAACTTAGCTGTGCAACATTTCTTTTAGTAGCTGTCCAAGTCCAGTATGAGAATTACATTGCTAACCACACTTCTCGTAGTACAAAAATCACGTGGAAGTTCTTGCAGGCTGCTGCTTCCCTCACTGTTGCTATATCTTTATGTTGTCATTATTCTAGCTGCACTTTACCCACTTCCGATATCTGATGCTATATTGATCTATCCTCAGGGATATACTTTCACTGGTCTACGTAGACGCTGAAACTGACTCCCTTGAAACATCTTGGCGTTGCAAATCTCACCATACAGAATGGTTTTTGATGTATGGTCATCTTCCATGTAAGACTCGTGCCCAATATTTCATCAATGTTTGTTTTTTAAAAACTTTATAGTTTATGGCATCTTGATGCGGCTAGAACTTCCGCAACGGTAATTTTGTCTTGTGTCATGATATACCAAGATAGCTTTCCTTTGCATGTTGCAAACAAGAAAAAGCTATCACTCTGTATGCCGGCCAGGTCCGGCCTCCATAAATTGCCTTGTTAACATGAATTTTTGTGGTGTTGGATTGTATTCATCATGAAATTTAATAAAGAAAGAAGCACAAGTTCTTCTGTTCTGATAATGGATTAAATACTACCATTGCTATCCATTAGCCACTCGCTTCTCCAATAGCTACATTTACATCTTTATTATATCTTATAGAGGAAACATTGATTGCAATAAAGAATTCGACTTTTATATCTATTAAAATAAAAATAAATACAAAAATATACCCATGCATATCAAAACAAACACTAAATTTCACTTTAAAAAGTCATGATCTACACACCTTTTTCTATACAAAATTAATTTTAATTTTAAAGATTTACATATATTTATTCTTATAAGGATTCTAGATAAAATAGATAGATACCAGATTTGATGCAAAATTTTTGATGTTTTTACGAAAAATGAAAAATATTTATTGTATAAAATCAATAATAAAACCATTGATTGTTATAGGTCCTTCCATTTAAGAAAGACAATGAAATTAGTATGCACCTTGTACACACGGCACAAGTGTTTACCACTGTTTCCCACCTTTTTATGAGCTTATTTATTCCATTAGCCCTTTCAACCCGGATCGATACGATTATGCGCTCACATAAAAATTATTTCCCGCTAACTAAACCTTTTTTAGGGTTCAAACCAGCCTGCAATGATCGTGCGTTCATGCGCGCGATTCATCATTGCAGGCCGGTTTGAACTCGAAAAACTGTTTAGTTAGCGGGAAATATTTTTTATGTGAACGCACAATCGTATCAATCCAGGTTGACAGGGTTAAAGTAAAATTTTTGTGATTTTGGTGCAAAAAACGAGTCAAGAAATATTTTAACTTGTATTATTGTATAAATTTTTTTGTCATTAAAAAAAAATAGTGACCCGAACAAATGTTAGTCGAAGGAGCGAGATCTGGTGGGTGCTTAGTAACACTCCAATTCAATTCTTTGAGCTTATTTTGTGTCATCATCACCACATGTGGTCGCGCTTTATCCTGGTGAAAGAGTGCTCCTTTCCGTTTGTCAAATGAGTCTATACTTTTAAGGTGTAGTGTGAAGTTTTGTCAATTCACAATATAATTTACCTACCTTTAATTTACCTCATAATAAACAAAAACCTTGCAATCCCATCAAACACATTTTTTTTTAATGCATTTTGGCTTTCAAAATAGTCAGTGGGGCTTTCCCAGGCTTAGACCAATTTGCGTTATATTATTGTAAACTATCCATTTTTCATTTCATGTCAGTAATCAATGCATAAAAGATTTGTGCTTTTATTTAGCACACAAAGAAACGCATGTTGAAAAGCGATTCATTAAATTCTATGCTGAAAATTGATGAGGTTTCCAAGTCGTACCGCAAAATCAGCCCTGTGTGCTTCAGATGCCTCATCATAGTTGATCGGTCGACTCCCATCTTCAGCAAGAACTCTGTGATATTTTGATGTAGTTCAATGTCAGTTATGACCATCAATGTGTCATCGTCAGACTTCGAAACAAACCCAGTTTTTTGTTTGTCGGCCAATGAAAAATCCTCAGATCCAAATTTTATAAACCACCTCTGTGACAGTCGAACTTTAGTCATTTCTATACATATAGTTACATCGCAAAGGTTTTTGACACAAACACAATATTTATTATCTTCATAAAATTCGTAATGTAAACAGGGACATGAGTGCAATTTTTCTCTATGTTTTCTGATTAGGCCAAAACTGAGTATAAAATGAAAAGAAACTTCCTATATATAATAGAGTAGTATAAAAACAGATTTTATTCATCAGATCCGAGATTTTTTTGTATAAATGTCAAAAAAAAGTCAAATCTTTTGATGTACCTACATTGATATAGATACTAGGTATGGAATAGTCACGATGAATACAGTGTTTTTTTTCCTTTACAGTTGATAGCAGTCACTGCAGGGCTTTGCTATTTGGGTACCAATTCTTTTACACAATCTGGCATTCAGTCAGTGCAAGGAGCACTATTTATATTAATTTCGGAGAATACCTTCAGTCCCATGTATTCTACCTTGGCTCTGTTCCCACAAGAATTCCCCTTGTTTCTTCGAGAGTTTCGGTCAGGATTGTACTCAACAAATCATTATTATCTAGCCAAACTCATATCCTTAGTAAGTATTCAATTTTTTTTCCTAGATTTCCTTCACATTTAAATTAATTTTAAAATGACTGGAACTCATATCTATTTACGAATATGTACTTTTTTCAGAAATTTTACTTTACTCACTTTTTTTATTTTTTATTTTATTTATTTTATTCAGTTTTATAAAAATACTTTTAATCAACTTCTTCCATATTCCTTGCTCTAAATTCTATTTTTTTTGTTTATCATATAATTGATTAAATATGTGGTAGTGTAAGGGCAATACTTTAGTTTCCAGGTTTGATAATAGAGCCGGTAATATTTGCTTTGATAGCATATTGGCTCGCCGGACTCCGTGCCACATTTTATGCATTTTCCATGACATTAGTCATAGCTGCCATGGTTATGCATGTTTCAACAGCTTGTGGTAAATATAATTATTACATTACATAAAAGTAAATTTAAAATGTATGCAATCTAAAATATTAAATTTACATAGAAATTTTGCTGATAATAAATAACTTTTTTTTTAAAATAGAAATGCGAACACGGAATACATGTCATATTAATATTCTTACTGTTTTCAAACTAAGCTATGAAAATTGGACTACCTTGATGGTTTGGAGTGAGGTTTGAACCCGCGACCTTTGGATCACGAGGCGAGAGTTCTAACCACAAGACCAACAAGCTACTTAAAAAGCCATTTTCCATTAAATAAATCTAAATAATTAAATTATTTAATATATTATATATATAAAGTATGTACCTTTTATTCCTCACGCAAATAATTCAATTTCCGCTTGTTATGGCTGTGAGAGGACAGTAAAGATTTTTCTGGGTTACTCTGCCAGTCACACAGTTTTTGTCATAGCCGATGTTTCAGGTCTCAGTTTATGGAAAACAAGTGAGGTGAAGCTAAGAATACCAAAGGCCATATGGAAACATGTCATGGACCTCTAACAAAATCTTTTATATGCAAAACAGCAAAGGATGTGAAAACCAATAGGCAGTGGATTAATAAACTCGAACGCAAGGAAGTGGATTTAATGAAGGCGTTTGATAGAGTGGTACTCAGAGATGTTGTAGATATTTTGGTGAATAAGGAAATATCACCCTCATTAATAAAAACTATATAAGATTTGATACCAATGGCAAAACAAAAATCAAAGTGGATGTTGAACTTTCCAGGGAAAAACCAATGACAGGAATCAGACAGGGTGATAGTCTTAGTCCATTTTTGTTCAACTTGTTTATGGATGAAATAATAGAGGATGTGAGAACTCTTAGACTTGGGTACAGGATGGGTGATAAAATCATTAATGTGGTATGTTACGCTAATGTTACTGTACTGGCCGAAAACGAAGATGACTTACAAAAAATGCATTACATATAAGTTCCATCCTGCATGTAGGAGGTAAAAATCGATCATGGTTATGAAATTTAACTACCTTGGGGTAGAGATATCTAGCTGCAGCGATCTGTATAACGAAGTCAAAGAGCAGACAAACAAAGCAGCGGTTATCTCCGGATGCTTTAGAGACACTGTATGGGCCAATAAGCATATGCTAGTGGAAAGCAAAGTCAGAATATATAAAACATCCATAAGACCTTTCATGACATACGGTATCGAAGAAAAAGATGAAGACCCTAAGACCCATTGCGGGCAAGACCCTCAGAGACAGAGTACCCAATGCAGAAATCCGCAGAACCTGTGACATACAAGACATTGTACGATGGAGCTGGCAGAGAAGTTTCTGGAGGGACCATGACAAAGAATGGACTAGACAAGACTTCCCAGAGCCATGTTGCGCAGGATTCCAGAGGGACGCCGACCGCCAGGGGGACCACCAAAGAGATGGAGAGAAGGTTGGACGTCCTCATCATAAGACCAGGACTGACCTGTCAATATAAATCAAGGATCTAATAGAAGAAGAAGAAGAATGCAAGGTTACAATGAGTTTTTATAGGAAAAACTGTTTATACCATTAACAAGAGGGTTATCAAAAAAAGAAAACAAATAAATAATCTGGCTCAGCATTTACAAGATACTGCTTTCTCTGCATTTTTTTCTTCCTTTGAGCCAATAATGTTAAATAGGTAAGCCTAAAAGTCATCTTTCAGGCTTATTTAAAGTCAAAAGCTTATAAAGGGTGTAATAGAGATTTACAAACATGGCCTGAAGCTATTTATCATATGAGATTATGATTATAATATCTTATAACCATTACATCTGTCCACAACTATTGTTCACAAATCCATTTAATGTAAAGCAAGGAAAAAAATTGTAGCGCTGAAGAGTGATTTGCAATGTTACTGCTTTGCCAACAAGTCTTCCAACGCAGTATTGCCAGTTTATATGTCTGCATTCCTGCATGGTGGATGAACAGTATGGTCAGATTTTGAATTTTCACCACTTTGATCTGAAATTTCGGTTATGACAAAAATCGGCCCCATATTTACATATTTTGATGATTTGCTTTTTAACTTAAGGGAAGTTTATGAATGTATTTTAATAAATCCATTCTTCTTAAAACCTTTTTTTGTAGTGTCGACCAGGTAGACACATCTGCAACCTGTATTTTAATATTAATTGAGTTTTCTCCTTTTCACAGGCTGTATGTTTTCCTGTGCTTTTGACTCTGTTGCACTGGGAATGGCATATTTGATACCATTTGATTATACACTCATGATAACTTCAGGACTATTTGTGAAACTTAGGTATGCATTAAGTTTACTTATACTTTTACAGACAAAAAATAAATAATAAATAATTTATTACCTGAACTAATTATTTATTATTGTTTATTAATTATTTATTAAGTACTGTAATAGAACCTCGTTAATTGAAAATTTTAGGGACCCAAAAAAACATTTCGAATTAAGTATGTGGAACCTCCTTAATTTGAAATTTGCCAAAAATCGTAAAACTTATGAAAAAAGCCATTAATTTTGTGAAAAAGTCTGTATTTTTTATATCTGCATATTCCTAGAAATCATTTCGAAAACACAATATTTATTATGCTATTTCAAAGATAGCAACATTTCTATTACTTAAGTACCGAATATTAACATAGGTATTTGTTGTTCTCACTTGCGAAAAAATTTAAATATTTTTTTTCATTTTTGACAAATCTCAAACACATTTGAATTATGTGAACTAAAATTTATTGATTTAAGGAGCAAGGGCTAAAAATGATTTGGAATTACGAATTATTGGCATTTTCAAATTATCGGTGTTAATCTTAAAGTTAAAGAGTAGCTTGTTGGTCTTGTGATTAGTACTCTCGCCTCGTGATCCAAAAGACACAGGTTCGAATCTCACTCTAGACCACCAAGTTAGTCCTATTTTCATAGCACGAGTGTTTAGCTTAGTTTGAAAATAGTTAGATTATTGATGCGACACTATTCCGTCTTCGCATCTCTATTTAAAAAAATCTACTATAAAATTAATATTATATTTATATATTTTAAAAATTTCGAATAATGGCAAAATTCGAATAATCAAGATTATTGTCTTTTAATTATTTATTACCTGAATCATTATCTATATAATTATTTAACTTAAGCATTTACACGACTAACAAATAATGCATAAAAACTTTAATGGAAAAGATCATTTAACTTTTAAAAAGTATGTATAACATTAAGTTCGTAACTCTCTTGAAATCTAAGATGTTGTGACCATCATAAAGCTTAATAAAGAATTTTTCTAAATCAAAATGAGTTCTACAGCATGAATATTCTATATTTTTTAGTGTTATTTAAGTTTTTAGTGTTATTAAAGATAAGTATTATTTATTCATTGTTTTGTTTACAGTTCACTGCCAAATTATGTATCATGGGTTCGTTTTATGTCATGGCTAATGTACTCTAATGAAGCAATGACGATAATCCAATGGCAGGGAATCACAAATATAAGTAAGGCCTTTTCGTATTAGTCATTTTAATAATCGCAAAGACTGTATATACCATTTAGAATATTTTGAAATAATTTGATATAAAACTATTAACATAAGCTATACTTGATATTTTTTTAAATAAACAAACCAATAACATACAATATTTGAAAAGACAAAAGAGTCACAATCGTTTATATTACTATTTTATATAAAATATAACACCAAAGTATATGGTAATAAATATAGTTATAAAAGTAATAAATATAGTAAAAAATATAGTAATAAAAGCTTAAACTTAGCAACTGTATTACTGAGTTTCTTCACCGAGAGGAATACATTTTCAACAAGAAAAAAATATAAATTTTTGCATTTTCTTCCAATTGAACAACCCATTTTCATAAAAATCTATGCTTTAAATGAACCATTACTTCAAACCTATTCGATACAACTGGCCCTTAGAGGATGTTTATTAATGTTATATTTAACTATTTTTTATTGCAGCATGTGAAACTCCAGAGTTGCCATGTTTACAAACTGGAGAACAAGTTTTAGATACTTATAGTTTTTCTAATGAAAATCTTTGGAAAGATTTGTTCGCAATGTTAATACTTTACGTAATCTTTCACTCGATTGCATACTTATTTTTATGTTACAGAGCTAGACGAAAGTAATTTGGATTTGGTTACATTTATAATTTTATGATTTATCTAAATAAAAAATATTTAAGCAAGTGTATATGTTTTTTTTTAACTTTATTAAAAAGATTGTGTATTTTACTCATTCATGCTAAAACATAGTAAGGTGCAGCGTTGGTATAAGTGCATCTACACCCAATATCTCTAAACAGATAAAACAAATTTTGAAACAATGTCCCTTTACTTATACCCATAGACAAGACAACAAAAACCATTAATATTGAATAATCTTGTCAATACGCGTTGTAAAAAAAATTGTCCATGATTTTTGGCAGTCAAAAATATAATGTTGCTTTCGATGTCGCTATATTCTAAAAAGTGTTAAAATTTTGTTGTTATTGCTTGCCCAACGTAACTTAGCGTGCGGCGAATTTTGAACTAAAACCTGCCCCGCCCGCACCCGGCAGTAACCCCTCGCCCTGTCATTTAGTTCAATTTTGTATTTGGTCGTGAACTGTGACATCTTGATTACCAATATACACTGAATTATTATGTCCTAAACATCCTAAACAGTCCAGGATGGTGCAAAAACAATTGCCAATGAAGTATTAAAGTTTTGCGAAGCTGAAAAAGCGAATAATGGACCGATATTACTGTCTGACAGTTTGACAGATAGAACGGCTGCCATTACTGCATGGTTTCTTTAGTGCTGCCCTACCAAATTTCTGTATTTAATACGACACCGGTCACCGGACATTCTGTACATTATGTATGTATTGTGTAATAAATTTACACCCTGACAACTTCTTACGCGATAGGGACGCCCTCCCTCGCACGCCAAGTTATAGTGGTACGTCTATACTGTCGGTGCAGAAATTCAAATTCAATTAAGTAGTGACATATATGTCTAATTTGTCATTAGACACACTATTCTTCATAAATAACCATTAAATATTTCAAATTTAAAAACATAATAGATATTTTTCTAAATGGGGCAGATGCATCTACATTGGTATGTCTAAAAATTTTTTTTTTACATATATATTTTGCATGTTCAAAATAGCAATTATTATTTTATATATGTGAAAAATTCTCAAAGATATCTCTGCCTTAAAACTTCGAAACTGGAGAGAGCTGGCACTAGACCGAGATGAGTGGAGGAAAATTAT
Source organism: Agrypnia vestita (assembly GCA_016648135.1). NCBI lineage: Eukaryota > Metazoa > Arthropoda > Insecta > Trichoptera > Phryganeidae > Agrypnia > Agrypnia vestita. Next base: position 112,896 of record JADDOH010002353.1, read on the forward strand.
TGAGGAGGCCAAGACCCAGCAAGGGTTGTAGTGGCAAGAATGATGATGATGATATGTGAAAAATTATTATCTGGCCTGCTGTATACATTGAAAACTCATTAAAATTCTTGATTAATAAATTGTAATCTTTCATTGTACCTAATTTGAAGAAATATATGCAACACTTACCCAGACTCACCTTATTTGTAAGACCAATTAATAGCTTGTTGGTCTTGTGGTTAGGACTCTCACCTCGTGATCCAAAGGTTGTGGGTTCAAAACTCACTCCAGACCAGCAAGTTAGTCCTATTTTTGTAGCACAAGCATTTAGCTTAGTTTGAAAATAGTAAGAATATTGATGTGACACGTATTCCGTGTTCGCATCTCTATTTTCTTTTCAAAAAAAAAAAAAAATTAAGTATTGTTTTACTTTGATGCAACATATACTGAAAATACATATTTTAAAAAAACTTGTTGATCATCACAATGTACATGCATACATACATAGATTACAGTTATAAGTAAGGAAATAAAATAACGAAGAATGTAAATTAAAAGAACGAGAAATAGACGATACGCACAGGTCTGCCTGATGTTACGGCGGACACTCGAGTGGTATAGCGACGCACCCTAGCTCAACTCCTTTGTTCCAGTATGTTTATGGGCACAGTGATTGTATTATGCTAATATAAACAAACTATGATAAATGCTCTGGGTCAAATAATAGGTACATGGCGCAGGGTTGGGCAGGTACTGCCACAGTATTATTAAGTGTGTGTAAGTGAAAGTAAGTAAGTGAGAATATACTGGAAAAACATTCTAAACAAATTAACAATTATTTAAGTTTTTTTCAAGTAGCACAAATTTCTATGAAAAACGGAAATTAGTTGAAAAATATCATAATGTAAATAGTTGACTTAGATCTCTTGGCTACTAGAAGTACCGGATTAAAAAACTCCTTGCTCCTTCATCTGACATATTAATGCGTTATAAAAATAAGAGTTTTTAAATTTTGAAAAATATTAAGAAATAATAAATTAATTAATTGGGGAGTCGGATAAAGTTAATAAAATTGGATTAGTTGGGAGTCTAGTGTGTGTTGGTGGTATGTATGGTGAGGTGTATAAGAGTTAGGGAGGGAGGGGGTGGAAAGAGAAGATGGGAAGGTGGGAAACATGTAACGAAATTTCTGCTAGCATGGGGCAGGATTACACTCTGCCAAGGAACATCTTCGGTCTATTTTTAATTCATGAATTGGGGTTCGCGTAATGTAAATAAAATATTGATGTTTGTATTAAAAACTATCCTTCTTTGCTACATATTTTTTTAATTTTAAAAATGGAAAATATAAATTAACAAAGGATCAAATTGCTTCTTGAATTTCAGACATAATTATTTTAATTTATTGTAGTTTTATTGATTGTTGACATTCATATTTGATTTGATAACTATTATTTCATTTGATGTAATTTTGTTTTACTTTATGTTTTATTTTTTTATTTTTCTTTTATTTTTATTTATACATATATATATATATATTTAATGTTTTATTTTTCTTTATATATCACTTTATTAATTGTTTTTGATAGAATTAAACCTTATCTCCTTTTTTTATTATTACCTATTAATCTAAACATGTTTATATATATTGTTTCTTTAATGGTACGTTGTACCGTGTATTAATTAATTAAATAAATAAATAAATAAATCACATGTTTAACAATGAACAGTTAACCATGCCTATATTTTAAAAGTGCAACGTTGCCGTCCCGCGCAATTTAACAAATAAGGCCCCACACTGTCTTCCTGCCCCTCTCCATAGTCAGCAGCGAATTTGTGCTCACATCAGTTGTATGACGGGTGATTCGGCATTAACTGGCACCACAAGTTGTAAAAAAAGAGTAATTATTTTTCTATTTAACATCTTTCAGTTCAATATTACAAGTAGGTTTCTAAATATGTTAACTCTGTTGGTATCTTTTATGTGCTTTTTCGAACATACATGTAGTGCATGTAGCGTTAATCATTTATTAAAGAGTTAAGGTTGTTATTACGTAGTTAAGGTTGTTAGACATATTTAACTGTAACTGGGTGCGGATATTTTATACGAACCGTATGTTTTTACGAAAAACAATTCTTGACGTTTCGTCCTCCTTCTCCTGATGACGTTGAATAAGAATTTAACGAAACATCGAGAATCGTTTCTTGGAAAAACATACGTTCCTATCGCGTAACAAAAGTTGTCAGGGTGTAAATTTATTACACAATACATAATGTACAGAATGTCCGGTGACCGGTGTCGTATTAAATACAGAAATTTGGTCTGGCAGCACTAAAGAAACCATGCAGTAATGGCTATCTGTCAAACTGTCAGACTGTCAGACGGTAATATCGGTCCATTATTCGCTTTTTCAGCTTCGCAAAACTTTAATACTTCATTGGCAATTGTTCTTGCACCATCCCGGACTGTTTAGGATGTTTTGGACATAATAATTCAGTGTATATTGGTAATCAAGATGTCACAGCTCGCGCTCAAAGACGAGAATGAACTGAATGACAGGGCGAGGGGTTACCGCCGGGTGCGGGCAGGGCGGGTTTTAGTTCAAAATTCGCCGCATGCCAAGTTACGTTGGGCAAGCAATACAATTAGTTAATCATTTAAATATGATCTTAACCTAAAACATTTAAGAAAGGGCTGTTCAACAGTTAACCAACTTATTCGATTTGAAAATACATAGAACTCCAGGAAAAGCGTAATATAGACAGTTACTTCCGAAAATATGCTATTTCACAGAAGAAGAAAAAGGAAACACGCAACTTAAGAAAGTATAGCAATGTCTATATCCAATCTAAATATCTAAAAGAAAAAATAATTGTCTTAATTTTTTGTTACTTTAATAAAATTTCACTGTAATGATAAAATAAAGACAGATTTCGTAATACCCTGTGTCATTATTTCTTTATAAATAAATAAAACATACTTTGTGGTTCAATCTGTATACCATTATTCGTTGTGTTAATTGTATACCAGAGGTACCCCCTGGTTAATTGTGTACCAGAGGGTGTACATAGGAGCCAAATGCCATTTCAAAAAATAAACTTTCCATGAGTACCATTAGTAAAATGACTATTTAAATGAAAACATGTAGGCAACTAACGAACTGATGCATGACTAAGTCATGACTATTTCAGTTAAAACTATATTATGCCTGAGTAATTACGAGCTATGGTGGTTAGAAATTTGGGTTATTCATTGTTGAACAGGTGACTTTATGATTTTTTTAAATGTCCGAAATACTGTAGGTGATTGATCTAACCCAAAATATGTTCAGATCCATCCCGAATTGAGTAGGACCATAGAGCAAAGGATGTAAGTATTTCATAGATACATAAATTTTCATTTATATTTGGATAAGTGAAAAATATTTATTTACAAATGAAAGTAGAAAAAAAAACATCTTCCAGGAACTGCACAAGGCAGTTTTACGTTTTCCGGATATTCATCCCGTAAAACTTTTCAAAACTTACGACATCTGTGTAGCATTTCATAAAACATCTTTCATTCATCAAAACTATCATGCTATATTTTAATGAGTACAGATGTCGCTAGTAGTTTAGTTTACATATCTGAAATATATTTGGCGCACGCGCTGTTAATTTTGTCCGCCATATTTTTAGTATCTCTGGACGTGTTTTGTGCTGTCGGATACGAGCTGCCGGATAAACAATTTTATTACATAGATTAATTAGTTTATCTGTCTGTGACACATTGCAACGATTTCTAAGTGCTCTTATATATTTTAAAAAGCCTATTAATAAAATGTACAAAATCGGTATCCTGTTTATATTCGCAATATTATGCGGTGACGATCGAGAGTTTAATTGGAACAGGTTGAGTTTCGTCGGTGAATAAAAAAAATTGTTTTTACTAGACTCGTGTTTATTATATTTGCATTGTGCTAGTTAATAATTGATTTTTGCAGTAATATATGCTATAAATGCTTAAGTGTTTTAATGTGATGCTGAAGTGTACCTGTAATTATTTGTTTTCCTCGGTGATTGCAGCAGTAACAGGTTCGTATGTCAACAATATTTGACAGGTCACGCCAATATTACATACATATATACATATCGGTTATTTTAAGTGCTGCGTGATGTGCAACTAATCTCTTCAATAATCGTGTTGATAGCCGTAAAAATTGAAAAACAAAATACCACGCCAAATTCATTTTTTTAATAAATATTCTGTCGCTAACCTTACTTATCAATTTTGCAATCTCGTATATTTCTATATATCACTCTCAAAATTGCTCTCTTTATTTGAAATTTACCGTCAAGCGTCCAATAGGTAAAAATACCAAGAACCCACTTACATTATACATACCTCGCGACAGATAGCCTCTCTTATCAATGGGTATTTCAAGCTAACGGAGATAAAAATATCGAATTTTTAAACTTTACCTGAAAAAAGTATACACAGTATTGGTTTGGAACACATCGATAAGGAGGTTATATTTTCAACCTCAAAAGTGCGTTTTAAAATAATGCTGGTCTGGGACTCTAGTATGTAAACACAAGTCCACAAGAGGGCTATATTTCTTAATATAACGAGTTTAGATTTTTGTTAAATAAATATTTGTACACGATGTTCATTAATGTATGCACACATAATTCTGATTTGGTTCCAGATCGATTTCAGATAAATAAATCATTGTATTACTCGCCAACAAAATCTCAGCTTATGTAACTTACATTTTTCCAGCTTTGATTACGAAAATTATTTTTTAATGTGTACAAAATTTACACCGCAATAATTAATAATGATGTAGAAATTCCTTTCACAATTTTTTCGTAATATCTTTATCTATTTCCATTGATTTTTACGTACAAAAACAAAATGTGTCAATTAATTGAATAATCGTATGTCGATTTTCACGACTGTCAGATAGTAATAAAGCACGCTCTAGGCGATTTGCCGAATTTGTTTTGGTTGTAGCCGACGTTTGGAGTTACACTGCTCGGACTGTTATCAGGGCTGGTGATTTGGCAATATCGCGAATCATTATGGGTTCACTTTTCACATTTTCCTCGTAATGTCTCTGAATGCCACTGAAATGTAACTCACAACGTCGACTGCAACAAATCTGATGCGACAGAATAATTCAGCTTCATGACAGTTGGCTTATTATATGCATGACTTAGTGAATATTCAATATTTTATAATTACATTAATATAAATTTTTGCGAGTACCACTTGTATCGTACCACTATTTTAAATAAATGTATTTTCTAACAGTTAAATGTACTTAGTATATAGGTAGTAGGAAGTGTAGGAAGAGTGCCGTCCAAGCGGTAAGTCCCTGACCCGATCAGGGTGAAGAGGATGAAGACAAAGATTATACAGCATATTTTTTTTACCCACGGTTTGTGAAATCATTATTAAAGTTTTATCTACAACTCGCATTTAAAATCAAGTATTTATCACAATGTTCTAGAAAAATACTTATATTTTCGTAACATGTACCTACCTTAAATCTATAATTCTTGCACATTACAAACCAACAACCTACTTTAAATCAACCATAAATTAGTTACTTTTCACCGTTTCATTTTTATTCCTATTTTATGTTTATTTATTTTATTCGGAATAAATTTATATCATTGAATATTTTATTTTGTGTAAAATTCGCCCATTGCTTTTCGATATATGTACATCTTGGTATTATGTAATGCAAACTTTATTTCTTTTAAGATTAGTTAATATTGTCTCTTAGACAACTTTTTGCAGTTCAAAATTCAAACGCCATTTAATAGCAATGTGTGTAAATGTACTCTTGAATACAAATATCTCCGCGTCTTATCAACTATTTATTTTATTTTGTGCTTATCAGAGAATAAACATAATTAATGTGATGAATTATCCAAATAAACCTATCTGTTCGGCTTATTGCTGTGAATACATCGCTTCTAAGAAACTTCTTAATTTTGTATATACTCCATTGACCGTCTGAACAGGTAGTTAAGGCGGTACATTCACTGCAAATGCATATTTCGGCGTTTTTTTACGAAAATGTGGGATTTTATTATTCATTTATATCAGAATTTATATGATAGATTGCAATTTTTTAGGGCGTTAACTTAGATAGAACCTTTGTTCTTATATAAAAGTAATAAACTGAACATTATTTACAATAATTAAGAAAAATATAGGCATTAATCCACAGGCCGCGGCAAAAAAAACGTTTTTAATGTTCCCGGGCAAAGTGTGATTCGTTTAAAATTTGTATGTAAGCATAATATGTTTTTTCATACATATAAAGTTTACTTAATTATCTAGAATCTGTACTTAGGAAATTAAGAAATATTCAATATTAAAAAAGATATCATTTTTCAAACATGCTTAAATATTCACGATTTTTGGTCATTTTCAAATGTTGTTTATTCATATAAAAAGATGATTTTAAACGATATATTGTATCTATATTCGCACTTTGAGTCTTCATTCACTATTAAAAAGCTAATTTTTTTTTATAAAAAACACGTTAATTAATATTTAAAAATAAAAATTCTGTAGTATGAAATGTGTCAAAAAAATATGCAGTTTGCAGATCACAATCCGCGCGCCAGCCGGGAGAGGCGGACGCGCTCATGTAGTCCGATCATTTTTTCATAAAAAATCACTTTAAAACGTGTTTTTATGCCAAATTTGACTTTAGTTTAAAATAATATCATATTATATATTCGAAAGCAATCTATTCATCGCAGATAATAATGTTTTTTTTTAACTAGTTTTGTATTAAATTGCATTTCTACTCATAACCTAACGTTGAACGCATGTCACTTTTGCTAACTTGCTGTGTTCACTATAATCGTGTTGATTTCATTGTTATTTGAAAGTCAAGTAAGATATTAATTTACGAGATAATTTTTGAAATATAGATAAATGGTTTTTATTTTTATTTTATTTTTAATTCAATACATATTGTTGTTGTAGTTTTTTTGTTTATTTTAAATAAAAATTATTTAAATTCAATTATTTTCACAGGTGTTTTGACATTTCAGTCGGAAGTCAAAATAATATCTAAATCTGCTTATTCGACAAAAGTTTTAAATTAAAAAACAGTGATATAAGAAAAATTGTTGTTTACTTTTTTTTTTACAACACCTAAATTATTGGAGAAATATACATACGCTTTTTTATATTCTAGACTTAAAACATTTAAAATTCTAATAATGGTACGCGCGCATGACTTGCGTTCCCATATATTTTAAACGTCGGTACTCCATATGGTTGTCTCGTTTCCTCGCAACCTTTCTATCTCACAAGGACATGTAAAAAATACGCTCTTGCAAGGTTTATCTGATATGACGTTTGTTCATGTCTCGATCTCGTATTGAAGTAGCATGATCTATCCGACACATATCGCCACTTTGACAGCTTAAAAAATGTATGTACCGCCTTAATGTTACGAATATTCCAATAAATTAATAAAAATATGCTCTGAAACCGAATACGTAATCTTGTTTCTTATTACGAAAACGTGCATTTGGATGAGAATGTGTGGTTGTATAAGTAAAATCTAATTTGAAAACGAGCCACTAGTTGCGTTTTAAAAAAAAATGAATATGTACTGAAGTTGAAGTTCTTATAGTGCACTTGTAGAATATTATCGCGTGAAGTAATGACCTTGCGCTATGCTGCACCATTATGCACAATCTTTAGTGTGACTGTGTCATAAGACTCCAATTCTAAAGTATGTTTGTGCACTTATTGTTTTGAATACTCCATCATAAAATATTGTTTAGCTAATGGTATAGTTATTATACATTGTACAATTTTAAGGCCATTCTTAGTGTACATATTTTACATAACTTTAGAATGAAAATACATTTTTTATACTTTTCAACCCATTTTAATAATAATATATTATATAATGTTAAAAGTAATAGAGTTATTTGTATTTAATTTTCAATGCAGTTTCCGGGATTGTTTGCATACCTGCTTTTTTGATAACATCATGTCCTGTTGTAAAACACTATTTTTAGTATTCACTCTCGCATATTATGGTCGTGTTCTGCTTCCCTTACCACCCGATGGTAGCGCGATACGTGAATACAAAGGAACAGTGAAGCAGTCACCTTTTAATGGGCTTTTTTAAGCTCAAGGGTTCTTTGAATGCTCCTCGAATGCCCATTTAATGTTCTAACTGGCACTCGGGCCACTGAGCACAACATGCCGGAGTGCCCTCTGTTCATTTCCCCATCCTTCCCGGGGGAGGGCCGTCCCTGGGATTATTTACCCATTACATTTCGTCTTTCTCCTGGAATTCTTCGTCACATTCTCCACTGGTCCGACGAAAATGGCGCACTACAGGCTTGAACGCTACCGAAGAATGGAAATATTCACTTATACCAGTTCGGCGTGTTTGAAAAACTGACTTGAGTTGGCGTACTTGGCGGGGTGTCAACGAATACTTGCTCTGGAAGACGCCGTCTTCCATGAACATGACCAAGTTTTTACACTGAGTGGGAGTACCTTAGTAGAAGCATTATTCTGTATCGATCATCATTTATTTATCTACACATATTTATTTTTCAGCTCGCTGACTGATATTTACGTTAATTTGTTATTACTTTGTACAAATTAGTTTTAAAAGTGGAAATAACAGTTACGTAAAATATTCGGCATTGTATTCATGTAACGGGCTCCCGCGATCACTATTTCTATGATTGTAGCTAATAACCTCATTTGTAAGACTAGAATAACAGCTACGATCTCAATAAATATCTACAGATTGATTACGATGATTATGTCTGTAGGTAGAAGAGGATCAGTACAGTACGGTCGTTTTACAGATATAAACGAGAGCGATATTGTCTTATTTTTTTACGCCTTAACAAGCAAAGGGGACCAATTACAGAAGCGAAACTCATCAAAAAACACCCAGGCTTGAATAAATTACATAGATTAATTGTGCATGATAAATGTGTGTATCTTAAATAATAAACCTCCAATTATTTGAATCCTGACAAAAACGTAAGATTGCTAAAAGCCCCGACGAAAAATCTCCGTAGAAAAAAGTCATAATTACTACTGAAATATCATATTACTGTCGCGCTGTCATAATTATTCAACAGAAACAAATCCCTATAAACTCGGTCGTACTTGTCAAAACAATATACCTAAGATGTAATGAGTTGAAACGATAAATTACCCCGGTATCTAAAACTTTTATTGACAACCGTGGAACAATGGTAATAGTAAATGCTAAGATAAATATATAGATTGTTGCGAAAACGGGTTTTTTGATTGGTATAAATCGCAAAAATCTGTGTTTTTCTTAACTTTTGCTATTACTACTGGTCAAACAACTGGCTCTTAAACCTTAAACGTTCAAAATATGTCGAAAAATTACGAAATCAAAACATGCGGGATTGCACTGGTCAAGAACATCAACAAATGTCGTAACGATACAATTTTTGATGTTTGGCGTCACAAATATTTAATATTTTTAATGAAAATAACTTTGCAAATACAACAGGTTTTTAATGATTGTTCATCCTAAGTGCAACTACCCTATTATGGATTATCCCACGGCAGATTGGGGTGTATAAAAATATGTGTTATACCTACTTATTTTGATTAAAATTAAAATTAAACCGCTCTTAAAACGCAAAAAATATTATCATACGGACATTAATTAAATAATAATAAATAATTTTATCATCTCGAGCACTATTCGGTGGACTGATTGATCGGTGATGCGTTCCTCTCGCGACTCGAGGTTAGAACAAATCCATTCAAAACGTGTCATATTGTCAACATAATTATGTACATTATTCGTCGTATTCACTCGAAGAACGAAGTCTCGAGATATTATTTTAATATTCAAAAATATTATTCGGCATAATTAACTTACAGGCATTTAATAGTACCTATTAATCGTAGGGCAACTATCGAGTTGGAGAATGGATACTACCCGCTATATTAGCCATCGGTTGCCAAACCAATTTTGGTAACTTTAATTTTAGGTCTTTTGTTTTTAGTGATGGTTTTATCGCATTTCTTTGTTCCAAACAATAGACTATAGACACTAGACTTATTCACTTTCTGCTTTTCAATTAACCTACCGATACTTCTTTCGTGGCCAACCACCCATTCGATTTCATCCGCTGTTGTACTGTTGATAGTCATTAATGTAATGCACAAAAAGTAATTACGCCCGACGATATGTACAGCATTAACATCAGGTTGGAGTCAATTGAAAACGTGACCAGGTAATGAACAGAATTATGTTCTCATTGTTTGCCGAGCGCCGTCGATGGCCTGAAAGATTGCGCACTAGTCGGCTGGATGTCATGTTCTTGAATCGTCGTAGATTAGTGCCTTCTGATCCGATCCCGCTGCGGACTTGCGCCCGAAGGGGAGCGCAACAATATGTCCTCCGCAAGTAAGAATATGGTTTTTTAGGAATTTTAACAACTTTAATAATAATAAATTGCGAGGAAACAACGGTCAACCCAACTTCCAGTTCAAAAGTTATTTAAAATATGCAGTCATTTCTATATCTATCGAAGGTCGATTTTTTACTTTCCTCAATACATTCCTCTTCTCTAATGTATCTCTCCTGACATGTCGAGTAGATTTTGATTTAACTTAATATTATAAATGATAGGTATGTTAATTTATACATATTGCGTAAGCAATTTATCATATTCCCCTTAATCGTTATGAAATAACAAATCGAGTATATTTTATACGTTTTTATTGGAATTTTTTACCAATCCAATTCGTATATTAATATAAAATTACTTAATAATAAATGTTTATTAGTAGTGGTCGAATAGGCGGTCTAGCCGCACGTAGAGTAACTCAATGGTATCGGAGACGCGTAAAGTATTGGACAAAATAAGTATATATTTTATACGTATGTGTCTAATAAAGTATTTGAGTCATGTGTGCGAGAGTAAATAATATAATACATTTAATTATCAATTTTTACGTCCATATCAAAATAAATGCTTTTTTTTTCTCGTTCCTTGTAAGACAAGTAATAAGTCTTGTCCAAGTTCTAGGACGGGAGCGAGTAGTTGGTGTCTAAAGGTAGCTTGTTGGTCTTGTGGTTAGGACACTGGCCTCGTGATCCAAAGGTCGCGGGTTCGAACCTCACTCCAGAGTAGCAAGTTAGTCCTATTTTCATAGCACAAGCGTTTAGCTTAGTTTGAAAATATTAAGAATATTGATGTGACACGTATTCCGTGTTCACGTGTCTATTTTTTTTTTAAAAAAAAAGATCGTTTTAGTAATTGAAAATACTCATTGATTATAATAACTTCATAGGATATTACGTATCCGAGAAATGAGAGTTTCCAGCATTTCATTTCCGTACTCGTATATGATGACGGAATAAGGTCCTGATACTTTCCTTGAAGAATTCCAAAATTTAATGGAGGCGTTGCTTTATTTTTACTAATGGCCATCTGTTGTGTAGATAGCTTTAAAATCATTTTTCAGTTTGATTTCATTTTGTTTAGAATATCTTCTTTTGCAGATAATTTAAAAGTTGCTTTTTGTTAAAAAAAAATGCAATGTTTGAGGAATTTAATATTAATCTAAATGAATATATTAATTCTCATAATTCTCATAATTTTTTCACTGTAATATCGCAATGATAATGCTCCTTTTTTAAAGACGAAAGACAATTTCTATTTAAAAAGGGAATACATTAATCATATCTATCATTAAATGTCAAAAGTATACTAATCTTCTCAACTCAAACGATGAATTTGAGAAATTGAACTTCCCATTTTATTTTTAAAATGGTTGTATTAAGACGAAGCGCTGTGTGCTGTAGAGACCTCACGCACCCATGCGTGAGACTTATTTCTGAGCATCCCAGACAACTCGACGACGGACGCCACTAAGGTCGGGCGGTTTCTCCCTTACTTATCTATGTAAAGCATCGCGGAGCCAGAAGGCCATGGTCAAAAAATAAATTCGGTAAATTGTTTCAAAATTGACCTCAAAATTCTGTAAACTATGTGTGTGCATAATATGAAGATGGGTACCTTAAATGAGTAATGCTTGTAATTTTACCGACTCCTTCTACCTGCTTCTACGACGGCTTCTTCCTGCGCTTCTAACCTGCAAATGGGGTTACTTCAAATTAGAGACGTTAAAAGGGTATTATTTATCAAATATACTTTCAATTTGAAAACTCCCTCCTTCTTTGTATATACGAGAGTAAGCCAGCGCCACACTGCACGGACGATCGGTCGATCCATTTGCTTTGGCGTTTTGAAACAACGGAAGATCCGCGCAGTGTGGCGCTGGAATAAGCTTTCAAAAACAAGTAGATGGTTTAAATATATTCGTATATATACGTAATATATACGTAAATATATAAATATATTAAAGTATAGTCGAAAACTTAATTGAAAAACTTAAACCATAATCAATAGCTGCATATTCTGTATTGCTTTATTATTTTATTCAGTAATCAAGGAAATATTTTTAATATATGAAAAGCTTTATAAAATGAATATATAATATCAGAAAACTACTTTACCGACTTGTGCATTCCATTTGCTGCAAGTAATAGATACTAACTCCTCGCTCAGTATCCGCATCTAATATAAAGAAGTTAATTGTTCGAAGAATATTTTTTCTTCTGAATGAAGATTTGAACTTTGTGGTGACATTATTATTAAAATAAAATACAAATCACTTTGTTTTCACCACTTTATTAGATATACAATCTACACGTTTTGAGAACAATGTACTCTACTTCAGGATTGTTTGTGTACACAAACACAAACAATCCTGAAGAAGAGAACATTGTTCTCGAAACATCATCATCATCATTCTTGGCACTACAACCTTTGGTGGGTCTTGGGTATATGTAATAAAGTGGTGAAAACAAAGTGATTTGTGTTTTATTTTAACAAGGAAGTTAGTTAAAGTAAATAGTAGCTTGTTGGTGTAGGGATCATGACGCTCGTCTAGTGATCTGGTGGTCAATAGTTTGAGCCCCATTCCAGGACACCAGCAAGTTAATCCTAATTTGAAAATAGTAAGAATATTGATGCGACACGTATTCCGTGTTCGCATCTCTATTAAAAAAACGCGTTCACAAAACTAATTTCGGGGACGGTGCTTTAGCGGCGGCTGTACCAAAGTTATGGAATAAACTACCGAACAAATTGAGACAGCTTACCACAGTTCAAAAAATAACTAAAGACGCACTTTTCTATTTAGACAATCATACTGAAACTTTTAGAATCAGACCATTACATTAGTTTTCAACTCCAAGTGTGCACTCCGCGAAAATACTTCTTCCAGGCCCTCTCAACTATAGTTATAACCATTTTTTGCGTGTCGTGTCAAGTAATAGTAAATATTTTTTTAGCCAGTAAGTTGTTTTGTAAAATAATTTTAATGTGTAAAGTGTCCTTGAGGTGAGTTCTCACGAAAACGGGGCTATATAAATCATCCAAATATTATTAATGCTTATTATAATGTCGCTTGACGCGTCTGTTTACTATAACCCCGTGCCGCATTTTCTTGCGGCATATGCATTTAATGCAATCACCAATGCCCGCTTTCAAAGGAACGTAAATAGTTTAAACATAGTGCACAATTATAAATATGTACGCATTTTATGCAGTCCGAAATGTCCGGCTGGCTCTTTGGCAGAAAGTTTCCGAGTTGAGACGAATTTAGCTATTTTCGCTCGCGGCGGGCGCGGGGTCGAGCCGAGCAACAATTTGGTCGGATCTCGCGCGCGTCGCCATTGGAGAGAATGCACTAAGCATGTTCTACATTACGCAAATATCCGCGGCAGTGTATTTTTACCGCTGGCAGCAATGGACGAAACTACCGTTAATTTGACCGCTTCCGGAATTATTGCGTCGGTCGAAAGGAATCCTGTCCCGCTGAATTGTTTCTAGCAGAATTAACAGCCATCCAGTCCGCTGTCGCAGCTCTCGGCGGCGCGCCTCTCGCTCCCCGGGACGCTCCAGCTAATGACGGCCTAATGACGAGCGAGCCAAATTGATTGACGTTCATGGTGAAACTATTGATAATGATCTCAACGTTCGTGGAGCGGTTATTATAATTATATCGTATTAATCCCAAACTCTGATAAGCTGCAATTATGGTCTGATGGAACCAGCAGCGCAGATACCCACTTCCATACGTCCCGGGGCAATCTATTTTATTTATTTTTAAATTGAGACGTTTATATATTTATGGGAAACTAACGGTACAATTAAAAGTCTGGTAAATACGCGAGTATCAAATAGGGCAAGGACCGTCTTTCAAGTTTCCACAGATTTAACAAATTATATTAATTGCTCTGCACAATAACAAACTGAGAGAATCAAAATAAAGGCAATCGGAGAATCGGGAGCGAGAAAGTTCTAATTTAACTGGTTAAAAAAAGGTACAGGATGGGCCATAAGTTTTTGCATTTTATTTTATTTTGTAAATATATTATAGTAAAAAAAAATTACGAGTCATATGATAATGAATGTTTATTTCTCTAAAAGAGCGCAAACAGAAATGAGGATAGTATTGTTGTTCTTTCTAATTGACAAATATTCGGTTGACATTTTTCGGTAGGTAGAATCTGGAACATTTTATTGCCCTCTCGATTTGTACCGTACACTGGAGTGTCTCGTTGAATATTTTATAATATGATGTATATATCGTACGGGAGCCGTCTTATTTTTTGATGCAGTTAGGTCATCTATCGCCGGTAATGTATTATATATTCGAAAGATGGTTGCAGCGTGTGCCGTAATACATATTTATATTTAATTTTAAATATGGATCGATTGAGTAAAAAATATATTTAATAAAATATTTGGAATTGTACGTATCGGGATCGGTGATTGCGCATTGCACCGCCGTAATCTAATCTTCGCCGATAACCGCACCCAATAAAGATATGTAATTTGTTTTTTTGCGCGGAATATTGTCGACAAATGTGATGTGATTTCGTCATCAATACCTACAGTTTCAGATAGAAGCTTGTACCAGGTGAAATACATCGAATTATTAGGTATCTATCCAATTAACGTTAGGTGCCAAATGAGTTAACTTGAATTGTTGTTTTTTCGATATATTTTTAATGTAATCACATTTTAATGTGAAATTATGATTTTTGAGAACTTAGTCCCTTTTTAATTAAAAAATAATAATATAAGTGTAAAGGTATGTAAGAGGTTAAGAACTGTGTTGGGATGTATGCACAAGATTAAATACTATGTCCCGATACAGACTATGAAAACTATATATCAATCTTAGCGGAATCGGTAATAAGGTATGGAATAACTAGCTGGGGTCTAACTTGCAAAACTAATATTAGAAAAATTCATAATATTCAAAATTTGGCTATAAAATTAATAAATAAAGAAAGTGCTACTAAAGATATACAGGAACTCTTCAAGAAACAAGGCTCTATGCCAATTAATGCTATCTCGTGGTACAAACTAATTACACGATATCATGAAGATGGGACATATAAGCATAGATTGATTCATAAACATAGTACCAGATTTACGGTTAAAGAAGGACTACGAATACCAAAGGTCATAAATAAATATGGACAAAGAACATTAAAATATGTCATACCAAAAATATTAAATAAAATCCCATGTCGTGTCAAAATGGATATTAATAAAAAAGGGCAAAATACAGAATTAATGAATATGTTATTAAATAAAAGAGACTTATTTTGATTTTGGTAATATTTGTATTTTTTCTTGTATTGTTGTATAGTATTGTTGATTTGTATTTGAGTTTATAAGATCTATTGTAATTAATTAATATGAATGTATTTCTGGTAAATACAATTTATTTATATATATGTATTGATGCACCTACAGACAAATATCAATGTGATGTTTTGTGGGTCTGAGATG
>JADDOH010002354.1:0-76671 GCA_016648135.1 Agrypnia vestita
GAAAAACGCGATTTTTTGCGAAAAATATCGACTAATTTGTTATTAAAAAATATAAATTAATAACAAATTTGAGAAAAAGGCTGCAGCGTTACCTCGTAAATTATGTACAGAAATAGTGTTCAAAATTTCAAAAGGATCGGTGCAGTAGTTTTGAAGTTATGATGGACACCGACTTCGAAAACGTGAGATGTAGGGAAAACGATTTAAAGTTTTGCACACTGTAAAATTCAAAATAAAACTCAACACTTATTTTATACTTACACATAATCGTGGATGCCATGTTCACACGGCAAAGAGCTTTCATCATCAACAGCTGTGTGTCCTTGTCTACGCAAAACTCTTCTAATACAATGGCACGTCCGGTACTCCTCAGGTGAGCGCGTCTCTTAGCTGCCCGAGCAGGTATAGAAAATCAGTCTGAGTATCGCTCAAATGTTCATAATTTCGTCAATTTTGCACCGATTGACTTGAAATTTTGACACAATATTCTTACATGTCATAAAAACCTTACCCCCCCCTTTAGGTGGTTATATGACCTTAAATTTTCAAAAAAAATTATTTTGTACCTTGATATTTGAAGAATAATTTGAGTTATCACTCTTTCGAAAATTCTAAAAATTGACAGAGTTATAGCAATGTGAAGCTAGCGCGGGAGGTGAATTTTCAAACGAATTACATTAATTTGCGTTTTTCTCTAAACTCCCTTTTCAGACACTTGGAGATGACACTCAAAAACTGCTCTGCCGATTTTGTTCAAAATTTGTAGACATCTTATTTAATAAAGTTATCTACGATGTAGCTTACATTAAGATGCGCCGTTTGTTTATAATGCATTTTTAATTTCGATTATTTTGGGAAAAAATCATAATTATTTTTAATTTTTTCCTATACGCAGAAAACATGATAATATTATAACAAGAAAATAATTGGATTTTTCTTTTCAATCAAACCCTAGCGACGCACACTATGATATATTCCAAATCTAGCGGAACTTAATACAATGTATACTAATTTAATTTTTATCTCCGGATGTACTGAATAGATTTTTATGAAACTTTTCCTGAATGTTTATAAATATATTCTTTATATATACACATAACTAAAATCTATTCAAATTCATAGAGTTTCATGCAAGAAAAAAAACAATAGTCGGTTCATTCGACTTATATTTGCACAAATTCATGCTTGTTATATATACAACATGTCACGTAATTAAAGCAAACCCTGAAAGCACTTTGTTAAGAATCGGCTACTGATCTAAAATTTTCAAGCAACCATGACTTAATATCAATAGTTATGGAGATATGCAATATCAAAGTTTGCATTTTTTTTCAATATTTCTGACTTATTTTTTGCAAAAAGTTGAACTATCATTACAGTAACTTATATCGATTATGAAAAATTCATTTGCTTCAATACAACTTCAATTAAATGATAAAATCCTTGTAAAAAAGAACTTTTTTCAATTTTTGTATTTAATCGAATCTTGCGAAGGGTGGAACTCTGTTTTCGCTTTCTTGACAAGATGGTAAGCTGGATAAATATTTAAATTGTTACCCCTCGACTGTTGTCTCAGGGTGTTATACTGGTGGGTATTCAATTTGGCATTGACCATTAGTGTCAAGGCGGCTTCTAGAGAGAGTTTGGCTCTGGTACTCCAAAAATTTGTCTCGCTTTTTTTATTCGAGTAGCTCAGTAAGGAGACTCAGCAGCTACTTCTTTCATTAGATTGGCTGCAACTCTTTTCCCGGATGATCTCAGACTAACTTCAGTGGCTTAATTCTTCTTGAGTTTTTGTAAAAATTATATCTATGATTTTTCTCTTTTGGATTTTCGAAATACATTTCCGAATGACTTCCAAGGCCTATCTGATCTTGTACAATCTCGTAAACCTGCTGAATTTGAGAATGGAAGCAGGTTGAGAAACTTAGAAAGCAATGATACTATATCTTCAAACCACCCATCACGTTCAGCCAAAAATTTCGATATTTTTCTACAGCTATTCTCCAACTTCGCAACTATTTTTGCGCTAAAACTGCTAACTGTACATTTTTAGTTCTCAGGGAGTGCTTTTCGAATCAACCTGGTTGTGTTTTTGTATTATAAAATTCTAAATGCACCTGTTTTGATCCTTGTTTAACACTTAAAAGCCATACTTAAAATATTTATCTTTTCATTATTGTAGGTACTCCTAAAGAAAATTAAAAAATATTGTATGAGTGTCGAAAACACGTGCCGCCAAATTTAATGAAATCTTACAGAATATGAACCAAAGCAGTAAATAAAATTATTTTCTCGTTGGGTACCCATGGATATTTTTTGTAAAATCAAAGCAAAGTCACACTTCTTCAAAAATATTACAATTTCGACATGTACAAGTAAATGACTTTGTATCTGGCAATAAAATACATATATTGTAATACAGTTTACTGTGTAAAATAGCCATAGACGTGAAGATAAAATATATATGTGTATTAGTAACTGTACTTCGAAATAAATACACTTTATTCTTGATCACAATGACTCAAATTAACGAACAAAGTTGCTGTCAGAATGACGGCCTACGCAAGTGTCACTTTGTCAGGTTGCCATATAAAAACCGGTGCTGTTATTTAGCAAATAATTATCAAAACATATAGTCTAGGTAATTAGCTACTGTGTATATTTTACTAATTTTTATTTGCTTGCTTTTTAATTTTTGAATAAAGTTCCGCTAGATTGCGAATATATTACAGTGTGCGACGTGAGAATCTCCAAAAAGAACTCGTAAAATGTAATGACTGTCGCTCTTTTAATATTGGAAAAACGAGTCGTAATTTTGATATTATGATTAAAGAACACATGAGACCTTAAATCATTCAAATTGTTCCGAATTCGCCAATCACATTATTGAGAATAACCACAGTTTTGATAAAAATACAGGAGTGAATATTCTTCACATTGATAGTAAAAGTAAACGTTTAAATAATTTAGAGGTCCAAGAAATGAAGCAGTCCATAAATAGTAATGAATGTTTTATGAATAACCAAAAAAAATCTTACGTACGGCCCCATCTTAAATATGTTCCCTTTCACCCTATCACCTGTTTCTTTCCCACCCCCTGCTATTTACCCCCACTTTGACACTTGACACTATATATATATATATATATATATATATATATACATATATGTTATAATGAAGGTTTTCACGGGTGTTAGAAATGTTAGTATTAATTTCTTTGGGGGGAACCCGCGTGAAAATCTGGTCCTCAGAAGGACCATTCGTCAACCGACGTTTCGCCTGAATCACAACAGGCATCTTCAGGTTGTCTTGTTAATAAATTTCCGTCACGAGGGGCAGTGCGAGCACGTCCGTTCGTATCGGAAGCTTCTTACCAAGTGAGGTCTGGTAAGTCAAAATCTAAATTTGGGTACTGTGGTCATTATTGGCCTTAATGATTTTTGGGAATTTCGTATTGGGTGTTCCCAGCCGTTGCTGACCAGAAATCACGATGAAAACACCGAAGCAATTAGAAAATCCAACCTTCTCAACGTTGTATAATGACGATAATAAAGTAAATATACGGATTACTAGAAGCCGAGCAAAACACATTAACGGCGTCGCTGGAGAAACCCACTCCTCCACAAACACCTGACGCAGAATTTTTCAAACTTTCACTTGACGGTGAGCTCCGGACCCAAACGGTTGTACGCTTTTTGGAGAAGCAGCTCATCGACAAGGCGCCCCGAAGATGAACAGTGAGATCTGTTCGAAACGTCGGCAGACGACTGGTCCTGACGACCAGAATTTGACGCGGGTTACCCCCAAAGTAGTTAGAACTAACATATATATATTTGTTAAGCTAAGAAATATATATACGGTAAAAAATATTAAAAATGTATACTATGCTCATGTTTATTCCCTAATTATATACGCCATCATTGGTTGTTAAGGAACGTATAAAATGCTATTTACGCTATATACGTAAAAAAAGATTAATTAT
This sequence comes from Agrypnia vestita, assembly GCA_016648135.1. NCBI lineage: Eukaryota > Metazoa > Arthropoda > Insecta > Trichoptera > Phryganeidae > Agrypnia > Agrypnia vestita. The sequence continues at coordinate 3,986 of JADDOH010002354.1, forward strand.
TATTAAAGTAATTCTTAAAAAAAACATCCTCCCAACAAACGAATTATACAAACTGCTTCCAGTTCCAAACGTGGAAGATATAATAAAACAAGTTTCCTTAATAAAAATATGTAAAGAGAAAAATCTAACCCAAAACCTGGAATACTATAAACTAATGAGAAATGGTAGCCAAATAATTACACCAAAATTCAAAACAACGCACAGTGGTCGGAAAAGATAATCTGAGCGAGCGAAATTATTTTAGTGTTTCTTTGTATTCTATACCCATTAAATAATAAGAATAAACCAATTTAAAGATATAAAAAATAAAATAAATGTAGTATTGAAAACTCGATTATACCACCTAACCACACTTTATATTTAATTCTAAACTTGTCTTTATGACGTCCACAATTGATCCATTTTCGACGTATTTGTCAACAAAAATTTAACAAAGTTTTTTTTATTATACCTTGTATTAATCGCCCTTAAAATAGCTTTTTTTGCTTCCTTTAGAAAAGTCTCGCTCCTTTAACCATACTCCAAACAGTTTTATCTTTGGTAATCCGAGAGCTGGAAAATAATTAAATTCTGAATACAGGCGCACCGAAGTGCACTCCGATTGATTTGAAATCTGTAGCTAAGGTATTAGGGAATGATAGTTTACAACAATTAGAATCAATACAGGTCAATCTCAGTTTTGGCAGTCTAAGGAATTCAGAATAATTTTGTTAAAAACAAATCATGGCTTTGTAGAATATTAATTGAATAAAAATGTGGATTCCATTAAAAAAAGTTACCTAAGTTTATCGATTCCATAGTTCGAAGAACAAAATTCAAAAATATAAACACACCACTTTGGTACAAACACTCGTATCCGACTGACAATAACTCAACTTTATTTTTTTGCAACAACATGTCACTACCTGCTCGACTAGACACGAGGGGTTTATTCTAGGTAATTAACTATTAGTGGGGCTTTATTACCCAAGGAACAAAGATTATTTGGCTGCATATATTTTATTTTTATTACGTTTTTTTTAATTTTGCGCGCACAGAATCTAATTTCCAACCTTTGTGCAACGCAAATGCAAAACCATTACAGTTACAAAGCCATCAGCTATTACAACAATTTCCCTATCGAGATAGGCCTTATAAGTAATCAAACAGAAAAAATTAAAAAAATTAAACCCTTTTTAAAATCAAGCATGCATTCATAAACCGTTCAAAATTAAAGAATTCATTTGATTATTTCCTATTATATATATTCTGACTATCATTATTAATACCCACATATATTAAATAATTTAATATTATTTACAGTGTAAGAACTGAAGCTCCCTCATCAGACATAAGAGTTCTCTTTACTGACAAGGTCTACATGATTAAAAAAGCTCAAAAAAAATAAATGTCAATGTAACAAGTTATAACATAAGAATGTAATGTATACCATATGTTGAATAAATAAAATAGCAAAATACAATAGTACCATATTTAACTGTAATTTCGGATATTTTATACGCACCGTATGTATTACCGAGAAGCGAATCTCGACGTTTCGCTGGATACTTATCCAACGGCATCAGGAGAACGATCTTTACCCGCGGAGGTGGAGGTCGGACTGATTAGGTGCTGCTTTCTAGGGCGTTAATTGTATGCACTTTAATGTGGAGTGTTCTCTTCTTCTACAATAGAGGTCGCCAGTGTGCAATATGTACTAGTTACGTCGGCGGATTTTACTGCGACTTCTCTCAAGGGTTGAATCAGTGTCGTTAGAACAGGGCGCCAAATACTTGATAGTTTGTAACTGTCATCTCTATTGAAATTGGGATGTTTGTATATTTCAATGGATTCCCTCACTAATCTGGGTATAAGGTACGGTTCTGTTGATAAGATTTTTGCCTTGTCAAATCTGATGAAGTGACAGAGATTCCCTTTGGATGCATGTTCGCAGATTGCCGATGTATTGGAGTTGTTGTTTTTAATTGCTCCAATGTGTTCCTTCAATCGTGTAGCGATGTTGCGTTTGGTTTGTCCTATGTAGAAAGCTCCACAATCGCATAGCACTCTGTATACACCTTTACGTACATCTTTTACACTACCTATCATACATGAGATAGAACTGTGGGGGCTGAAAACTGTTTTATTGATAAGTATCCAATGAAACGTCGAGATTCGCTTCTCGGTAATACATACGGTGCGTATAAAATATCCGAAATTACAATTAAATATGTCTAATAGTACCAATTTTATTTATTTAATTTTCTGTATTTTTATTTGTCTTCCAAAGCCGTAACAGTGTGTATTATTGTCAAAGTAGGGTAGGCACGTACCGAGCACGGCTCTCTTCACTGTTCTCACTGTTTCGCACTCAGCTTGAGCTGCGCCAGTCCAGGTATTACGTCTGCACTGTTGAACGCGTGATTAGCGTCCATTGTAAACACTCATTACTTGGGGGTGTCAACAGTAGCGAAGGGAAAAACTTCATTTCAAAATGAAGACTACAACACACACACGTTCACCAGTTTGAAGACTACAAAGTGTACACTACAATTGTAGTACTACGAAATGAAGTGAAGTAAATGAAGTGAAGTAATGAAGTAATTGTAGTATTAATGAAGTGAAGTAATGAAATGAAGTAATTGTAGTATTAATGAAGTGAAGTAATGAAATGAAGTATTTTTTTCCCAAATATATTCATAACTCCCAAAATTTTTCAAACCATGGGGGGGGGGGGTTGTTACAGATTCCAGAAAATTCTTCATATATCTACATCAACTTTCCAAAAATTTCACGTAAAAAATACACTATTTAAAATGTGTTTCTCATACTTTCGATAACTTTGAAGTATATGTACTTTGTAGTGTTCGCTTTGAAATGAAGTGTACTGTTTGAAGTTTATACTTTCAATAACTTTGGTGTTTGTAGTTTGTAGTGTGCACTACACATCAAAATGTTCGAAGTGTGCACTTCAATGTAGTGTAGTACTACATTGTAGTAGTGAGTACAGAGCGGACCCATCACTAGTCAACAGTCACCGTTGATTGTCAACAATCGCACCCCTAGTTTTGTAGACTGAGACAAATCAAATAATTTCATTTTTGAGTTAATAATGTACAATATGTTAATAATGTAGAATAAATATTAATAACCTCGCAGGACTATATTTCTGCCTTGATTATGAGTCGAAAATGTTCAAGCTATCATAACCTAATATCAATAGTTGTGGAGATATTCGACATCAAAGTTAGCATTTTTTAAAAATATTTCTGACTTATTTTTTGAAAACGTTGGACTATCATTACAGTAATTTAAATGGAATATGAAAAATTCATTCCCATTAATACGAGTCAAATAAAAAAATAAAAACCTTCGAATTCTTATTGGAAAACATTCCATTTGGAATTTTTTCAGAGTTTTTATCATTTTATTTAACTTGTATTGAAACGAATGAATTTTTTGTAATCGACATAAGTTACTGTAATGATAGTCCAACGTTTTACAAAAAATAAGTTAGAAATATTGAAAAAAAAATGCAAATTTTAATGTCGCATATCTCCTTAACTATTGATATTAGGTCATAATAGCTTGAACATTTTCGACTCATTATCAAGGCCGGAATATATTCCTGCTTGGTTATTAATGTTTTCCAAATAACCCTGTATAGAGTTAATAATAATGTAGTTTGGTTGTTGGAAGAGAAGAGGTGTCGACTAGGGAATGCAATCGATTGCCCTTTTGGAATCCCTCGAGATTAGAATTTCCAATCCCGCGGGATCCCGAGTACTTTTGTGTTTTTTTTTTTGTTTTTAGAGCTGAATAGCAATTAACGACAACGCCTTGCATTTTTATATCAGCATATTTAATAAAATATTCGTTATTAATCTTCGCTTTCAATTTTTTCCGCTTTAGGCGTTTTTCCAAGCATCAATCAGGTAAAGCAGTAGAGTTAGTAGTAGTTTATATTACTATATTAGGTTAATAAAATACAGAAAATATTATTCAGAGCTATTTTCATTATTTGAATTTGACACGGACATAGGTTTTAAGTACTTACTAAAAGCTCTATAGACATACCCAATCAAACATACAAAACATAAAAAACGCTGATCAGTCCCGATAATCCCGATAGTTTCATCTGATTTTTCGGTTTCGGGAGAACAAGGAATGCTACATAAGCAAATCGAGGCACGAGCAAGACACGCGCGCGGCCTGCAAGTCATTCCACCATCAGCATTTCGGACAATTTCTTCACACTCACATAGCCGCACTCCAAGATTCCGCACACGCCCTAGGCGTGCATGTCAGTCCTTCGTAGACCTCCGGCGGGTGGCCCTTAGAGTAGTAGATATCTAACATTGTCTGTATAATTATACTCATGTATATTTTGTACTTGTTATAATAAATCATCAAATATTCTACGCCTTTGGAGCTTTTCCGTCGCATGCCGGTGGTGACCCGAAAAGGCTACTGCTCCAATCCATCTTCAAACCACCCAAACATGTATTTGTGTCTTCCTGTTGGACGACTAAAAAAATTAATATATTTAATAGCTCCGTGAGATATTTATTTTTATTTTATTTTATTATTAAAATTTATCACAAATGCATTTTTTATTACAATAAAGATATAGACAGTTACCTACCTACTAACAATGGATATTTCTCTTCTACATGAGTGATATAAGCTCGTGTGTAGGAGAGAAGTATCATTACATTTTAAATATATTATATATTATTCTAGAGGATTATATAATAATATGTATACCTACACAATTTAGTAACAAGTAGTTGGCTTAGGTACATATATAATAAAATAAAAATTAAATAACTCTGAAGGTATTTTTTAACGTTTTTCTTAAATGCCTCATAATTTTTTTAAATCTTCATTTCATCATTTAAACAAGACATATATTATTTAGATTAAATCTGTCTATTGAAGGCAAATACTAGTTGAAAATGTGGTTACGAAGTCGCTTTGTGGCATCACTAAGCTGCCAGTCGAATGTATGCAGCTCCATGTTGAAATGGTCTGACAACGATTGCCCTGTCGGCACAGTGGACAACTACTGCGGCCTGCGGGTGACACTTCGCTTGAAGCTTATTCACGGGCGGCCCGGCGCTCGCGACCTTTTTGTAATAATCAATTGAAACGAATTAATTATCAAACAAAACGTGACTCAATTAAGGGGTTATATACAGTTAGAATTAAAATTTCGTAATAAACACATATTTAAGTAAACACACAAAAAATTTCAAGTCAATCCGGCGATTATTTTCAAAGTTACGCGCATATTTGTAAGCGTTCGCGAGGCCGTAGCTCCAGCGCTCACCTAGGGAGCAGTCCCTTTTATTTTTACCTACCTATTGTAAACGCTGTACTTTTAATTTACCTGTCCATTGTAAATGTTCCCTTCTAATGTATTCAGATGACTAAATTGAAAGTATGGCCCTGGAATAGACGATTCGATGTAAGTTGAAAAAAATGTTTTTTTACTCTATGTAAAGCGCTTTTGAAACTTTAAAGGCGTTTATCTCAAACTGTCTTTTTAAGTTCGGTGACAAAGATTTCTCGGAAAGGCTCAACCGATCAGTCTCAAATTTTAACACAAGCTTCTGAAGTATATTTTTTAATAATGAATCGAAGGTTTTTTCTCGCCGATAAATATTTTTTTTATAAACAATTTAAGGCCAACATTTTGGTAAAAAATCAATTTTTTTTTGGAGAAGTAGCCATTGTGTCAAAAAAAAAAATTTTGCTTATTCCTTCAATTAAGTATAAGATAATACATTACTTTGAAGAAATCCGTTTGGTTTTTTCATTTTAGATGATCCAGTCTAGAGATATCGTTGTCACCGCAAGACGCCTTTTTTGAGAGGAGCTCCTGCAGATCAGCTATAGCAGCTTTCAAAATTATTATTTTACAAATAAAAAAATGTTAGAATACAGTTAAAAGTAACCATAATATTTGTACAAATTTTCACATTAATTAATTTAAAAGTCTTCTCAGAAAAAAATCTTGAAAAATCGCTTTTTTGTATATAACCCCTTAATGGCTGGAATACTGTATGTAAATAAAATTATAAAATTTGTGTTTGTATCTTACAAGGAAGCCATGTGATGTGTGATCTTAAATAACATAACAATAAGTGATAATTATCCCAAAACTCAGAAGTAGACAAACGTCAAGACATCTGTCAAATTTCAATATTTGTGTCATTGTATATTCAAACTCGTCAGATGAAGAAATTAGTAGATTTGTGTGAAACACACTGATTTGTAATCATTTTTAAAATTATATAAGTGTACAAATAAGTTTCCAACGTTTTTTCTCAAAAATTGCACATCTATTGTGATAGAACTGAACCTACTGTTTTATTCCGAGTATTGTCCATCGCTTGCCACTACTTTTCCCCATCTTTCTGGCAGCATACGGATACCGCGTCGGAAGAATGGTTTATTTTTTGAGGCTATCCACGAAACGACCCAATTTTTGGTATCTTCGTATGATGTGAAGTGTTGCTCAGACAGGCCATGTGCCATCGATCGAAATCTATCCATAAATGTCGCATTTCTCGATTTTGGCTAATACTTCGACAGTATGAATTTTTCACCGTATTATTTAAAAACTTAACGTTTTTCAACTTTGCACAGGTAGATACGATATAGGGTGTATTATTTTTTAAATTTCATATTTTCTTTTAGGTCCGTGCAGGTACTGAAATGACAAATATTTTCTTTACAAACCTACCGGGGAAGAATTTTTTTTTATGTTAAGTTTTTGGGGGTTTGATATGGTAAGGAACAATTGCTTTTTCGGGTCACCACCGTCATACGACGGAAATGCTCACAAAGGCGTAAAATAGTTGATGATTTATTAACTCGATAAAACAAGTACAAAATATACATGAGTATGATTAGAAAGACAAAGATAGATACTCTAAGGGCCATAGCCTCCGGCCACTCGCCGGAGGTCTACGAAGGACTGACATGCTCGCCTAGGCCTCTTTTTATATAATTTACGAACAATGGGGTATTCTGTGTGAATGTGAAGAAATCATCCGAAATGCTGATGATACAGTAACCTGCCGTCCGCGCGTGTCTTGCTCGTGCCCCGATTTGCTTACGTGGCATTCTTTGCCACTGTGTGTGTGGGGCCTAGATTGGTGGTTTTCTGCATTGGTATTACACATTCTGGTACGAATTGCACAAGTTTTTAAACGTATATTTGACATTTTATGAAAGCTTTAGTCACCAAGGTATCGAGTATGGTTTTTTTTTTGGTCACTTGTTTGTACAAATACTTTTAATTTTTTTACAGCAATTTTAGCTTATAGCTCACAAACTTTGTCTTCGTCTTATATTTATTTTATTAATATTATACGAAAAGGAAACTATCGTAGGTATAAAATTGGCTCCGTCGCAATCGGGCTTACGGTTCGCGAGCCACAACTGACTGACTGTGCACATCTCAAAAAAAAAAATGCTTTTATTAAGAGTATAAAAATAAATTTAGAAATCAACGTTTGAAATTTCCGCCAAAACACGTTATTTCACTAGCACGAATATGTGCGTCACACTTGTATGGTACCCAGATCGGCACTATACCAAACGCGCTAGTTGATACGTCACGACCAATAATGTGCGTTCTAATAAAGTCTGTAATGCCAACATATTTTATTACTGAAATTATACCATAGATGGCGCTAAAAATCCAATTTTGGGTTGATGACAGCTAAGGAACCACTTTCAAAGTCTGCTCAGAGATGGCGCCACCCATAGGTATAACCCACACAAGAAAGTTGGTTGTCATTATATCAAGTACCCCAAGGGTTCAACGTAATTATGCTAAGAGGTGGCGCCACTTTCGCTTGTAAAATATGAATGGAATATTACTAAAAATACTACATGCTTTGGTATGTTCTGTATTACCTTGAATACAAATACAGATACGGAATAGAGATCTGTATTGATCTTGAGTCCGAGCCTCTTTGGCCTTCGCTAGCTGGCTCAAAAACGTAACTCATAGAGGATCTAGTTTGGGGACCCAGTATAGGAATCTTTAGTTACTCCAGTAGCGACGAGAGAACAGCAAACCACGAAGGATCTGGTTTGGGGACCCAGCGGCAGAATCCGGGGTTGGTTGTGATACTGTAAGGCATCGTCCCAGGCGCTTGCCCAAATTATCAGCGAGTGATTACCCGTCATTTTCACCCACGCCCCTGAAAAGGTGTACTCAATCGCTCGAGCGGATAGACCGCCGTCAGTTCGAGTTCGTTATATTATTATACTTAAAGATTTTTATATTAAAAATGATGAATGAAAACATACCCCCACAATATCCATACTGATTCACAAATATAATTAATATTTATGAATCCATTTCATATATATTTTCATTGTTATTTGTAATATGTGAAATTCCCCTACTACTTTTCACCTGTGTATAACCGTTTAAAAGAGGTCTTATTTCAATATGCGACCGCCATACCTCGAACCGATTTTTTAAGACGAATTCGCATCAATCACAAAATGGCCTCCTTTGAATTAATCCCAAGAAAAAAAAATTTTTTCATACTTCAACACACCTTTTCGTGTTTTAACAGACTTGTCATTCTTTGACATTTCTTGTAGGTCATTGTCAAAACGAAACTGTAAGTAAAGATGACAATTAATTTTGAAATATTGCCAATAGTTTTCGTTTATCTTTTGTCGGATTTTGCCCCTTAACAAAACTAATTAAGCCGAAACAGTATTATTATTTTATAAAATTAATTATTGAAATATCAGAGGCGCGGACACGGCTGTTCGCCATTTTGTGTAAACATTCATTAACTCCGCTGCAAGCAAAAACAAACAATGAATATTTTAACTCCATTTGCTACCACAACGGCAAACAAAAGTTTCGAATGAGACATCTATGTAATTAATTAAATATCATCTATACATTGTCATAAGATAAAGAAGTTTCCTACATTTTTTATGGAAACTTATTACTGCCCAATTTAAATAATTTCGAATGTTTATATTGCTGTAATAAAGTAATCGGGGGTATGTGTCACGATGGAACTGACTGCATTAATTCTTTAGAAGAATTAATTTATTTGGTAAGAAGCTATTTATACAAGAAAGTAGATGTTGGAGCCTTGTAGGGCTTACAACCTGTTCGGGAATCCTATCCATAAATGGACTGAATCAAAAGGTTTTAGAATATTTTGAGTTTGTTCAAATCTTTCAGAACAGTGCTGGATTTATGTCACAGAGACATTATTAATCAATTAGTGTATATTATAGATATCTCACAGAGACGAAACTGTATTAATTATGGGAAAGTAGGCCGCATGGAAAAGGCGCTTACAACTCATATATGAAAGCTTTTCACGCAATTTGAACATATATACAACTTTCAAAAAATGAATAAGCATGGTATATTCTATCATGGGTGGAAATGGCGAATGTTACAATTGTGTAAAGTGATCACTTAAGCCAACCATAAAAAGACAGGTCATAAGACCTGTTACACCCAAAATGACTTCTATACCTACTTTCCCATAATTAATACAGTTTCGTCTCTGTGAGATATCTATAATATACACAAAAGGTTTTAGTTTAGCGCAACCCGACAGGATAGGAATAAGGTTAGACGAGAATTGAGAGGGAATCAGGCTTACCTGGATATCCTCGAGATTGACACCAATATATCACCCTCATTAACCTGTAAAGGAACGAAAGTTTCTTTCACTTCTTTGGCGGTTTGTTAATTTTTCTTCTTATAAGAATCGTCATTTTTTTCTTCAAATGGTGGTTGGCTCAAGCCGCTCACTGCTTTACCGACTCGTCCCAACGGCTTGAGTCTCGTTCGGGTCGCAAAGTCGCTTTAAATACACGCGTGAGGAAGTCTTTCAGATACAAGATAATGCCAGAAAGAAACGGGAAAAGGATAACCAGTAACTGGAACAAAAGAACCCCCACATATCTGTCAAAGTATTGAGGAAGTTGTTTATTTATTTTTTATTTATTTATTTAAAAATCCTTGTTTACAAATAAGATACTTAATACTAATTTAATAATAAAACATAAGATAAAACATAAGATAATTTACACATTTTTTTGTTTTGTTTAATTTGTGGATTATGCCACTCTACTAGGCTACGCCTGTCCCAGAGTGGCGTTATAGCACACAATTATAATATTTTTTCGAGTTCGTCAGTAGTATTTATTTTCATAAGGTAGTTATTATGTATCTATAGAGTATCAAGTGGAATGTTAGTGAAAGTTGAGTTAGTCATAAGTCCAAGTGTAAATATGTGTAGAATAATTGTTTAATGTAAAAAGGGTTAAAGTTTTGTTTAAGATTATTTTTTTATTTTCCTTAATTAATTAATTCATTTATATAGGTATATATTTTTATTTAAAGACATTATTACGCAATTACAGTAAGTAAATTTTCAGTTGCTGTTCTACCTTTGGAGGTAAGCCAGTTGTTTGCTAAAGCTTTTATTTTATTAATTGAGTATATTCTGATATCCGGGAAGTCTGTTTTAAATATGTTAAATATTTTAGGCCCTATGTATGAGTAATTTTTCTGTCCATGTGTTGTCTTAGTTTGGATAAGGTTTTTAGCCACTTTGTCTTGATTTATTATAATCACTTATCTAACGTCATCTATCGATTTTTCGAAAAATTACCACACCCACGAAACATTTTGTGTATGTCGCCCCTAGTAAATGAGAGTCTTTTAAGAAATCTTTTAAAATAATTCAGAAATCCCAGAGGAAAAGAGGATTCTTTTTCACTTTTTTGTTATTCGATATTACAAGTAGCTGGCAAAGTAAATTGACATTAATATGATACAAATGAATCGATGTTAACTTGGTAAAGAAATACCATAATGAAATTTGAAACTTATCCGGGAAAATTTTCTCAGTTAACGGCCCAATATTTGTTTGAATGAATAATTCTTTCTAGTAAAGATTTGTAAGACGTCGTAACTTCGTAACGTAAAATTTAAGAATTTTTTTAAAATTTGATGTGAAATTTGTTAAATGAAATACAGAGCTTATCATATTCCCAAATTATACGACAGCGTTGATCTTGGAAAAGATTTCTTCGATTATTTTAATTGACACTATATTAAACTTTGTAATGCACACACGTTGAGTTATTATATTATATATTATATTACACAATAATTATTTTGTTCAGCAACAATTGGCCGTGGGGCCCAGTCACTGTAGCGAAACACGTCACAAAACACTCCAGGCTTGAGCTAATCACACAGATGTATTGTGACCTAACCGTTAATCGAACCCGGAACCCTTGGTATGTGAAACCGTGTCCTAGGAAAACCAGTTATATTTTCTCCGACTATAGTTTCGAGAAGAGCACTCTCTCTCATTATCAGGTGTAATAAATAACTAACTTAAGTGCAGAATTTTGTCAACCTATCCAGGTAGAGCAGAGAGCGCATGGTGGGGAGGATATTTTTGGTCATAATCGGGAACAAGCGCAGGATCGGAGACGTTTTCTGGTATGTGATGTTATTCATAAGTTTACTCTAAGAATTTAAATTCTTTAGGATTTCAACGGTTTCGAAATTTTTCATTATCAATCCTTAGAACCGATTTGTGGGGTATAAAAGCAAAGAAAGCAATACAAAAAATAAATAATAAATATTTTGAATACAGTCACCGAGGAATACTAGCTTAGAATGTACTGAATTATAGGTTTTATATATCTATCCCTTTCAAAATCATTTTTCCACAGCCATACGATAGGTCGTAAGCCCTATGAACACCCAAAGACTTCCATACCTACTTTCTTTTAAAAATTTTGAAATAATATTTCAAGCGCATTCTAGTGTAATGTTAATAATTCGAAAGAATCTCATTACACATATAAAGGATAGCGCTGAAAAAATTCCAAAAATCACAAAATAGATATCTCATTAGTGACATCTGTGGTCGTTTAAGGGGAATGAAAAATCTTTAGATGCCGGTTGCGCTTAGTATTGTTGCAATACATATACGGAACATGTCGAATAATTTAAATATATACAACTTCCAAAGATTTATAGACATTATTGTATTCTAATGGTAAAATGATCGCTTAAGCCAGCCGTGCGATAGACCGCACGAACACCCAAACACTTCCAGATTTACTTTCCCATAAAAATATTATTTCATCTCTGTGAGACATCTATAATATATTGAATTTTCGAGAGAAGCAAACAATTGGTGGTGGGTATTTATTTTTATTTTTTTCTTAAGTTAGTCAATATTACAATTTGTATATTAACAAGCATTTAACACTTTAAATTCTTAACCCTTAACCACCTACCATACGTCTCACAGACCCCGTCGAATTGATAATCGTGAATATTTTTGTGCCCAAGTTTCGTACGAACTTGTTAGTTCCTGTTCCTTTTCCCCGCGCCCTTAAGTGCCGCGCAAGCGCTCGTACGTGTGTTCGTTTGCTTCAGGTGGGTAAAAAACTATCGCAGGGGGTCTGAGAGACCTATGGTAGGTGGTTACGTAATTTTTTTTTAATCGTGTTTTTTATGGTTTTCGTTTAAAATGGCCCTTAGTGACAATAATATCGAGCGGTGTTTGGAACAAGATCTGTCAAGATCATGTTGGGCTAGATCATGTATCGGAAGAAAGTTGTGCATTTGATTGCGTGTACGAAGAGCCAACTGTACTAGGTGTTAAAGAAAATGCTCCATCCCAACATCATTTGTCTTCAATTTTACGTGGAAACGAAGAGTTTTCATCTGAAGATGAGGATGTGAAATTCGATGGAAACCGTGGAAGAAGAATTATTTTGAAAGGAATTACTTTTGTTGGTCATCTGTCCCACCGTTTTTACGATTGCGAACTTTGCAGCATAATATAGTGCAGGGAAGAGAAGATAAAAAACCAGCATATCAGAGTGAGCTTAATTCTTTGTCTTGTTCACTGGATATTTAGCAGCATTTTTTAATGACGAATGCAATGTGAAATTGCAACGTGTGAAATTGCAATAATGTGAAATTCAACGTATCCTCCACAGAAACGTAACCACTTCATCAGCAGTTCCATGTAGCAGCAGTGCTGAAGAAAGGTTGGCGGTAAAAACTGTTCAACTTGCAAATACACAAAGAAATGCAATACACAATACCTGTGTTTCGAATGTAAAGCACCAATTTGCCTTGAATGCTCAAACAAGCTGTGTTTTCTCTGACGTGAAAAACTATAAATTTAGGGCCTGCAATTTTTTTTAATTTGTGATTATGGAGAATTTTTATTTTTTTCTACGTTTGTTAATTATTCAACACTAAAAAAAAGTTGTAAGAAGTTCCTATTCTACATGATAATTTTTGTGAATCTCATTTTCCAAATATATTAGTTTGTAAGCCTGAAATAAGAGGTATTGACAATTATTTATGATTAAAAGAAAAAAAAAGCTGATTTTTATGTGCCTTCTTTTCTAATTAAGAGTTTAATATGTTCCTCAATAGAATTTTAATGAAAAACAAAACCATTCTTTACTAAATTTTACCATTATGAATTATTTTATTATTGAGTCCCACAGACGTATGACAGGTGGTTGTGTAACAAAAATATATGCTAGGTGGTTAAGGGTTAAATCTATTACTATTATACTATCCATAATAACCTACATATTTTCATTTACATCTAGTCTAATCTTATGGTACAATCTATAATTAATTATACATCTTATGGTCTACAATTCTATATTATTTTTATAATTATTATAGCATTTGTTTTTAAATTCATTATAATCTTCATGTTTTCTGGCATTTCATCGTATATTTTACACTTCTGTACATTAGACAAGTCTGTGTAATTTATATAAATCTTAACTTAGAGTTAAGATTTTACCCTAAAGAAGCTACGGTCATAGCAAAACATGGTCGGAATCGATAATAAATATAGTGGTGTTTAACCAGGTCATTTTTATTCATTTAATTCTTATTTTGTTTCTTCTGTGACAATTCTGTGTACACACTTTATCTTATACGGCAAACTTATTCAATTCCTATTTCTAGTATTGTAGTTATGTATATCATTCACTATTTATAACAATTTCGTGCAAATGATATTTTGGCATTTTGTTACTGAGAATTTTGTGTACAAATATGATAACGTTATAAACAAGTAGTTTTATTTCCATCCAATTGAGTGCTCTTTTCATTTGCTCAATTCTGGTGTCATTTTTTTCAATATGACTTTCATTGCCTTGCTTTGCAACACTCGTAGTTTCTTGATGTACCCTTCATTGGTCAAATACAAGACCTATCTTTCTTTTTTCTACCTGTTTATTTTCCAATGCATTCGTGTGACGTCCAATCTATGTATACTCGTATCTTTCTATGCCTCTTTGCGATACTCCAAATTTTCTGTCTTTCGTGTTTTGCAGTCCTACTTTATTTCTATTTACTCCCTTTAACACGTGGCGTCTGCTTGCTTGCTTGCCGGCTTGCCGTCAAAAAAAAACTTTTGATCAATTTTTAACCCTTTTCCCGTGATCCAATCGAGCAGAAACTTGGCAAGTAGACTCGTGGCGACGATCAAGAAGATCTATCAAATTTTCGTTAAAAAAAATTAATAATTATAGTATAATTTCGGATTTTTAGAAATTTTATTGGTTTTATCAAATTGGAATCATTAGAAAAGTTTGATTAGCAACGGCGGCCCGATAACGTCACGGAATATTTTCTAGGTACTTCACTACGAATGTCAAAAATCTAAATTGACTGACAAATGTTTTTAGAATTTAATCTTCAAAGCATGAAGTTTCTTATCAAAGCTCAAAACATCTGACATTTTAGAAATATATTAAATTACTGTAAGTTTAGTGTTATGTTGTTTGTTTTAATTCGTCTTTAATTGTTGTTATATTTTACAAAGAAAGGGAGTATAATAAAAACTTGGTTTTTATGGGTTACATTTTTTTTAAAACTAATTCCTGAGAATGGAAATGCGAATGCGGCCCTGTTATACGCGAGTCATATATATTTTACCGAAGTGGAACATTCCGTAAAAGAGGCGGACCGACGATCCGTGGAAGTTTGTTTGTTTGTTTGTTTGTTGAGTGAAAACATGCGATTCGCCACTAAAACAAACGTAATCAGACCGGTGCACCGGGTTTGTTTTGTTTTAAGTTAAAAATAAAATAAAAATCGACATTTCACATTAAATCCTCGTACCTATCCATCCCCAGGGCACGGTCTGAACAACAGCTCGCTCCAGTGTAAAAATGAAAAAGTTTTAATTTTATTATTTTTTTATAAATATGCAGGGTATGACGGAGCTTTTCAACAATATTATACAGGTAGGTTAGTACCTAATTTTTTATTTTTTTTAATTTCAGTGCTTACTTTGTTCCATCACACATAAAATTTTTATTAATATTTAAAGCATTAACTTTGTGGTTAGACATTATAACAGATTGTTAGTTGACTTTGTAAAAAGTGCATGTTTGTCCCTGACAAGACTAACACGCATGTGGTCAATTATTGGTGGAAGTGTAACAATACTATGGTTGAGTTGAGTAGTGTTGTGAGTGTAGTGGTGTAGTGTTGGTCCTGACGAAGAGACGGGTACGTCTCGAAACCGGTAGACCTAAAATCTGGTAGTGGTTTTTACAAAGTTAACTAACAATTTGTTACATAGTGATTTCGTTGTCTGTTCGTCCGTCCGTCTGTCGGTCTGTCTGTCTATCTGTCCCTGTAACTTCATGTAACATGTAGGATTTAAAGTCGTACATAAAGTTCCATATTAAATAGCCGGTCGATCCCCCTTTTATATGTAGGTAATGTCGCTTTCTCGATGTTTACAGAGTTTATGATAATAACCCAGATGATTCCAGATTCTCGTGGATCATCCGAAAACCTTCTAGTACCTTCCAATTTTAGTGTAAAATGTTACATGTAATTCTTTCTGATTCCATTATCTCATGACAATATTTAACAGGGCGAATATAACAGTTTCTTCGGAAACGGTTTTGATATTGCACGCGCAGACTTTGCATGTACCAATCATACGTTGACTGAAATATTATCATCCAAACTATTGATCAATGTTTCTCCTTTAGTTCTAAAGATCAACCCTCTTCTTTTTACTCCTCTTGTTTCTACTAACTACAGGCAAAACTCATACTTGTGGCGAACTTGCAACAAATTTAAGTATATTTTAGATCTACTTCAAAATAACCCTACTCATGTGCGACGCTTGGAAACGATCCATTTTTCAAATAAAATATATGTTATTATTTTCCACTTAATTGATTAAATATAGTTTCATCAATATACTATATCTGTACACCGCATAAATAGTATATTTTGTAACTACCAGTGAAAACCTGTAATTGGCTTTCTTTATATTTCACATTCCTTGTTTTTTTTCTTAATAATTTATTGTCAGCTGTTGGTTTTCCGAATAAAAATAAATATTATATAGATAATGAAATAAATGTAATTTTTTATTGACAAACTTGAAGCCTGTTTTTATGCCAAATAGATTAAATAAATAAATTCTGGTTAATTTTTTTTAGAGGGGGTTTGGCGTTAAAACCCCACGCTTTCCAGACGGGTTGGTGAGTTTTAAAATCAACCGTCTTTAATATAGGGAACAGACGCTACTGGAACACGACAAAAATTGGTAATGAAAATCAAACATCGGAATTGCCAAGACGAGTAGAACTCAGCTGGACTACTTTTAGCAAATTTTAAGGTAATTCCGAAAAACAAAGAGATCCCAATTAGTTTAAACAGAAAAGCCTTCGAATCTTGCAATGCCAGTGATGACCTATGGACTAGATACTATGATACTTACAAAAAAATGTAGAAAAGCTCAAATGCATGATTGGTGTATACTTAAGAGTAATAAAAAATAATAAATGATGTAATAAGGCGCAGAACCAGGGTATTATGGAAAGTGTAACGAGATTAAAATGGCAGGGCATATTGCGAGACAGGATGCCACAAGATGGATTCCTAGAGTTCTAAAGTGGAGAATAAGAGAGGCGACAGAAGACCTTAAAAGAGGTGAACCGACAATATAAGTGGGTGGGAACAAGTACCTACAAGAAACAAACAACAGCGGAAGATGGAAGGATATGGAAGAGGCCTGGAGACTGAAGACTGGAGAAGGAGAAGAAAAATAGCAAAGGCGTTCAGTTTACTCTGAAAATAGTATTTAGTGGGAATCAGTATGTAACGGAAATGCGAGACAACCACGCGCGCACATCCATTAAACTCTCGAAAATTTATTCACTTGAAATAAGTGTTCCTGTGATATAAATAATGTATTTTAGACCATCTTGAATCGAATCTACCAATCAGAACGATGCTCAATTCAAAAGCAGATGAATTTATTATAGATTTAGGATTTTAAGTGTGTATTAAGATATCATATTACTGTCAATATTTTCTCGAAAACAACGCAATTGTAATTGTTTTCAAAACAAATGGCAACTCATTCGACATTCAATGCGGCTGCCAAAGTTGTATGGATTCGAAACTTTTTTATACGGAACCGTCATAGGCTTAAAATCGATTAAACGTGAAAGTGGGTAGGCACTTGGACTTTTTTTGAAAATCCACTCGATGAAATAAGTTGTAGAAGCTATACATGAGTATAATTACAAAGACAATGATAGATAATCGAAGGGTGATCGCCTCTGACCACCCGCCGGAGGTCGATGAAAGACTGACATGCTCACATAGGATGTGGGCCGCTTTATATTTGATTTATGAACAAAGGAGTTTCCTGAAGTGCGGCTGTATGTGTGAGGAGAAATCGTCGGAAATGCTGACGGTGCAATGACCTGTAGGCCGCCCGTGTGCCTTGCTCGTGCCTCGATCTGCTTATGTGGCATTCTTGCCACATGTGTGTGTGTGACCTAGCTTGGTGGTTTGTGTTTTACATTAATTCCACAATAATTTAACAACATTCAAGTGTTATCAGTTATATTTATTATCTCTCTAGACACCGTATTATTGTATTAATATACATTTTTAATCAATATGTTAATATAAATTATTTTGACAATCACGCCAAAGAAGTATAGCACGCCGCGCGTATATAATTACACGCTCCTACATTTTATTTAAAAGAACATTTTTTCATATCTGCATGGAGAAATCGCGCTCCATTCATTGTAAGTGTTAAACTTCGGAGAAGTTTCCCAGCAAATTGCCGAAACACACACCAAGAAGTAATACAGCCGGCAGTGCCTAATGTCTTGAAAAACACACAAAAAGCATTAGGTTGTAAGCATCCAAGCTCCATTACGCGTCTTTTTACAGTTTTCTTAAATTGTAAAGCTTTCAAAAGCGCCTTTCGTGAGCATTGTAATTTTGAAAATGTGCTCACCTCCTTGACACGGGCCCAGGTTAACGACCCGCCTCCGCGAAATGAAGCTCGATGAGATAAATCTCACGTAATTAGTTGACATACATCTCAGTACCGTATAGGTACGCGTTGCAGCCACTGAATAGATCAATGATATAGATCACTACTATAAAAATTCTTATTTTTCTTTCAGTAGATCTGTTGATCTTCGTCTACTTCTTCATCAGCCTTCATCTCTCTACTGGATATAGGCCTCTTCCATGCCCTTCCATCCTTTTTTATTGTTTGCTAATTGTAGCTATTTCTTTCCCCCCACAGCGGCTATATCGTCTGCTCATCTCTTTTGAGATCTTCCGATGCCTCTTTTATTCTCCCAAGGTCTCCATTTCAGAACTATGGGAGGCCATCTTGTTGCATCCTGCCTTGCAACATGTCCTGCTCATTTCCATTTTAGCTTCGCTATATGATCCATGATATCCACTACTCTAGTTTTGCACATAATTTCGTCATTTCTAATTCTTTCTCTTAGGCTTACTCCAAGCATGGATCTCTCCATGGATCGTTGCGTGCATTTGAGCTTTTCTACACTTTTCTTTGTAAGGGCCATTGTCTCCACTCCATACGTCATCACTGGCAGTATGCATGATTCAAAGGCTTTTCTATTTAGGCTAATTGGTCTCTCTTTGTTCTCGAAGATATGTTTGAGTTTGCCAAACGCAGCCCAGCTCATTCCTATTCGTCTTGGCAATTCTGCTGTTTGGTTCTCTTTATCCATTTTTATCTTGTGTCCTATATTCATCTGCTATTTCAATATTATTATTATTATTAATAGTGATGATATTGTTCTCTGGACTCAAAATGTTTGTTTTCTTTACATTCATCTTAAAACCAACTTTTCTCGAAGCCTCATGTAGTTCTTTTATCATTATAATTAGTTCTTTGATATTTTTACTTACAACTACTATGTCGTCAGCAAATCTTGGGTAACTTAAATATGTGCCATCTATCTTCACACCTTTGTTATCCCAATTCAGGGTCTTAAATACATCTTCTAATGCCAACGTTAAGAGTTTAGGCGAGATTGTGTCACCTTGTCGGACACCTTTTTCTATTTCTATTTTTTCAGTTCTAGGTGTCGTCGTAGTGAAAATGCTACTATGAGTGTTATCTGTTGATCTGTGTGTGCTACAGAAAACTACGCCTCCTGGGATGACGAGGTCCAGCTATCCCTCCATCTTTTCGGTGGTCTTCCCGGTAGGCTTCGTCCAGAGGGGATTCTGTATGTTGGAGTCTGTCACTGTCCATTGTGACTGTGATCCTTCCAAAATCTCTTTCTGGATCTACTCCATCATGCTATGTCCTCTATTTTGCAAGTTTTCCTTATGTCTTCATGCCGGATAAGGTTACGTAGAGTTTTTCCAGTAATGGATCTCAGCACCTTAATTTCAGTTGTTCTGAGGAGTCCTTTGGCGCGGACAGTGTCAGCCCGCGTTTCTACAACGTATGTCATAATGGGGCGCACGCACGACTTGTATATTTTGACTTTACATTCAATATGCATATTTTCGTTTTTCCAGACCAAATTTTTGAGACACCCTCATACAATAGATGCTTTTTTAACTTGCTCTTGTACTTCGGTATTGAGATCGCTATGGCTACAGATTTCTACTTCTTCAGACTTGTTCAGCTCATTATAAGCTTACATCTTGTTAGTTGTCGCTGCGTCATCTGCGTAACATATGACATTATATACATTTTACGATTATTTTGTTACCCATTTTGTATCCCAGTCCTAAGCCAGCCATCTCTTCTATGATTTCGTCCATTATGAACTTACTAATGGCGAAATTGGATAACACGCCGGATAGAATGAAGGTCCGTTGGTTTGAATCCCGGTATCAAATAGAATATTTTTTCTTCAATTTGATTTTTCTATATGACTTTTCTAATTGATTAATACAAATTTTTTTGTTAAATAATTTTAGAATCGTACCAGAAAGTAGACACATGCTCGAACAGATATAAAGGTTGTTTTTTTTTAGAGGCGGAAAACTTTAAATTGAAATAAAACACAGAAAAATTTCAATTTAATGTTCTCCGCCGCTAAGAAATATTCAATATTTATAAAGTTATAATTTTTTAAATTTACAAGAATTTTTTTATGATTTTAAAACCTTTTTCATTAGTTTAAAGAGACGATTTTAAATAAAATATTATATTTGAGTCGTTAACCATTATTTTAATGTTAGTAATTAGTTTTTTTTTATAAAAAACTATAGCTTCTTCGAATTTTAATTTTTAGTACCTGTATGTTATATCTCGATAAAGCCATCATTGTCTCCGAAACATGAAAGAAGAATTGTTTTCTTTTTATTAATAAAATATATTTTGAGTTGTTGAAAATAAATAATTTTAAAAAACGGATAACTATGCACCAACTTTACAGTAACATTTTGTATTGTAAGTGTAAAATTATATTTTCCATTAAAGTTGCACAGTGACATAATAAATTCAAACGTCCTCTGCGTATTGCGCCGCACACGGGCTGCGGTAAATGGCGCCCTTATTTATGGAAATGAAGAATAAACCACCACCCGTCATCCCCCAGGAAGGCTGCCCGGCTAATGTCAGGAGGTGACATTGATAAACTCGAGGGATGGAAGTTGGAAATACAATTCACGCCTTGCGATACTAACGCGCGTGTTCGTGCCAGCAGAGAAATAATAAGTTTGAAACCTGCAGTCGCAACATTGCAGAGTTTTGATAATTGTTTTTAAAATATAAATTTTATTCTTCAAATGTAGCAAATTTATTTTGTGGTAACATAATTATATTTAATATAAATTAACTTTGTTTAAACCGCTTATTTATTGAAAAAAATCTACATGTTTCAAAGCCAATAATGGCTTCTTCATCCTTCTTCTTTTGGATGGAGAAGCCATTGGCTTTGAAACATGTTGATTTTTTTCAATAAATAAGTGGTTTAAACAAAGTCAATTTATATTAATTATATAAATTTTATATTACGAACAGTAAAGTGCACTTTTACTACTGTTTTTACGCTCGTTGGGTTCATTGTGAAGGAGGCATTATATGCCTTTTTGATTATTGTAAATTAAATAATATTGTCGTGGGACATTAAAACAATTTAAAGTTTATTTTACCACCCACAAATACACTTAAGAGTTAAATATGTTTCTTAATTCGCACTATTTCACGCTGTTTTTATTACTTGGATCACTTTCTTGTAAACTCCGTTCAATATTCACGCGTCTAAAAACTTCTTGCCGCGATAGGAACTTCCTTTATTTATTATCGCTAAAATATGCGCTGGTCATACTGCGCTGCGCTCCGTTGCTAATATCGCGTGGGTTAACCGTCACGAATGACCGACTGACTGGGCAAGACGCCCTTGTATTTATAGGTAAATTCCATCGAGATTTTACTGGAGACTTGTGGAGCGTTCTAGACGATTCCGCACCGTTATATTGTGCGTCCAGAATGTTATGGAATGTTCAATCGACCTCTCCCGGCTTCTAACATCTCGCGAAAATATATTGTTGATGGATTTGGTGAGATTATTCACGATGATCATTAAATTGGGTGAAAAATATAAATTATGTCGCCTCTGCGTGAGTTTAATTGTAATTTCATATTTTACTACTTCAATTTTGAGAGTAACTCTCATCGTTAGGTGAAGTAATAAACTTACTACTTTCACATATTTAATATTTATTTGGGTTAGGTGGAAAAATGAGTAATTAATTGATTAGGTACTGACAAAATGAGCCGGGATTAATATAATATTGAGAGAAAAGAAGTTTTTTATTTTAGAAGAGGAATTATTGCAATTATTTCTAGTTACATTTTATATGATTATTTCAATATAATAAAAAAGCATTCTATCATAAAATTTTGTAGGCGACAAAATACTCGCCAGACGGCACCTGGAAACAATATATAAAGACTGCCAATATATTTCTCAGTATTTTACGTTTTTACCTTTTTATAAAAAATGTGCATTTTGGCATATAGAATGCATATTTATTATTATATATATAACTTATGTTGTAGAATTATTATTAAATTAGTATAAATAAAACAATTTTAAAAAATAACACAAGCGTTTAGCTTAGTTTGAAAATAGTAGTAATATTGATGTGACACGTATTCCGTGTTCACTTCTCTATTTAAAAAAAAAATTAGAATTCAGGCAGATCACGGAACAATCGCAGATTAAGAATCGCCAATTTAATAGTGTAAGGAAGAACACCCGCCCTACTAGAGAATCTTCCAGTATTTGTGGAATGTGTCACGAGATGCATGCAAATGTCGTGTGATGTGTGGCAAACGTGTGTGGAGGTGGATGAGCCCTCCGGTTTAGGATAAGTTGAAGCGGTGTTGATGATGTAAAGTCACGATAGTTTTACAGAATTTATTTGCAAGATCAAAAGTTATAAAGAATACAGTAGGTACAAAGGTTACAAGTGAAAGCGTGACGTTCGAAAGTATGACGGCGAGGGCTTTCGCTATACGAGCCGTTCACTGGGAAGTGAGATAGTCTGCTCTGGAGATTACCGTTTTTATAGTTGTCGTGAACAAAGGACTCGATGTATTATGACTTCGTCCTACTCGGCCGCTCGTGTGGGTAATATTTAGTCTGGTCAGCAAGGTGAGTTCCCTCGCTTTTCATGCCCTCTCCTAAACGTCGCCTGTGTACTCGGTCATTGGTCTGGCTTACATTGCCGCCCGTTTTACGGATTCAGCGTTCTGATTTCGACCTTTGCATCGGGGGCGATAGCCTGCCGTGCTTGATTGTCGGCGTATGCTGTGCCTGCTTACACGTGTATATGTACGCGTCTTGGGCCACCACACATGTAAGAGAAGCAAAAAATAAAAGCACATAAGTAACGTACTCGTAGTCTATCACATTAAACTTCTTAATAATTGAAATGATTTGTGGGAATATTATTTATTAACAGGACATAATATTATAATTCAGGATGTAACACAGCCAGTCCACATAGCTTAGCATGTAGATTGGTGCTTGATTATGAGTCGAAAATGTTCAAGCAACCATGATCTCATATCAATAGTTAAGGAGATACACGACATCAAAATTTTCATTTTTTTTTTCAATATTTCTGACTTTTTTTGCAAAATGTTAGACTATTATATTACAGTTACTTATGTCTAATATGAAAAATTCATTCACTTTAATACAAGTCAAATAGAATGATAAAAACCTTCCAATTCCAATTGGAAAACATTCAAATTGCGATTTTTTTATTTAACTTATTGAAACGAATGAATTTTTCGTCATCAATATATTAATTACCCTAACCAATGTCGTTTCTGTCTCCGTATGTTGATTTCTATTTGTATACAATAATTTTGCCATGGTGCCCATTGGGTCGTGTGGCGCAGCGGATAATGCGTCTGATCAGAGGATTCCAGTTTCGAATCCTAGCAGAATCGAATTTTTACGTTCAAGAATATTTTGTTATTGAAATTTTAATTACATTTTTTTATAGTGTTGTATAAAAGTAATCAACACTGCGAGAAGAGAAGAGAGTAGGTACCTACCTATCGAACTGTGGTTTATTCCGTGACTTATTAATCGGTTAGAAATACAGAATAAATACTTTGTCTCAATTATATCTAAACTACCCGTAATTAAAAGTGGTAATTTGCCAGATACAATTCGCCGCGCAGCGGCCACAATAGCCGCCGCAGGGCCTAGCAGTAAGCAATCGGCTTTGCCGATTGCTTTCCTGTTAGTCTATATAAGTTACTGTAATTATACTTCAACGTTTTGTAAAAAATAAGTCAGAAATATTGAAAAAAATGAAAACTTTGATGTCGCACATCTCCTTAACTATTGATATAAGGTCGAGGTTGCTTCAACATTTTCTACTCATAATCAAGGCAGAAATCCACCTGTAAATATTTTGGACTAGCTCTGTTACACCCTGTATTTATAGGTTATTATAATCCAAGTTGATACATAAAAAAAAACAAATCACCCACTATTATTTGTCCTCGCTAACTCGTTATTCCACACCACAGGTGTCGCAATTTGAAAAATTACAGCGTCACGAGAATTTTTTTTTTTTTTTACTTCCTTTCTTTTAACTCGTGGCGTCTGCTTGCTTGCCGGCTTGCCGGGTGAAAAAACTTTGATCAATTTTTAACCCTTTTCCCATGATCCAATCGAGTTGAAACTTGGCAAGTAGACTCGTGGCGACGGTCAAGAAGATCTGTCAAATTTTCGTTAAAAAAAATTAATAATTATAGTATAATTTCGGAATTTTAGAAATTTTATTGGTTTTTTCAAATTGGAATAATTAGAAAAGTTTGATTACTAGCATAGCGGCCCGATAACGTCGCGAATATTTTCTAAATTTGATTTACTCCGTCGGTATTCATAATAGGTACTTCACTACGAATGTGCAAAATCTAAATTGACTGACAAATTTTTGTAGAATTTAATCTTCAAAGCATGAAGTGTCTTATCAAAGCTCAAAACATCTGACATTTTAGAAATATATTAAACTAGCTGTGCCCGCGCGGCTTCGCACGCGTAGATTTTTAGAACACTGTTTGGATCGTCATAGAACATTCGCGAACCTTCTAGAACATTCTCCTTCCAGAACTTTCAAGAAATTTATATATACAGGAAACTTCTAGACATACCGACACATTCCGCCACTCAGTTTAGAACCTTATAGAACTTCAAGGAATTTTCTAGAACCTTCTCCTTCCGGAACTTTCTAGAGCAGATTTTTTGGAACCTTCTAGACTACCTATTTTGCACCTATTTTGAAACAATACGAAGCATTTGCGGCCTTCCCATAACAAAACAATGTGCTAGAAAGCACATTTTCGGCACCCACGCTCAGCCACCCCCACCAAACTCGCATATTTTCGATATGACACCAAGGACTATCCACCACCATTACTATCAGTGGCTGGTTGTGGCTGGTTGTTTTTGGAGAAAACTTGGCGGATACGGAAACACGGGTTTCTTTTTATATATATATATATATATATATATATATATATCAATCTATATATATATATATACTATATATATATAATATATATATATAAATCTCTATATATTAAATTACTGTAAGTTTAGTGTTATGTTATATGTTTTAATTCATCTTTAATTGTTGTTATATTTAACAAAGAAAGGGAGTATAATAAAAACTTGGTTTTTATGGGTTACTTTTTTTTAAATTTATGAATATTTTTTTTTTGGATAAATTGAATTAATGTTCTTTTAATGTTATTGTTTCAGAGCGATGGGAGCCCCTGCGCCGCGCCGCCCCCCGCGGGGCCCTCACCCAGACCCTCCCCCTCCAAAGGTAACACCCTTAGCGCTGGCAAACAATCATTTATAATCAACATATCGTCGCTGTATACACACGGTTATTCGTAAAACATTAATAACCTCGCAAGACTATATTCCTGCCTTGATTATGAGTCGAAAATGTTCAAGCTATCCTGACCTAATGTCAATAGTTAAGGAGATATGCGACATCAAAGTTTGCATTTTTTTTCAATATTTCCGACTTAAGTTTTGTAAAACGTAGGACTATCATTACAATAACTTATATCGAATATGAAAAATTCATTCTCTTTAATACAAGTCAAATAAAAAAATAAAAACCTTCGAATTCCAATTGGAATTTTTCAGTGTTTATATCATTTTATTTAACTTGTTTTGAAACCAATGATTTTTTCATAATCGATATGAGTTACTGTAATGATAGTTCAACGTTTTACAAAAAATAAGTCGGAGATATTAAAAAAAAAATGCAAACTTTGATGTCGCATATCTCCTTAACTATTGATATTAAGTCATAATAGCTTAAACATTTTCGACTCGTAATCAAGGCAGGAATATAGTCCTGCGAGACTATTAATGTTTAACAAATAACCCTGTATAATTAATCCTATGTGACGTTTTAGTTAGTGATGCAACGAATACTACTTTCACGAATACGAATATCAAGCCTACTTACTGTTCAGCGAATACGAATAATTCAACAAGGTAATAAATAATACACCACTTTTTTTACGATTTGTTTGTTTTTTAAGATTTAATATAAATAAATAAAATTTACCATAGGAAAATTTTTATTCAAAAAGCACATCATTGCTTAGCACATCATACCAGCGGTCGAAAATAAATATCACTTTTTTCACGCTTACGACGGGTCATGTTATTAGATTTAATTTTAAATTATTTTATAAGAGTTAACACCTTTACACACAACGGAAATAAAATGAAACGTACAATACGTATTACAAAACAAATCTACATGAAATCAACACCTAACCTCATTAATAACCCAAAAAAAACAAGACGAAACACATGTTGTGCTGTGAAACAAGTAACATTGACAACTTGAGAACTCAACAAATTCATTCATTCAGTGTTAGGGGAATCTCCGATAATAGAGTGTGTAGGTGTGTCGGATACAGGGTGCCCAGTATTTTGCGTTGCTTTCATTTATAAATAGTTTGTTTTTAATATTCGTGATGGTATTCGGCGAATACGAATATTTGGTAAATATCTTCTCTTCGGCGAATACGAATATTCGTATTCATATTCGTTGCATCACTAGTTTTAGCACATTCTAAGATAAACGAATAAAACTGTTTTAAACCATAATTGCACAGACTAGATTTATAAAAAATATTTTAAATAATTACTAGGCTAACTGTCCAGATGAACGGCAATGTTTTTTTTTAGTTTACGTCCATTATTTATATGAAAATATACAAATTGATTCGTTCATCTCAGAATGTACTAAACGGCACATAAGATTTATTATATATACAGCGACGATTTATTATAAATACCTCATAGAGACGTAGCTTTTTATATGAGAGATATTTTAAGATAAGATTTTTATTTGGGAGAGTACGTATGGAACATTGATGCTGATATTCTTGCAGATACCTTATCTTCGTTCAAAAACTCACTCACACACAAAATCCATTTTCTAAACGATAACATGAACCTATAGATCCATTAAATCAATCATTCATTAAACACTACATTCAAACACAAAATATATAATACATATAATTGTACATGTAAAATATAATTAATTGCAAAAATACATGTTACTAGAGCGTGCCGAAGACACTTGTAATTGGGATAATGGGCATAGTCTTCACTATAATGTTTATTATCAGAGTATCATGTACCTATTATCCAGTTAGTGTCTCTAATAAAAAATAAAAATAATATAAGTCTTTTTTTTTGGGTGTCCATAGAGCTTACGACCTATCGTAATAATAATTGCTGGATTTTGAAGCTGAAAATTCATGAATTGAAGACCATTTGTTTTATTAAAATGACTTTATTTGTTTAAACCTAAAACTAATTTAATATCAACTTACAAACTAATGTCAACGACTTAACCCAATCTAACATAACCTTAAATATGTTTACAGCAGAAACTCTCTAAAGACGACATTTTTGGTGAAACATCAATGTTGTTTTTATAATTCCATCAAGTTACGGATGGACGAACGTAAATTCGAAATTAAGAGTGTTGAAAAATAAATAAATAAATAAATCTAGTAGCTTTATTTCTGTAAAATCGAATAACGCGACATTTATTTATATTTTTGTTAGTATTTTCAACTGAAGAATACACGTTTCAGTTTATTTATGTGCCACTGCTAAGAGTGAAATTTTCAAAAAATATTTAATTTTTCGGCTGTTTCAACTGTTTACACTTTAAAAAATATTTTAATTTTACAAAAATTCCCAATATAAGTGAAGTTATAGTAATTGGCAGTGAGCGTGTCAAAGTTGGCTCTAAATTCAGGTAGCGATTGAACCGTAATGATGGTCCAAAGCCCTTTAATTAACAAAAGATATAATAGGCAAGATGACAGATATTCTATAGTGTAGGTACACATCAATTATTACCGAAAATAACATTTCAGTAATAAACTAATTTTTTACGCAAATAATTGCATTTTCATCACATTTTAATTTCGCGCAAAAACGCCCGCAGCTGTCATTTCGTCTACGTGACGTTAAGCCTCAGTAAACAGTGCATTGTGTCTATGGCAACGGTTCAAAGACACGGCGACGAGTACTGAGGCGTGACGTCATTCGCTCTGACCGGTGTCTCAGTTAAAATGGCGGACTGTACAATGTTATACTTTTATTTTATTGAAAATCTTATAAATCTCAATGTGTATATTAAAACTGGATCATTTTTTAGAAGCCTTTCAAAATATTTTCTTCTCTAAAATCACTTATTCTTTGATTCTTTAATACTGTCACCATGCCTATAAAGTTATTTCGAAGAGTTTTTGATGTTGTAAATAACTCTGATAAATTTGTTATCATGAATGCTGGACCCCCTTTATATATTATATTTTAAAATATTCGATTTTAAGTCAATGATGTCGTATTTTTTTTTCTTTCGCGCTTTTCTCGAAACTACTTTTTTTCAAAAATGGTGTGTACGATATCTCTATATAGTACAATGTGTACGGCGTAACCCCTTAGGTACACGATAAATAAATAAAATATAAAAAGTTAAATACCGCGGTACGCGACATCCTTCTAGAGCGGCACATTTCGAGGGCTTCTGTTTTGATTTGTGTGCAGGTTGGTAATGTGTGTGTTGTGGGGTTGCAGGCGCGAAGGCGGCCGCGGGAGCCGCCCTCCGCCGCCTCCACTTCAGGGCGGGCCGCCAGCGCGCCAGCCTGCCTGGACCCCGCGAGCCGGTACCGAAGGTAAGCGCAAATCCTCACCCCTTCAATCGACAATAGCGCGCGCAGTGGCGTGCAGCGTATACAAGCAAAAAAGCTGTGCATTTGTAAAGATTCTGAGAAACAAATATTAATTAAATAATCCTTATCTTAAGAAAAATTTGATTTAAAATTCTAGCCGTAATTCGTCCTACGGCTAGAAGTTTTATTTCCGACCTTTCTGTGGATTCTTCATTTATTTCGCCAACCAATTTGTTCCACAGATATAGTCAAGTCGAGAAAAAAACCGTGTATTTTTAATGCTGCGAGTTTTGTGTAATAGCGTCCTTCTTCGAAAGGTTCTACACCAGGCGCACGTCATGTAGAAATGTTATTTTTTACAAATTCCACCCAAAACTTTCGGTGTAAATTTTGTCTTTTCTATGGTAAATGTAAATACGAATACGACAAATACGATCTGTCATATAATGATATCGTAAAATGTTTGATTTATTTTTGTGAAAAGAAACGTATATCTGAAATTGGTATTGTTCCCGATTTAATTATATATAAATCGTCTACGAAATATATTGAAATTTTTCGCCGTATTAGGTATACCTATATAAAATATTTATTTATTTAGGAAATATTGTTTACAATACTTCTTTTATAGTGCAGTTATTTTTGTGGATTGAAGCTACTCAAAAGAGTTCATTATGTAGGTATAGTTAAAAAAAAATTAAAAATGTATATACCCTTATAGGTATATGCGTATATATATTTTTTTAATATAGGTATATAGTCGGTCACAGCATAACTTAAGTTTAGCATAATATACGGGGTGGAACCTCAAAGGTCTTGCAGTAAATATGGAAAAGTAATAATTTCATTAATGCATTAAGAATTTCGATCACATCTCAACATTCAACAGTATTCACTCCCTGAGTAGACTCGAATTGTATTATAGTTCAAGGACTGAAATTACTGTGCCTAGTTCTACCTGCTAGTGATAGCTCGTCTTTATAAATTGATACGGTAATTATATAAAATTGTTGTATGTATGGATGAGTAGCGAGTTCATTAATTAAGTCAGACAACCAAAATTTCTTTATTTGTTATTTAATACTTACCGATGCCTTTGTTTCATACTCCTTGCTGTTTATAGTTATGGTCTATGATGGTGAGATGTCTGTTGAGTCCTAGCTTTGGACGAGGAGCTAAATAATTCAAATTTATGAAAGGGGATGGGTAACGAAGTTCTGTCAGCTGGTCGGAGTGGAAGGCGATGATTAGATAGAAAGTTGAATTTAGATTTCCGGCAGTGAGGTTAGTGATGATTGAAAATAATCATTATAAAGTAGAAGTAATGTAAAGTAAGTAAGTAAAGTAGTAAAAGATGGCATGGCTTTGTAAGATTGGATTTTTTAGGAGGATTTGTAGGAGATGGATTTTTGGGAGGATTTGTAGGAGATTGGATTGGAGAAGATCAACGATGTCATATAGAGCATTTCAACAAACTGGAAGGCCTTCAAAACGTATATATCCATTTTATCTTCAACCTCAAAAAATTTCATCCATAAATAGAACTCGACAATTTGTCACCTTTTATTCAAACAATTCCTGAACTAATTACCAGTCAAATTCTGTGATCAGTGGAATATTAAAGACGATAAACATGGTTATATATTTTCTATAAACGTGGTTATATATAAGGTTGACATTTTCGATGACATATAAAGTTTACACTTAAAGAGACACTACTACTATATTACTAACTTCCACTATTAATTTATACATGTAATGATAGGTAATTTTTTTATACACATTAGTGCTTGTTTTTTATTTTTTATACTCATGTTTCACTGCTTATACATGTAATTTATATTTATATATTTTATTGCTTATACCTGATATTGTTTTATATTTCTTGAATGTTATGTAGTATTTTTTATTTTTTTATATAATACGTGCTAGGACTATATCAATATATATATATATAAAAAGAAACCCGTGTTTCCCTATCCGCCAAGTTTTCTTCACAACCAGATACTACCACCCCCTGGTGGTTATAGTGGTGGATAGCCCTTAGTGTCCCATTTAAAATGTGCGAGTTTGGTGGGGGTGGCTGAGCGTGGGTGGGAGTGGGTGACGAAAATATTCTTTCTAGCACATTGTTTTGTTATGGGAAGGCCGAAAATGATTCAGATTGTTTCAAAATAAGCGCGACGACTGTGTCGGTGAGTCTAGAAGGTTCCGGCAAAACCTTCTCTAGAAAGTTCTGGAAGGAGAAGGTTCTAGAAAATTCCCGAAAGTTCTATAATGTTCTAAACTGAGTGGCGGAATGTGTCAGTGAGTCTAGAAGGTTTCTGTACATTCAATAAATTTCTTGAAATTTCTGGAAGGAGCGTGTTCTAGAAGATTCGCGAAAGTTCTATGACGATCCAAACAGTGAACTGAAAATCTACGCGTGCGAAGCCGCGCGGGCACAGCTAGTAATTTTATATCTTGTATCTACTGCTTATACCTGATATTTTTTTATATACTTTTTTGTATATTATAACATTTTTATGTAAAAGCCCATGATGGACGTGAACAAATAAGTAAATATACTAGATGCCCTAGATTAAGAAAAAATATATATGTCTTAGTATTTGTTTTTCCTTATTAAAAATTTCATTTAATTGTTCGATGATTAAACGTGACTGTATATGTAAACATTTCAAAAAATTTAGTACGCTCAAGACACTTTATTTCTCATACGTTCGTAGTATTTTAGAATATGCATCTCAGGCGTGGAATCCAGGCTATGCAATACACACAGGTATAAAGTGCCAAAACAGATTCCTAAGATACCTAAACCTCCGCTCATTTAGATCTCATTTAAGCAATGAAGACCGCGAAGTTTTCCAACATGCAGACTCTAAATTTTTGAAGGGACATACCTGACACGGTGATGTTATTTAAAATATCACACAACCTAGATGATAGTCCTGAACTTCTTCAACGAATATGTTTCTATGTATATCCCAACTCGCAATAACAAACATTAACCTACTTTTCATTTCCCCCTTTGCTAGACTAACTCAAAAAAATACTCCTTTATCTACAGATCCACAAATTCATTTAACACAAACTATCACCACATTGACATTTTTGACTCAGCGATAAGAGACATAAAACAAACAATATTTACACAACCGCACCCAAAGTAATTCATACAATTTATCTTCCCTTCTACTCCCGTCCCACATTCCCCTCCCCCCGTACTCGCTGTTAAAATAATTTTAAAAATATATTTTTTTAAATGTCACACTTGTTTTGATAAATTACTATATTCAGTGGAAAATTTATAATTGGCATAATTTAATATCCATTATTTTAACTAACTAACTAACTAACAGGGTAGGCAGAGAGGATTGAACGCCACACTCTTCTATCTTGGCACACCACTTTTGCTTCGGCCACATTCATCCATCTTCTCATACAAGTTCTACGGTTGTTGCGGCTTTTAACGGGGCCATCCTCAAACACTTGTTGTATCTGATCGTGCCAGGTCTTTAGCGGACGCCCTCTATTTCTGTTGCCTTCAACACTCGCCTCATATATTTTCTTAACCATCCTTTCCTCGTTCATACGTTCCGCATGACCGAACCATATCAGCGCTCCTTTCTTTATTCTATCTACCACACTACAGCCAGCATTGCATTCACGTCTAATTTGTTCATTCCTTACTCTATCGACCATAGATTTTCCACACAAGCGTCTTAGTGACCGCATTCAGTCTACTTTCATTCCCCTTTTGCCAATTCCAGACTTCACTTCCATACATAAATCCTGAAAACATTTTTGATAATGATTCTACTCTTTAAGATATTTCAGCTTAAAAATTCAGTGAAAACTGCTACAGAGGGATGGACGTCTGTGCAAAACGATATCGTAAAATATTGATTGCAAATGTTTAAATTCAGTAACAGATCTTCTTTGCGGAAAATCTTTCAAAAATCAGTAGATTTATTCACAGTGTCGTAAAGTCTTTCATTGTGCATCTTTCGCTCTCAAGAACTCTTGGGGAAACGGATCGCCTTGAAATGTCAAAAACAAATCTTGAATCAAAAAGCGGTGGAAAATATGCTGCGGGTCTCTTTGTCCAGGAGTTCAGACGTGGTAGGTAAAACCAAAACAAACAGGAAATTTGAAAACAGGGTAGGTACGTATATTTCTGCAAATCTTTGATACTTGTACAGGGTGCGCAGAGTTGGTCCATAATACTTTACAGTTAGAAAATACTAGCTGTACCCATGCGGCTTCGCACGCGTAGATTTTTAGTACACTGTTAGGATCGTCGTAGAACTTTCTAAAACATTTTCCTTTCAGAAATTTATCGAATATACAGGAACCTTCTAGACACACCGACACATTCCGCTACTCAGCTTAGAACTTTATAGAACTTTCGGGAATTTTCCAGAACTTTCTAGAGCAGGTTTTTCCGGAACCTTTTAGACTCACCAACACATTCGGCGCGCCTATTTTGAAACAATCTGAAGCATTTGCGGCCTTCCCATAACGAAACAATGCGCTAGAAAGCACATTTTCGTCACTCACTCCCACCCACGCACAGCCACCCCCACCAAACTCGCATATTTTCGATGTGACACCAAGGGCTATCCACCACCATATCCACCAGTGAGTGGTTGTGGCTGATTGTGGAGAAAACTTGGCGGATAGGGAAACACGGGTTTCTTTATGTATATATATATATATTGATTATTACATAATTGTCAACAATCGGTACAAGTTAAACTCCCACTTCAATAATATGCGATAAATATTGGCACATCTTATATATACCTACCTACCTATACAGCTTCGTCCCATCTTTCCATACATACATGCATAATTTATCTTAATCAACATTAACAAATTAACTTTAATTAATTAACAAATTTATTTACTATTTTATTTATTTACGTCCAAAGAGCTTTTATAAGTAATAATATGAAAATACAATAGATGTAACAAAATAGTGTGGTTGAACATTGTAATTTAAATTTGTTAAAATATAATATAGTAAAACAAAATAAGACGTAATACTGTTTAAAAAAAGGATTAACTAATTCATTGCAGGTTTTTATGTGAAAAATATTAATATACAATAAATATAGAATAATAGAGCAGTAAACGAGTATTGTAATTTCAATATGTTAAAATAAAAATCCATTTAAAAATTTAGAAATAATTCATTCAATGCAAAAGAGAAGACACGTAAGATAAACAATACAAAACATGAGTAAAACAAAATGTAACTTAAAAATTTGAAAAATAATTAACTTAATGCAAGTAAGAAAACATACATGGTTACATATACATATATACAAATTACAATACATATACATATACTTGAGTACATACATACAAAAACTTAGTAAGTATAATATCTGTGATAGATTACACACAAGATTAAGAAAAATTTTGAGTGCTGAATTTTTTTCCACGTAATAATTAATTTTCTTTTTCTTTTATTTAAATTTTTTATTCTTTCTTTCTATATAATTAATATGCCTTAGTATATCATAAATATTTATCATTACTGACATATTTCTGTTTGTTTAAATTTTTTTTTCTTTCTTTCTATATAATTAATATGCCTTAGTATACCATAAATATTTATCATTACTAACATATTTCTAAATGTGGAGACCTGTAATTGGCCATCTATATTGTATCAATGTTTTCTATGCTTTTTTTTGTGCTGTTGGTCTTCCATAAACATTAAATAAATAAATAAATAGGTGAAATAAAATTGCATTAAAATTGTAGTTTGGATTGTCTAATGGAATATGTGACTTGTAGTGTGGGAATCTAAGAAATAATTTGTTTGTGATCGCATTAAGAATTCAGGACGGCAGGGTGTAGAGCTTTTATTAGGGAATCTTTATATTGTGCTAAACTGGAATTAAAAATATCAGAGATATGCGCATAGGGGTTACCTAGCCTGCGCAGTCTGGGTACAAGAGAGTTAAAATGTGTGTTGGTTTTTACACCCTTTATATTAACTCGTGGCGTCTGCTTGCTTGCTTGCCGGCCTGCCGTCAAAAAAAACTTTGGATCGATTTTTGACCCTTTTCCCGTGATCCAATCGAGCTGAAACTAGACAAGTAGACTCGTGGCGACGATCAAGAAGATCTATCAAATTTTCGTTAAAAAAAATTAATAATTATAGTATAATTTCGTATTTTTAGAAATTTTATTGTTTTTTTTTCAAATTGGAATCATTAGAAGAGTTTGATTACAACAACAGCGGCCCGATAACGTCGCGGAATATTTTCTAAATTTGAATTACTCCGTCGGCATACATAATAGGTGCTTCACTACGAATGTCGAAAATCTAAATTGACTGACAAATGTTTTTAGAATTTAATCTTCAAAGCATGAAGTGTCTTATCAAAGCTCAAAAAATGTGACATTTTAGAAATATATTAAATTACTGTAAGTTTAGTGTTATGTTATATGTTTTAATTCGTCTTTATTTGTTGTTATATTTTACAAAGAAAGGGAGTATAATAAAAACTTGGTTTTTGCGGGTTACTTTTTTTGAAACTGAAGCGATATCTCGGATAATAATTTCCTTCCATTCCCGCGCCCGCTGTGATCAAGTGATCGGGTTGTTTTGCGGTTTATTTTCACGGGACGCCCCCGCGCGGCCAGTCTGGCCGCCTGTCCCCGACAGTGACGCCTGACGGGCACTGTCCGCACTTTAAATTGAAATCTTTTCAGATGTCCGTCACCTTCTTTTGATTTCGAGCTTTTTTATAAGTTAAAAGCAGGGGCGCAGCCGCTGTCCGGCCGACACGCACATTTGGTAAAGTGAAACACAAAACTTGCGACTAATTTAAAAATTAATTGAAAATATGATTTTATGTACAGAATATTATGTATGATGTATGGAAGCGAAGCCTGGAGCTGGGAGAAGAGGAACTAAAGTGGACTGAATGCAGTGGACATGAGATCCCTTAGACGTATGTGTGTCAAATCCATTTACGATTGAGTAAAGAATGAAGATAAAGCTGATCTTAGCATAATTCATAGAATAAAAAAATGGTCTGGGCATGTTGAGCGAGTGTATGAGGAAAGAATGGTAAGAAAGATATGAAATGCAAGTGTTGATGGTGCCAGAAAGAGAGGCCGATCAAGGCAGACGTGGCATAACCAGATTAACCAGATACTGAAAGATGGTCCCTTTAGAAGCCTTAACAATCGTCTAGCTTGTATGAGAAGATGTATGAATGTGGGTGAGGCGAGAGTTGTATTCAGGACAGAAGAGTGTGGCGCTCTATTCTCTCTGCCTACATCCACGGGGAAACGGCGTGATGGTAAGTAAGTAAGTAGGTATCAGTGGCGTGCAGCGGATGCAAGCAAATAAGCTGTGCATTAATAAAGAATCTGGGAAAATAACTAAACTTAAAAAAATCTTAAGAAAAAGTCAAGTTAAAAAATACAAAATATGTTTATACCCATAGAGGTGTACGCGTTTATATATTTTTTTAAATATAGGTATATAGTCGGTCACAGCATAACCTAAGTTTATACCCACTGCACGCCATTGGTAGATATGTTCTAAGAATTTTTTTGGAGATTGAGATTAAGAACTGGATTTTGTCCCCAGAGGGGTGGTTATGAATTAAAATAAATTGTAGAAGTCTCTCAGAGACGAAGCTTTGAATATAAGAAACGTGTGGGAAAGTCTTTGTATAAGATGGCCCAGGGTTTACAACCTGCAAGACGGCTTAAGTGATCACTTTACACAATGCAACGTTCACTTATTTCATTGTAAAAACTTCCACACATTATCAAATTATGAAATTTCTATATATGTTCAAATCTGATAATCTTTCGTTTATTTGAATGGACTGCTAGATACATCTGAATATTTTCTCATGAACCAATAGATTTTCACAGCTGTTAATTATACCTCTATATTTTTTAAAGTAGTATTCTTTCTAATGATGGTATACATTAAATTCTTACGAATAATTTCGTATAAGCGTCGGGCGTTAATTGATAAATAAATAAATAAATATATCCCTACTAAAAATGCCTGAAAATTAGTTTTTCAATTTTTTTAATCCTTTCATATATACCAAATATATTTTATACATCACATAAAAAGACTTTCACATACGTTTTTCATATTCATAACTTCGTCTTTGTGAGACTTCTATAATTTATTTTAATTAATATTTACTTATATTATAGATGTCTTATAGAGATAAAGCTATTTTTTGTATTGGAAAGTAGGTATGAAAGTGTTTTTATTGAAGTCGTGGCCCTGGAAGAAGGAAAACATGATGGCTGAATAAACAGAGATAGCGGCTTGGCCAGTCTACTGTATAGCTGTTCCGGGCCGCAATAAATATAGTGACGATGGCCTACGTCCAATGAGCCGATAGGGCACAAGACGAATAAGAAGAAGACTTAACAAAGCTAAAGAACTAATTAAGAATTATGGACAAGGAGCTCATCGTTTTCCTATGAAGCTTGATTATGTATGATGGATATCGAATATCAGAAGATTTCCGCTGTGAGCTGGTGTACTATGGTTTGACTTCTTGTGTTAGATTCTTTAGTTGTTTACGTTCTATATACAGACTTCTTTAAAATGATCGGCTCAACTTTATTTCGTGAATTTTACGTTTTATGTGAATGGTCTACATGATTATTGAGAGAAGAGGTCGGAAAGTTTTGAATCCCGCCGCTAGATCACTCGTAATTCCGCACAACTATTTTTAATCAGTTCTGAGTAAAATGGGTACTGTGCAGCACAAGGTTTTCTGTGTTGCCCTTTGTACAGGGAACTTTTTTTTCTCTAAACTTTTCTTATGTTTACCGGCTTCGAGACTATTCCAAAATGTCCATAAAGTCCGGCAACCTTCGATTATGTGCTGTTATTTTCGATTTATCGATACCTCACTGGGAACTTGAATGAGAATATTTTAATCCCGGCAACATCGAAATCGAATTCCGGGTATGTAATTTTGGCTTTAGATTGAATTCATTACTGTATGTATAGCGTGCGTCAGTTAAAAATATAACTGCATAAAAAAGCTCGTAACTCACAAAGCGTGCTAACAACATAAAAATGCGATTTCCCGCCTAAAGTAGGCACGATTACGTGCGATTATTGTTATCAGTTCCGCTTAATTACACGTTTCAGAACCAACTACAACACAATTTTCTTCCCCTCCACACAATGCACATTCAATTACCCCCCACATACGCCGGCCAGCAGGGTGGCAATCAATAAACCGCCCTGAGGCGACCGCTGCAACGACCGACCCCTTTTAACACAACGTACCCCGGGGAAAAGGGAACTCTGACCTTCCAGCGCCGAGAACCTTCGTCACCGCGATGACTTGCTGATGGTGTTTGAAATAATGTTCGCGTTAATTAAGGGTGATTCATAATGTTGTAAACATTACTTAAGGCGGTAATGAGAGAGTACGCTTCGATTGAAAAGGGAAACTTGGCAGATTAGCGCGTCTGGCATTCTATCTGATTAACAACATGCAAAGTAATCTCGTGAAACTTGTATGATAAGGTTTAAAGGTGCGGTATAGCATTAAGCGCCTACCGTTAAAAATGAAGAAATAATATCTTCCTGGGCTACACGCTGGGGAAGTGCCTTAGGGGATTATACCATTTTCAAAAAATCATTTTCTTTAATTTATCTTAAATATTGAAAATCTAAAAATAATTCACAAAATTGACTAGATTAGAGTAATTTTAACGTAGCGTGGTAGGTGAATTTTTATATAAGTTATTTTGTGTTTTGCTCAAAACTCTATTTTTCAGACTGATGGAGGTGATATCTCAACTTATCAACGAAGTAGCAAAACATCTATGACATTTCATTTCTAAATAAGTACATGAACTTCTTTTCTGACTCGGACAAACATGTACTGAAGAATTTGGCATTTCAGTCACGGCGGAGGAGCTCCACGGGAATGGACATGACGCGGCTATTTTAGTTTTTTTTTTAATTTTCCAAAAAATAACAGTTTTATGTGTATAGACATGTTGTTTTCGCGATGCTTCGAGAGAACGTTCGTGAAATTTCTCCATATTTTCAGTTTTTTCGAGAAGAGTTCAGTCGATTCCAGATTCGTTGTGCGACGTTCACCATTTCCACCCATAATAGACTAGCACATTATCAAATTTTTGGAAGTTGTATATACATATGTCAATCTTGGATAAGTTGTTTCATATGCGAGTTGTATTTTACTACCGCCATCTGAAGACGAAATTCGTTATACCCACAAACTAGTTTAGATATTGTATATTCATTTTTGATTACAGTTTTTTTAAGCAATATTATGTTATTTGTATACAGCATTCTGAATTATTATCATTTACACTAGAACTCGCTTGTATAATTGACTTATCCTTCTTCTTCTTCTTCCTAGACCATTAGTCCCATTTACTTTCTTTTCCGCTTTCTCCATTGAGCACGATTTTTTGCTATGCTGTCGTCGAATTGATCTTCTTTTAGGTTTTTTGCGACTGTCGTCGACAGAGGGCGGGCGGTCATCGACGTTTGCGTTTTGTTGTTGACGAACAAGAGAATTATGTTTTTTTTGCTTCTTATACCTCATTATTATTTGAGCCATCTGGTAGCGTTCGTGATGCACATTGTTACATAGAGAATTTTTATATTTTGATAAATGACTAATATCAATGACGTGTGCAATTCAGTATTGGAAGCACTTACAAGTTTTAAATTTCATTAAACTGAAATATTAAAAATATCTAATTCAGAATATTTTATTAAAAAACCTATTAGTCAGTGTTTCAATTTTATTTATAAATAATTTTGAAAACGAAATCAGATCAGCTATTGGATAAGAAGTTACGGACGCTCATTCAAAACTCTTATTATAGGGCATATGTGAGTATAACACATCTCTATAATCTTTTCATCCCCTAAAAAATGGGTGTTTCTCTCACATTTAATTTTTTTTCTAATGTACATAGATTGTTCTGATATTCCAGGGTTCAATTTCATTAATTACGGTCGGCATTAGAACTCCATACCGAACTTGCGTACCAAACATAATGTATACAAACTTATTTACACAGTAGGCAGTTCGCTCATTAACCCTGATTAATCTGTCCGTAAAATCAAAGCTGTTACCGTAATTCTGAAATTGCTGTTCAGGGATTACCCTAATGGCACAAGGCACTATATCATCCTTATTTGTATCACCTTCCCAAAAGGGTTGTAAACTAATCTTCATTTTTATGGACTAATGTTTACTAAATGCTTTATAATCTCTGCTCCATCTCGTCCATATATTTGTGTCGTTTACGTCACTCTGTGTCAATAATTGTTACAATTTTATTTTGTTTGCTTGTTCACCATTTGCACTACACACGGCTAAACAACTGTGCAGGACATGTGCCAATTTGTGCATCATATCATTGCATTGATACTGGAATATATTAATGTTACTAGGGCAGGCCGAAGACACTGGTAATTGGGACATTGGGTTGAGTTTGAAATTAAT
The DNA here is from genome assembly GCA_016648135.1 of Agrypnia vestita. Taxonomy (NCBI): domain Eukaryota; kingdom Metazoa; phylum Arthropoda; class Insecta; order Trichoptera; family Phryganeidae; genus Agrypnia; species Agrypnia vestita. Next base: position 44,622 of record JADDOH010002354.1, read on the forward strand.
AATGAAATGTTCTTTAATTAAGATAAATTACATTAGTCTCAGAAAGATGAAACTATATATATGAGAAACGTGCATGGAAGACTTTTTATAAGATGGTCCAGGGTTGACGACCTGTATAAGCTAGCTTAAGTGATCACTCTACGCAATGTAACGTTCACCAATTCCATCGTAAGAACATCCCACATTATCAAATTTTTAAATGTTATATATATGTTCCAAATCTGAAACCTTTATATTTGGAGGGACCATGCTACAGACTTCTGTAGTCCTCATGAAATAGTATACATAGATTTCGCAGCTGGTCCAGCAGTTTCGCAGCTGATGCGTCTATATTTTTAAAAATGAACTATTAAGTGCACCAAACTGATACTAAATATCGATACTATAGGTCTTCGGAGACAAAGGTGAGCATCAGTAGCCACCAACTTGTGGTGATCGATGAATGAGGAGAAGATTGATTTAGGGTCACCACCCGTTATGTAATAGAAATTCTCTAAAATCGTGGAATGTTTGATTAATTTATTTACCGATAAAACAATTACAAGTTATACATAATTACGATAATCAAGACAGTGATAAAGGCTCAACGGAACAGGGCGTTCGGCCTACGCCGGAGGTAGTTGAGAGACTGACATGCCCGTAGGGCGTCAACTATTTTTATATGTTTTGGAAATAAAGAACTGTCTTGAAGTCTGGCTGTATGCGTGTGCTGACGGTGCTCCGGGAATCGACCTGTGTCTATAGCTCGTGTACACTAGTGATGGGTCCGCTATGTACTCATTACTACAATGTAGTACTATATTACATTGAAGTACACACTTCACACGTTTTGAAGTATAGTGCACACTACAGACTACTCAGTTAAAGTTATTGAAAGTACATACTTCAAATAGTAAACTTCATTTCAAAGCGAACACTACAAAGTACACATACTTCAAAGTTATCGAAAGTACGAGCACATACTTCAAATAGTTCATTTTTTATGTGAAATTTTTGGGAAGTTAATGTAGATAAATGAAGAAATCGAAACAACCCCCCCCCCCCATGGTTTGAAAAATTTTGGGATTGAATGAAGAAATCTGGTTGGTGACCTTTTTTTTTTTAGGTCGCCAAATGTTACTTTGAAGAAAATATAGGCATTTGTCTTAAATATTTTTCCGTTTGACTTTTTTTTTAGCTCGCCAAATGTTACTTTGAAGAATATATCGGCATTTGTCTTAAATATTTTTCCGGTTGACTTTTTTTTTAAGCTCGCCAAATGTTACTTTGAAGAAAATATCGGCATTTGTCTTAAATATTTTTCCGGTTGACTTTTTTTTTTAGCTCGCCAAACTTTTTGATTTGGGAAAAAATATAATTAGTTCACTAGTACTACAATTTTGCAGTAGAATTACTTCATTTCACTTCACTTCATTAATATTACAATTACTTATTTTCATTACTTCACTTCATTAATACTACAATTACCTTATTACTTCACTTCATTAGTACTACAATTTCGTAGTACTACAATTACTTCACTTCGTGTATTTTTACTACAATTGTAGTGTACACTTTGTAGTCTTCAAATTGGTGAACGTGTGTGTGTTGTAGTCTTCATTTTGAAATGTAGTTTTCCCCTTCGCTAGAGTACACTGCTGTGCCCCGTATCTTATCTGCGTTGCGGATTTCGACGACCGTCTGACGCGTGCACCTTGGTTCGACCTGTTGTCCGCTGAAGAAGTCGCGGCTATACAATGTGTCTCTTGTTTCACGTATCACTGGAGGTCGCGTCTTGCTTACTGTGTATGTGTTGATGGTCTGCTCAGGACTGTGGCTGTGTATGGTGTAATTCTATAGGTCTGTGAAAAAGATCCGTGCAAAAACGAATGTTTACAATTTGTATCACTCATAGAACTAACCCACATGTACTGCAGGTTAATTTGTTTTCATCATGAATAAACAAATGAATTTACATATACCTCGGGAAATTTGCCTGACTATACTATGATATTAACTTTAAAAAAGTATTAATATTTTATACACAAAATCATATTTTCAATTAATTTAAAAAAAATGGAATACCAATGAGGAAATATTTTATAAACTTCAATCGTCAGTACAGACATAGATAAATTGTGACCATTTCTTAAATTTTTTTATATTATTTTTATTTTAATTTTCTTAATCGCACTAATATTTTTGTAAATTAATCATTCTTCAATGCAAAACCCCTAGATTTATTTATTTATTTATTTATTTTGTTTTGGGGAAAATTAACAGCAAAACAACAATCTTAAAAATATGAAATAATGGTTTTTACAATTATGCCAATTACAAATTTTCCACTGAATATAAAAATTTACTTTAATAGCGATTGGAGAAGGTGGAGGGGAATGTGGGACGGGAGTAGAAGGGAAGATATAATGTAAAGAATAGATAAATAAATAAAAAAACGCATTCCAAACCTTCCCATTGTTCTAACCAACGCCGACGCCGACGAAGCGAACACCCTCGCGGGATACTGAAATGCGAAGGCACAGGGCAGAACGACTCGAAAAAGAGATCAAAGAATACTATTTCCCGGTAGCTACTTAGCATCACCCGGTCGCCTCATCTCGTCATTATTTTGAAAAGCCACATTACAGCGTCCTTTGTATCTCTTCCTTTGTGGCGGGTGGACAAGGGTAGATAAGAAAAGGATGAAAATGAAATGAAAAAAAGTAAAAATATAATTGGCTTCTTTCCGTGTCATTCTTGCGAGACTTCTCTCGCAGACTTCTTTTTTTATTTCGTCACATCTGACTGCAAATAACCACGACAACATTACAGTACTTTCCTTGGAGCGCTGTATATTTTCTTTGACAGTGATATGTTATTTCTGCCGCGTCCCTGCCTTAAAAATCTGGAGATGAAAAATACCTAAAAATGTCAAGATGAATTGCCACGTTCTCCCAAGTTTACCTGAACTGCACACGTTAGGGTTAGGTTAGGTTAGGTTAGGTTAGGTTACATACTTATAAATTACATAAAAAAAAATTTAAAACCACGGTTAAATTTTTTTATTTTTTTATTTATATATCTTTATTTAGTTAATGATCCATAATTGTTTATCGTTAGCTAATATTATAAACATTAATATATATATATATATATATATATATCTATATATATATATATCTATCTAAATATATTATACATTTTCTATAATACATTATATATTATATACTGTTTTATATTATTAGCTAACGTCAAACAATTCTGGATCATTAACTAAAAAGATATATAAATACAAAATTAAAAAAAAAATATATATATATATATATGTACACTTATTAAATAATATTTCTCTTCATACATTTTCCATTGTTATGTGCTTTTTACATTCTTGTTTGAAGATATCGATCCTACTCAGCTTCCTCACACCTTCCGGCAGGCTATTATACTCATTTATTCCCTTGTAATAAATACAGTTTTGTGTGTTTGTCTTTTTTTCAATTTGGAATACTTATTTTTTTTGCGTTTCTTATATTATCTCTGTGTTATATTTGATCTTATTTTTTAAATATTTTGACATTTTGTCGTTTAATATTTTGTGAATGAATATCATTGTATTTAATTTCAATCCTTGTTTTATATTAATCCAATTTGAATTTGAGAGCGTCTTTTTAATTTTGGAATATCTATTTCTCTGTAGAATTATTCTCTTAGCTCTATTATGTTGTATTTGTAATTTTCTTGTATCTCCTTCATTACATAGATACAAAATAGTGGGGCAATATTTAAAATGAAGAGCAATTGATTTATATGTTGTTGTTATCGCTATTCCTTTAGTTAATTTTGGTCTTATTTTTCATAAGAATGATACTTTCTTTGCAATTTTCGTTGTTATGTATTCAGCATTTTTTTTTTTAATTATTATTTAGAGTATATAATTATCTCCAAATATTTTATTGTATCCACTACTTATATTTCTTCTCCATCAATCTCTATCTTTATCTCATCATTATTCCTTTTATTTCCCATTGACAGACCTTTAGTTTTTTTTACATTTAATTTAAATCTATTCATTTTAAGCCAATTCGATATATTAATTAATTCTTCATTTAACATTCTCACTAATTTTTCTAGATAATTTTATGTTTTCGTCCTTTTAAGTATTCCGCTACGCAGTTCTTGGCTATATTCAAAAATCCTATTTTTTGTAATTTATCTACTAATCTGTCTATAAATTGTCTCAAAAGCTCTTTTAAAGTCTAAGAAAATGGATATGTACTAAAAAGTAAAAAATAACTTTTCGGCCAAAAATCTTTGCCTCACTCTCCAAATATGTCCAAATAAAAGGTGGGCGTTTACGATATTGATGTAAATTAAATTATTTCGTTGTCGATGGAGGGAATGCACGCACTCTTTTATTTGGAATGAGACAAAAAAAATTGCCGAAAATTTATTTTTTATTTTTAAGTACATTTAAATATATATATATATAGATATATATTCTATATATATATATTTTTAATTTTGGTGAGCTCATTATTTTATTGTAAAATTTTATTGTAAAATTTTTTAAATGGCTAGATGGAATGCAATATGTTTAATTTTCCTAATAAAACTTTGATTAATTAATAATGGCGGATAATTAATTAATTAATTAATTAGTAAATTGTTTCGTGTATTGTCATCGATAAGACGTCCGTCTGCAAAATTTCAGATCGATTGGATATTGTAAAGTCGTAAAAATGTCGATTAATAGATTCTATCCAGATAAACGGGTGAGGCAACTATAAGCATGGTAAAAATACATACTCATTCCAATTCCGTGTTCTGAAAATAAAAATCATTGCTATTTCGGTATCTTGACAGTTATTTTAAATAACATTAATGAATTCAATAATAAAGCCCTAAAACATAAAAAAAAACGTTAATTTATTCACAATTTATGATTAACTTAGCGTTTGTTTACGTTTTAGAGCTTTTTGATTGTTGAATTTAATAATACTAAAATATCGACGGCATTACAATGTTATACTTACAATAACTCTCAAGATACCGAAATTGCAATGATTTTTATATTCAAAATACTGCCTAGTCAAACTTAGCGATAGACGCATAGTTTTTATTATAATATTTATAATATTTTTTCATAAAATAATGAATTCTCATGATTTGGGTGCCGCTGACCATTTCATTTCATGTTACGTCTAGAAATACACGTTCATAAACCTTATTTCATTGTAACAAAACCGATACTCTGTAACAGAGTTAGTTCACAATATTTTACAGGTGGATTCTAGCCTTGATTATGAATAGAAAATGTTCAAGCAACCATGACCTAATGTCAATAGTTATGGAGTTATGCAATATCAAAGTTTGCATTTTTTTTTTAATATTTCTGACTATTCGTATAAAGTAACCGTTGAGATAAATAAATAATTGCAGATGATTATGTGAAAAATTCTAAAAAATAAAAAAAAACAATTTTCATGGTATTTTCTTAAATATATGTAGATTGCGTACTCGTTTTTAATTGGTCCAAAAACTGCGCTACATATAGAGCTTTAAAAAAGGTTCCCCCAGAACAACAAAAATAAAGTTTAAAAACTTTTAAGGGGTTCACCTTTAAGTTGAAAGTAAACTTTTAATTTAAGGGATTCAAAAGTAAACTCTAATATTAAAATGAGAATATTGCAATGGGTGTTTGGTATCATTGTAGACAAACGGTAATGAGATATAAATATGTACCAAAAAATAATATCCTCGTATATAGGTGTAAGGCACGTGCAGTCAGTATACTGATGTATAAGTTCAATCTAAAAAATTGTCACGGGATCGCGGCTGTGGGAGTGAAAATGAACCACTAAAAACAAATTATACTTTCACTAGCTGTGCCCGCGCGGCTTCGCACGCGTAGATTTTAGTACAGTGTTTGGATCGTCATAGAATTTTCGTGAACTTTCCAGAACTTTCAAAAAATTTATTGAATGTACAGGAACCTTCTAGACACACCGACACATTCCGCCACTCAGTTTAGAACCTTAAAGAACTTTAGGGAATGTTCTAGAACCTTCTCCTTCCAGAAATTTCTAGAACAGTTTTTTCCGGAACCTTTTAGACTCACCGACACAGTCGGCGTACCTATTTTGAAACAATCTGAAGCATTTACAGCCTTCCCATAACAATACAATGTGCTAGAAAGCACATTTTCGTCACCCACTCCCACCCACGCACAGCCACCCCCACCAAACTCGCATATTTTCGATGTGACACCAAGGGCTATCTACCACTATAACCACTGATGGGTGGTTGTGGCTGATTGTGGAGAAAACTTGGCGGGTAGGGAAACACGGGTTTCTAAAACTTCTAGAATCTTCGCTGCACTTTCCATCTAATTTCGTTCTAATTATCGCTCCTGAATAACTTGTCTCCCATATACAGATACTCAAATCTCTCAGGTTTGCACTAGAAAACTTCTCGCTCGTCGGTAGGTCTTGATTACTATCACACGTTGGAATCACACATTCGATAGCAACACACGTCGCACGATTTCACTTTCTATGGTAACAGCCCGCTGTTGACTCTGAAACACACAGTTTATAGACCCACGTTCATATCACCTTCTCGATATTTACAGAGTTCAACGGACCGTTCGAGAGATTTCGATAGTGCGTAATTTCGATTCTACCATCTCGTGACAGCATGTTTTAATCCTAATTATATTGGGTTTGTCGTCGCTGTATATATAATTAATCCTATGTGACGTTTTTGTACATTCTGAGATAAACGAATAAAACGGTTTTAAAAAATAATTGCACAGACTAGATTTATAAAAAATATTTTTAATAATTACTAGGCAGAATTTCCAGATGAACGGAAATGTTTTTTTTTAGTATATCTCTATTATTTATATGAAAAATTCACAAATTGATTCGTTCATCTCAAAATGTACTAAACGGCACATAAATTTATTATATATACAGCGATGATATATTGAAAATTTTTTCAATTTTTTTTAACAAATTTTGTTTTTGTAAAATAAATAAATACTTATTCCTTAGGAACCCACGTGTAAAAGTACCGTCATTTTTGAAGGGTTACAGCTTATTCATTAAATATTTATCTAAAAAACTATTGAGATAATTTAAAACCTGAATAATATATAACAATTATGATAAGAATTTCACGAGATAGATATTTTATTTCGAATTATTTTCTGGAAATTCTAGGGCCGGTCGCACTTTGGACACGAATTATTCGTACGACTACTTTCGTACGTATTGAGCGCGCACATTCAGTTACTTTTCGCATTTTTCCAATAACGTTTGTGCCAAATGAATAATCTGTATCTTCTGGAAAACTCTCTTCTTACTCGTAGGCTGCTACGGCGTCGTCGGCATCGTAGAACCAAATGGGTGAACGAAATATAATACACTAGAAGGGATGAATTTGGTAAATTCCATCATATTATAGCAGACTTAAATAATGACAAATTTCATGACTATCATCTATCTAATGGATTTACAAATGCTGGGGAGAATCGAAGTGCAACGAGAGCTCATAACATCGGAGAAATATTTAAAAGTGTTTTTGTTCGAAGTACATAATTATACCTCACCTTCATTAAACCAAATTATTTAACTTACAGGTATTTTTAGTTCTTTAGAGATTCTCCGCCATGATGGGCGCGTAACATATATGTCCACAATCATTTGTGGACATATATCAAATTGACAAATTTTTCAATATCCATCGTACGAAACCGCAAACATTTCCTAACAAAGCCGGATCGTGTCGGACGTTGCATATATACGTGCGTACACGCACTACTAAGTCGTGTACAGTGAGCAATGTTCAATACTACTTCGAAGGTCAGGAATGTACTTGCGTATTCGTACGTATACGCACTACTCAATTTCGTACGAAAACGCATCCAGTGTGCGGCCTGCGTAGTAAATTACGTACAACTCGTTTCAAAGTACTGACTGAACATCGTTGGCGGGGGTTGTAAACGCGTGCCTCTGATATGTTACATATACTACTAATATGTTTCTATAATTCATAACTGATCATTACTTATATTATTTTACTTTTATGTTTTATACCAGTTTTTTTTTTCACTTGTAATTATTTTCAAATACTTTGTGCCTGCTTTCCACTGTTATTTTTATTGTTTTTCTTTTTTGTAAGTGATACTTGATATAAATAAACTAGTAATAATACGATACCTTTTATATAAAATAACAATTATAACAATTATAAGAAACATCTGCCTCGGCTACATAGCAAATCTAGAAAAAAGAGAAAGTCAACTAGTCTATTTTCAACCTGAAAATTATATATTAGCATCGTTTATTTGGTCTGTAAATGTAATAATTGTGAATAAGCTAATCAATTATTATACATTTTACAGGTTATAGTAATGAGCAGCAGCACAGCATCTGAGCGGACCATCAACACCAGCACGGAGAGCGCCAACACCGTCCTCACCAACGTGACGGTGACAGATGGCGACACCACAGAAGACAGCCTGGATCATGAGCCACCACAGGATATCCTCATCTCTCTGGACAGCGCTTCCAGCATGGACAGCAAGTCCCCGTCTAGGCACCACCACCACAGATCTTCAACAGGGAGGCGATCGCAGAACAACTACACCAAACTGTCGCAAACCCCAGACTCGTCAATCGAGAAACAGACGTACATCTTAGACTCGGAGATCTGTCTGACCGAAACGGTTTTCGTCAACGAGAGCAAAAAACTCGATCATGTCAAGATCATGGATGACCAGAAGGGACCGAGCACAGCCCCTCCAGGATACCACCAAGGAACAGACACGAGGTTCCCCTTCGACGAGTGTGGAAATCTTGCAACGTTCGAATCACAATCGGCCAAAGAACCGAGATCCATCTTCGATTCTGCGGGCAACTCCCCGAACCACAGAAGTACCGCCAAATTTGTTTTCGACGTCCTAGTGCCGACGTCTCCGACAGAGCCTAGATCACCTGACCTGCTCCTGTCCGGGTTCGACATGAACGAGAAACCTCCGAAAAGTCCTAAAGCTTCGAGCTCCAAAAACGAAACAAAATTCTCGTTCGAAGGGTTCCCTCTTCCGACAACGCACAGAACCAAGAGGCACTCGACCGACTCCAGGTCCTCGCAAAAGGCTAGAAATAGAAAATCGAGTATAATCGACAACAAAAGCGCCACGCCGCCTTTACCAGACCTGCGAGTGGACTTCTTCAGCGACAGTATCGACGGTCAAGAAAGGAACAAGTCGAGGCCGAGCTCTTGCCTCCTTCAGACCAGCGAAGATATGAACAAGCTGCGACAAGAGCTAGAAGGAACTGTGTCGGGTCATCAGAACAGAAACTCTTCTTCTAGAAGGCCGTCTGCAACCAGGGGGTACAACAGCACAGACAGCACACACAGTCCCAGCATTAACATCAACGTCACCACCAACCCCCTAGATAATGGAGCAGGCTGTTGCAACCTTACTTGCCCCGCTTATGCTAACAACCAATACAGATGTTGCGCCTGCTGTTCGAACAACGTGACCCAAAACGCCAACAGAAAAATACCGCAAGCGACGATAGTCGTGCAACAGGCGTCTCTGTCTCTTGACTACTCCAACGTGTCAACGATCCTTCTGAAAGATGAGAACGACTTCGTTTCGAATACTTCCCCGTCGTCCATGTCAGGAAGTCACCACAAACTCAGCGTCAAGAAGAAGAAGCAGAGAGACGAGCACATGAAGCAACTACTGGACGTCACCAACCAGCTAACTCAGGAAGAGATCCACGATTTTGAGATGAGGTGAGTAGACATCTTGCACGCATATTATTCGAGGTTCTGACAAATTGCTTTTCAATGTTTAATATGTCATCAAATATTGATGTTGTTGTGTCATTTCAACGGTTTGTGATATTGTTTTAATAATCTAAAAGGCAAATAGAAATGAATCAATGTTTTAGACGATTCAGATGCTGATCATGATAAAATGAAATTTTGAGTGTCACAAATGACGCACTCTGATAAAAAGATCGTATTTAATGTAAATTATCAATAGGTAAATTTTACTAAATTTTTTAAACTTAAAATAATTTTTTTGAATTTTTAATTCCAAATTTACATTAGTTTGATACTTAAATTATAGCTTAAATTTTTTTTTAATTTATGTTTTAGATGTCAGTGGTTAAAAAAAAATTAACCAATCGAGTTTAAAAATTAATCACTTTCCTTATCAGTATGATAAAAAAACTCAAAAAAAAAAAAAGATTTTTAATTTTTTGTTTAAGAATTATGAAAAAGTATTTTTGACCCTACTATATCAGTGCTTAAAGATAGTTTGATGAATATACAGATGACACAAATAATAACAAAATATAAAAAGGGGAAAAAAGGCATATTTGTCTTCTTCTTCTTCTTCTTCCTAGACCGTCAGTCCCATTAACTTGGAGTCGGCCTTCCTTGTCCGCTCTATCCATTGAGCACGGCTTTGTGCTGTGCTGTCGTCGAATTGATCTTCCTGCAGGTCTTTTCCGACCGTCGTCAACCAAGTGTCCATGTCGTTGGCAGGCTAAGGCCAAGCTTCGCCATCTGGTCTTCTGGGCGTCTCTGGACGTGATCATACCATCGTGGACGCTTCTCTTTGGTTTTTTCTTTAATTGGGGCGATTTTAAAGCTACCTCTTATGTGCTCATTTCTAAAGAAGAAAAAAGGCATATTTCTCTATGTATTAATATCCGTTATTAGTATCAGGAGGCTCAAATGATGATAAGGTATTAAAAAGGCCATTGAGATATAAAAATAAATAAATAAAGCAACCCTATCTGTGTAAAAAAGTCCGTCACTAACGAAACCATGATACTAGATGGTGCTGTTCTCACAGCCTTAACTCGTGGCCAAAATACACAACGACTGGAATGGACACCGCATTCCCATGGACCGTTTTATGAGTGAAAACTCCCATATCGGCCCTACCATACGTTGCTAGGTTGACAATATTTTGACGACACCGTAAGGTTAAGGCCGCAAAAGTCCATTCACTGTTCTAATTCCAGAACCCAATTTCTTTATTTATTTATAAAAAATACAGAAAACAATCTAATTATAAAAAAATATAATGTATACAATTTCAACAGAATGACGGCAAGGGTGGATTATGTGGGAAGGAGGGACAGTGAGGGACAGGTAGAAAGGAGATCATGATACTCTCCCTATAGGGGAAGGTCAAAATACACAGTGAATGGTACCTACCGCCACAGTATACCGAGAACAGTAGTTTATCTCCGGCCTGTCGGCCAGTTATTAGCCTACTCTTGCGTTGACGCTAGGGTTGTCACTTTATTTTTACTCCCTTTCTTTTAACTCGTAGCGTCTGAGATTCCGACGCATAAGGTAGACACGAAACCCGAAAATTTCTGTAATTAGTATACCTAGTTTCTGCACTTAAATTGCAAGAATGCTGATTAACATCAACGTAGACTTTTAAAAACTCACAGTCTTTGTGCTAATTAACACACCTTTTTAGTAAAGCACCATAAACATAAAAAAGGCATTTTTTCGGGAAGCGCAATTATTTTCTAAAGCGGCGGCTGCGAGCGCGAATGGCACCGAAGGCACGGCCCTTACTGCCGCCGCCTTGTGCTCCCATATTCTACGTCAATGTGTGCGTCACAGTGCGTGCGTACACGGCGCCGAGCACGCACGCACACATTCTAATGGGTAGCGGCCAGTTTGTATGAAGACGTATTACTGTTCTTAGTATACTGTGCTACAGCTTACCCAGGACCTTTCTAAAAGCAAAAGCTTCCATATCGGTCCTACACAATCATCTCCAGATTGACATTTTTTTCAATTTACAAACAGGACCGTGCTGCACCGCACCGGTCATATAAACCGTTCGCTCGAACAAAGCCATTCACTATCCCCGCCTTAAGATAAGTCTTTATTGAAAAAAAGTAACCCATAAAAACCAAGTTTTTATTATACTCGCTTTCTTTGTAAAATATAACAACAATTAAAGACGAATTAAAACATATAACATAACACTAAACTTACAGTAATTTAATACATTTCTAAAATGTCAGATGTTTTGAGCTTTGATAAGAAACTACATGCATTGAAGATTAAATTCTAAAAACATTTGTCAGTCAATTTAGATTTTTGTCATTCGTAGTGAAGTACCTATTATGTATACCGACGGAGTATCTCAAATTTAGAAAATATTCCGCGACGTTATCGGGCCGCCGTTGCTAGCAATCAAACTTTTGTAATGATTCCAATTCGAAAAAACTATTAAAAATTTGAAAAATGCAAAATTATACTATAATTATTTATTTTTTTTAACGAAAATTTGATAGATCTTCTTGATCGTCACCACGAGTCTGCTTGCAAAGTTTCAGCTCGATTAGATCGCAGGAAAAGGATCAAAGATCGATCCAAAGTTTTTTCGACGGCAAGCAAGCAAGCAGACGCCACGAGTTAATATAAAGGGAGTAAAAATAAAAATACAATTTTGATGGATTATAGCTAGTACTTTTCCAATTTGTTCATTCTTTATATTCTTAACATCACAAATAGGTTTGCCGCACATCTCATTTCAACTGCACAGTGTTATCTTTTCTTCTTCTTCTGCCAGCTCCATTGTTTACCGATATGTTTCTTTTAGAAATGATTGCATTTAAAGGTACGGTTCACCGTATTCCCCGCAGTCACTCTCCCCTTTCTCAGCCTGTCCTCTTCCACCTAGCATACTTCCCAAAAGTCGCGAAATTGCACTGCCGCCCATCGTCTTCGCTTTCCTCGTTGATAAATATTTTAAAAACCGAAGTTTTTACTCTAAAAAGCGCTTCACTACCGGTAGTTTAAAAAGTAATACGAAATCGAGTTCTGGAAGTTTCCGGAAGCGACTCCAAATTGCAAAACCAACTTCAAGTTCTGAGAGCCCCTACATATTTCATTGCATTATTGGGTCGACTTAATGACATTCCTCGAACTAATCCAGCAGTGAATGCTGCAATCCTTTTGGTGCATTTTTCAACGATCGTGCTTTTCAGCTAGCGTTTTTTCGCTGAATTTCTAAGAAATATTTCCTACTGCAGAGGATGAAAATTTCAAAGAATTTTTTTCAATTATGACAAAGACTCTATACAACAGCGCTGTGCAGCATGTACAAGCAGAGGAGCTGTGCATTACTAAAGATTCTGGATAAGAAATATTATTTAAATAATCCTCATTCTTATAAAAAAAAAAAACATATAAAATTCTTTTCATTTTCGATTAACTTTGTGGTTGTACATAATTATTGATTTGAGAAGACTAAGAAATTTTTTATAAACCACACTGATTATTTTTACCGTACTGTATCTTCGCCAGGACGGACGCACAATAACATCCATAAATTAAATTGATAAGAATCAAGTGTTACGTAGGGGTCTGGCCTCATTTGTGGTTGAGGGAGAGGGATAGAATCAATAGAGTTCATTAAAAACAATTAATAATATAAATGTATGCATATGCATTTATATGAATAAGTTTATGGTAATTTGTAAAGAACGTTCGTTAAATTTAATCTTTTTTTTACATTTTCTATGCAATATAAATACGTTCATTCACGACGAAAATGTCATCGACGACGTCATAAAAATTTTCATCACCATTTTTGTTTGTCGCGTAGTGAAAAGAAACGTATAATAAAAGTTAGTGCAATTCCCGATTTAATTATTTGTAAACCGTCTGAGAAATAAAATATTTTCGACTGTCTGATGTATATTTACAACATTGAAACGTGTCGAGGCTGTTTTGAAAATCGCGATCACATATAATATGTAAGTTAAAAAGAAAATTAGCCGTTAATTCCGACAAAATATAAAGCCTTTTTTAAATTAAACTCTGCAAACTTTGAAATATCATCCCCTAACAAACAGAATAAAAGTATTTTATCGCTTCTCCCGAATTAAAAAATCTTCAAAATGTTAAACAATTTATTCTTTTGAAAAATATAAACTTTGCTCGCCCCTTCTATTGATATTTCCGCAAAGCTTGGGGTATTATTAAAAATTTCATTTTGTATGGCGCAAAACTTTGTGATTTCTTTTTGAAACCATTATTTGAACCAAAAGTATAAAATATTCACCGTAACCTTTGTCTTTTCGGCTGTTTCTCTACCTCCGAGTAAGCTGGCGTATAACTAACCGCCAGGTATAATTAGTCGACGTTTGGGTCACCCGTCATTCCCTCATCCTCAGGATAACTTGATTATTATAAATTTATCGTTTCAGAGGTAGAAAGAACTCCATAATCACACATACGGAAATAAAACCATTGTTTTTTTAAGTTCTACCTTTTTAATTTTCTGAGACGCGTTATCAAGAATAAAGCTGTCTGGAATCCCCGCGTTTGAAAATTATGATTAGTGCACAAACATAATTTGTTACCAAGAATATCACATTTATATCAAGTTGTAAATCTATCCTCATCCTTATATGTATTACTTGTCATTAGCGTTTGAACAGAATTGTTTCTTAGAATCGTGCAAATATACAAAAACCTTAATTGATCCTTAAAATTATATTGCATCTCTTTCTAATACTTTTCATATAAATACAAGTTTTTAAATGTAAACTATTTAGATTGATAATGCCCTCATAAGGCAAAACGCGTCTCAGAAAATTAAAAAGATAGAACTTAAAAAACAATTACTTTATTTCCAAATGTTTGATTATTATAATAAATTGATGATCGTTATCCAGCACAAAATATATAGACAGAACTTACTCGTTTTTGTATATTTTTAAGTTTCCATGATAAATTTCGAGAATCAGAGAAGCGGAAAACTTATTATGTGGAGAACTCATTTGCTTGAGATAGTTGTATCATTTGCTTTAGATTACTTGAAATTGTAGTAAAAATTAAAAAAAAAATGTTTTATAATGATTTTTCATTAAAAAAGTAAACAGCTACAAGGACACGATCCACCCTCTGTGGCACATGGATTCTAATTTTAAAATTTCTGTCATTTCTGACATATTTCATAATTTGTTTTTTAAGAAATAATAATTGAACAGTTACATAAATAGTGGTTGAAGATTCAGAGTACGACTGTAAATACAATTTATTGTTTGAAATTATCACTTTATATGAACTAAAAACCTTTTAAAGTCATCAAGAAAACGTAAAAATTAATTTCAAATTAAAAAAAAATATTTAACTTTCTTATTATTGAACATTTCTTTAAAAAAATGCATTATATCGAATTGTATCGAAAGTATTTAACATTTGAACATCATTTTAGTACAGATTCAGCACCGTAATATAAGTTTTATACATGTAAAAAAACACGTTCTAAATATTCAGTAACCATTGTAATTTTCTAAGACACTGAAAACGAATTTTTTAGCCGCTTTATCGATAAATGCTTATATTTTCTTAATGATTGTAAATAATGTTCGGTTTATTATTTTTACATAAAAATATTTCGTTAATTATTTTAGTACAGATTCATCGACGTAATTTAAGTTTTATACTTCTGCGTAAATATAAATATTCAGTAACCATTGTACTTTTCTGAGATACTGAAAACGAATTTTTTAGCCGATTTATCGATTATTGCTTATATTTTCTTAACAATTGTAAAAAATGCTCAGTTTATTACTTTTATTTCAAAAAAGTTCCAAGTTACTGTTTTTAAAAAAATGCAATCTAGCACATACCTACATTCTGACAAAAATGAGTAATCCAAACCCATATTTCGTAAAAATCGTCGAAATGTGCATTTGCAGTCCTTATTTCCAGCCTCAGTGGGGAACATTAATAAATACCGCTTCTGTTGATTCACAATTCCGTACATTTTCCAGTCCGGGCGCTAGAGTGGGTACTCGGAACACGATCGCTGACGCGGCCGGAGTGGAGCGAAGTTTGCCCCACAAACTGGGCCACCGCAGGCGATACGGTCCCGTGTTGGGGAATATGATTAATCGCCCGCTTTGTGCGAAACACGTGAGCGTGCCCCTGTTATCCGGCGTTTGTGGTGCGCGTTCAGGCGCACCCTTATTATCGCGCGCCGACCCGCCACAAATCCGATACATGAAGCTTGGAACTGGCGGAAGAGGAACGAAAGTAGACTGAATGATAGAGTAAAGAATGAAGATATTAGGAATGATTGTAAAGCTGATCTGAGCACAATTGATAGAATTAATAAAAGGTCCCTCAGACGGTTTGGGCATGTCGAGCGAAAGAATGATAAGAAAGATATATAATGCTAGCTGCTGTCCGGCCGACATGCATATTTGGTAAAATGAAACAGAAAACTTATGATTAATTTAAAAATTAATTGAAAATATGATTTTATGTACAGAATATTATGTATGATATATGGAAGTGAAGCCTGGAGCTGGGAGAAGAGGAACTAAAGTGTACTGAATGCAGTGGAGATGAGATCCCTTAGATGTACGTGTGTCGAATCCATTTACGATAGAGTAAAGAATGAAGATAAAGCTGATTTTAGCATAATTCATAGAATAAAAAAATGGTCCGGGCATGTTGAGCGAATGAATGAGGAAAGAATGATAAGAAAGATATATAATGCAAGCGTTGACGGCGCCAGAAAGACAGGGCGACCGCGGAAGATGCGGCACGACCGGATTAACCAGATACTGGAAGATGGTCCCGTTAGAAGCCTCAACAACCGTCCATGTACGAATGTGGATGAGGCGAGAGTTGTATGTCAGGACAGAAGAGTGTGGCGCTCTATCGTCTCTGCCTACCCCCACGAGAAACGGCGTGATGGTAAGTAAGTAAGATGAATTATGGATGTCTCGCGGGGAAGCTATTTGAAAGTATGTGTAAAAGTCTTTTTTGGTCGCTTAAAAGGCTTCCGACCTATCATAGACTGGCTTAATTGATCACTTTACACAATGTAACTGTTTGAACATGGATTGTAGAATGGATAAGTTATTGGGAAAGTGGGTTTCTGGAGAAGAGGTTTATGGAGAGGTCAAGGGTCAATGAAGGCAAGCACGCTCTCATCTTGTTTTCCTCCGGATCCACCAGATGTACCGTTTCCTCCCTTAACAGAAGGGCGCTATGTCTCACTGTGTTCTTCTGGTTCACACTGTTCTTTATCTGAAGCATTTGCAAGGTCACGTACATACAAAGATCCACACAGGTCAGCACAGTTAAAGGATAAAATTCAAATGTTCCAAAATCAAGCAACATTGTGTCAAAGTCGTAGAAATAAGATTTTAGTAGAGCGTGCACTATGGAAAGGTATAGGAAAAGGTGGATATATTCAATAACATCTAGTACTGCTCATAAAGATCGAACAGTACTACAAATATCGAATAATACAAACATCGAAACACTTAAAATCATTCACAGACTAGCGATTGGCGAAATACAAGACGAAGGCATAAAATTACACAAAATACATGAAAAACATCAACACAACACTAGAATGGCTCAAAACTATCACATAACACACGCCAAAACAAAAACAGGACAATCCCGACTAATTTGCAACGGATTAAAACTATACAATGACCTGCCATAACAGACCAAACAACTGACCACTGACAAATTCAAAACAGATGTTACAAAAATGTTAAAACTCGGCCAACTATAAAAAATTGACTTTGTATCTAAATCATATTATTATCATTTGTTATATTAAATCATGTAAAAATGTTATCTATAAACCTTTTAGGTTTCCATTATATTTTAAATAAAAAATAAAAAAGTAACGTTCATCGATTTTTCCTGGGAAAGTTATTCTATGGTATTTAAGTACCCCATTTACATTATTCAATACAACTACGCTATCGCCATTTTTGTTTGAAATTTGTCAAATGGCGACACCACGACCGCGAGTGATTTTGATTATTTGATGATGATGATTTTGATTATTAATGTGCGCGAGAGACCCGTAGTTTTAACCCACCCCTGAAATAATAAAATAGCGCGAGCGGATAGAACGTAAGCCGTTATACATTGAAATAAAGCATGAAATAGAGTACTAGGATATTAAATATTTTATAGTAATTAAAGGAATAGCGCGCTGTCCGAATGACTAAAACAGATGCGATGCGAACCTTCTCCTAAATACAAGAATAATGTAGAAAGCTCGAAAATACCGGTACGACGCCGCGGTGCGTATCGTGTCGCGTTTTTATAGTTCAGTCAGTGCGAAGTCGGCCGCGAAGCAACTACGACGACAGGTAGCCAGGGCGGATGGGGTAGCCGGTCGTGAGATAACCCGAGCGATAAATAAAGCGAAATAATCGAGCGGCATACCCAAGAGGCTAAGAAATAAACTTCTGTGTGCGAGAATTGAATATTCCACGAGCGATCAATAAGTGTCACAGCCGTCTTGTCAAATAAGCAGCCATCCTTATTTAACAAGATCAGGCAAGTTAAAGGGCTCAGAGAAAAATTTTCAGAAAAGTTTCATAGAAATCGAATTAAAGCCGCGAAGTTTATTCTGTCGTAGTCAGTTATATTCCAAATCGACACCCCATGAGCAGTGTCGTCGCGCAATAAGCACGCAAAAGTTTTACAACAAATAGCAAAAAAGTTAACAGTACAATCTAAATCAGACAGTGGATCTCAATAATAAATACGTTGCAGAACATTGAGAACTTGAGGCGGCACATTCACTGCAAATGCATATTTCGGCGTTTTTTTACGAAAATGCATATTTTTATTATTATAAAATGTAAGCATTAATCGACAGGCCGCGGCCAAAAAATCGTTTCTAGTGTCCTAGGTGGCGCGAATTTTTAATGAATATTTATATGTACGCATAATATGTTTTTTTATACGTATAAAGTATACATTATTATCTAGAATCCGTAGTAAGGAAATTAAGAAATATTCAATATTCATAATGTTACAATGTTTCAAATTTACAAGAAATTTTTACGTTTTTTCTTGATTTTAAAACGCTTTTAATTTATATAAAGAGATGATTTTAAACAGTTTATTCTATTTATTCCCATATTTTGAGGCGTTACTTAATTATCTTAATCTAATTTAATTAATAATATTTATTCTAGATGATGAAGTATAATTTAAACGTATAATTATATATATATATTTATATATAATTATACGTTATATCTATATATCATATATATATCTCTGATATCTATATATATATATCTATATCGCTCTATATATATAAAATACGTATATTATGCGTACATATGAATATTCTTTAAAAATTAGCGCCGCCTAAGACACTAAAAACGACTTTTGTCGCGGCCTGTCGATTAATGCTTATATTTTATTCATTATTGTAAATAATGTGCATTTTATTACTTTTATATGATATATTTTATATAATAAAGGTTCTATCTAAGTTATTGCTTTAAAAAAATGCAGTCTAAATTCTAATATAAATGAATAATAATAAAACACATTTTCGTAAAAAAAAACGCCGAAATGTGCATTTGCAATGAATTTCCAACCTTAATTACAGGAAAAAGAAAAATGGAAACACAAAAATGCCCTCCAAATCAGATTCAAAATATAATATATTAAATATGCATCGAATTGAAAAATACTGTTTTTTTCCACTATATATTTTATTTAATTGTTAAAACGTTTTCGAGATCACTCTCATTATCAACAACAAATTTTCACCTAAATTAAAATAAATTAAAGACGGTGTTTATAGGGATTGGAACTCTTCCTATTTCTACAGTTTTGTAATACTATTATTGTAACAAACCGGTGGCGGGTATCATTCTAAAATCCCCTTTATGATTTATATTTTGATTTTTAGCAACTTTCTGTGAATGAGATCAATGATAAATATTTCCATCCCTGCTATTTCTGGTCCAGATGAGACTAGTGTTGTGCTGATGGTAAATAAGATAACGAAGGCTGTTCGGGGATCTGGGGACCCTGTGAATGAATTAATGAACAACCTTCGTTAGCTCCCACCCTCGCCAGGGTTTCTGTGATGGAAAATAATATAACTTGAGAATTCTATTGTACGATGATACAAAAATTTATCTACAAATAATGCATTTTTGAGTTAAGGGATTAAACTACCTTGACGTTTAAAAAAATTCATAGTTTTGCCTTATAGAGGTTCTAAAAATATTATAGTATTCAAAAATTCCAAAAATTTGTTTCCAAGGAGGAGTTTTCATTTTTTATAGTTTATATAAAATGAAATTCAAAATGTGAAATAATCATTAAAATATCTCTACAAATGAAAATGTTATGGGACTTTGAATTTCGCGACTATCAAGCTCGTGACGTCACTTGACCTAGACGACGCAGCTGGAGTTCGCTTGCTGCCTGTTGTGCGACGATTCCGACTAGGTCAAATGACGTCACAGGCAGCACATGCCACGGACGCCCCGCGCTAAAATATTAACATAAATAATCTATTTCTCAGTCATTTATTTATTGACAGATTTCAAAAAATATTTCACTGGTTAATAAGTTTTTATCTCAATTTTAATATCAACATCATTATACTCTCCACTTGAGTCTGGCGTTGTAGATGAATTTTTAAACGAATTTCATTATTATTTCGCGTTTTTCTCCAAACTCCCTTTTTCAGACTGGTATATATTTTAATAATTTTAATAATTAAATTTAAATAAATTAATCTAAATGTTATGAAAATAAGAATGAGGCTACAACCACCGGCCAATCAAATCACTAGGCGTATTGTATGTGTTTTCTCCTGTATAAAGTACTTGATTAAATTGGAATATGGAATGGCAATTTGGAGCCCACACTGAAGGAAATACATCGACATGATTGAGCAGATTCAAAAGAATTTCTCGCGCTACTTATACATGCGCAGAACAGGAGAATATCCTACATTAATGCACCATGAAGTACTGTGAATGGTCTGTGAATGGTACCCACCGCTTACCCAGGACCGTTTTATGAGCAAAAGCTCCCATATCGGTCCTTCTCATCCGTCTCCAGGTTGAAATTTTTTTAGCTACAATGCAAGACCGTGCTGCCCCGCACGGGTCGTATAAACCGGTGCGAGGCGGCACGGCCGCAAAAACAAAACCATTCACAGACCGACACCATTAGATACGTCTTTATTGCATAAAAAAAATACATAAATAAATTCAAGAACAAAGAAAAGGTAAAATAACAAAATAAGAAAAATAATACAAAATAATACGAAATAATACAAAATAATACAAAAATAATACAAGAACAAAGAAAAGGTAATAACAAAAGAAGAAAATAATACATAGTAGACGAATTTCGCGGTGGCGGCAGTGGATGGGTAAGGTCAAACAGACACCCCCTTAACAGGGAAAAAGACGATATAAAAAAAAAAATACATTTGGATATCCGGGTAGGGAAGCACAGGACTGGCAGGTCTTCGTCCAATGCAGGAGCCCACACATTAAAACAACACCGGGGAATGACAGAGTCAAACCACCAATACACAAGAAAACTTATCGCACAGATCCCCTCAAGATTTCCCAACGGGACACCCACACCCGAATGAACCCTCGGAAGCATCCGAAGTTCCTTTCATCCAACCGGAAGCATCCACCATGAAATACTGCTAAGAAATATAATTGACGCTCCGAACTTGCTAGAGAATTAAGCCCTGTTTGTACCAAATAATTATTTGCGAAATCCAAGTCACGCGCTATTTCATGTCCCAAAATGCATAACGGATGTAATGAATAAGCACACCATAACGCGTAGTATGTAGTAGTAGTAACTCCTAAATAAACTGAGCGATCAGGTCGATGTATTCAATGATAGCATTGAAAATAATAATAAATAACAAATAAATAATAAAAACAAATACTCAATTAATAAAATAAAAGCTTTAGCAAACAACTGGCTTACCTCCAAAGGTAGAACAGCAACTGAAAATTTACTTACTGTAATTGCGTAATAATGTCTTTAAATAAAAATATATACCTATATAAATTAATTAATTAATTAAGGAAAATAAAAAAATAATCTTAAACAAAACTTTAACCCTTTTTACATTAAACAATTATTCTACACATATTTACACTTGGACTTATGACTAACTCAACTTTCACTAACATTCCACTTGATACTCTATAGATACATAATAACTACCTTATGAAAATAAATACTACTGACGAACTCGAAAAAATATTATAATTGTGTGCTATAACGCCACTCTGGGACAGGCGTAGCCTAGTAGAGTGGCATAATCCACAAATTAAACAAAACAAAAAATGTGTAAATTATCTTATGTTTTATCTTATGTTTTATTGTTAAATTAGTATTAAGTATCTTATTTGTAAACAAGGATTTTTAAATAAATAAATAAAAAAAATAAAAAAAAACATCAAGCAGAGGACTGCCTCCATATAGGTACTCACTCCAGCAATCTGTTATGGGCCTACCACACGCTCAAGTATCACTACACTTTTGGTTGCGCATGCTTCTCGCATGAAAAGACTAAACACGGACATGTCTACCACACGCGCAAACTAAGTATGCGCAAGCCACATTCTTATCAAAATTGTCGGCGTGGAAACAATGTTTCCCAATGAGGAACTATTTCTTCTGCTATTATTTTTCAAATGTTTGCTAGTGAAAAAAATTACAATGCAAAAGACATTTTATTTTTCGCGGTCATAGTGAGAAAATTTGCTATATATGTTTTTCACATACTTAATAATTTTGACCAAACGCTATGAAATTTTACCGTAATTTTCACTATGTGCATACGGCACGGTCTATTTCTGGCAATGCGACAAAAAAATTCTACATTTTCGGTGGTCTTAGTGAGAAAATTTGCGTTATGTGTTTTTCACATACTTTATTTTTTCTTAACTGTATCCTTCGTAGCTTTAGGTTCGACCTAAAAAGAAATCAAAAATAATTGACAAATGCAATGGATAAAGAATACATGTAAAAAAATATAGGATATTTAATAAGCGAGTAATAAAATATTATTCTTTCATTTTATTTATCATTTTTTCGTAGGCATCGCTCTTTTTATTTCGGTCGGAATAATCCTTAGATTTAATTTTCCACAGTGCAAGTAGAGATTTGTAAAGAATTATTAATTCTGACATAAAATCACGATTTTATGAACGCGAATCTGCAATTTTCGAGTGACAGACAACCTCACCGAACGACGACTAGCCTCGACTGCTGCGTGAACACTGAACACTAGTGATGGGTCCGCTCTGTACTCACTACTACAATGTAGTACTACACTACATTGAAGTGCACACTTCGCACGTTTTGATGTGTAGTGCACACTACAAACTACAAACACCAAAGTTATTGAAAGTATAAAATTCAAATAGTACACTTAATTTCAAAGCGAACACTACAAAGTAGATATACTTCATTAATTTTTTACGTGAAATTTTTAGGAAGTTGATGTAGCTAAACGAAGAAATCTCTGGAAACTGTAACACCCCCCCCCCCCCCCCATGGTTTGTTTTTTTTTTTAGGTCGCCAAATTTAAATTACTTCATTTCATTACACTTCACTTCACTTCATTAATACTACATTTACTTCATTTCATTACTTCACTTCATTAATACTACAATTACTTCATTACTTCACTTCATTTCGTAGTACTACAATTACTTCACTTCAAGTAGTTTTTACTACAATTGTAGTGTACACTTTGTAGTCTTCAAACTGGTGAACGTGTGTGTGTTGTAGTCTTCATTTTGAAATGTAGTTTTTCCCTTCGCTACTGAACACTGAACGCCCAATCACACGCACAGACAAGCACGCGCAGGCCAAACCGGCATGCGCAAGCAAAAGTGTAGTAATACTTGAGCGTGTGGTAGGCGCATTATGCAATTAAAAAAAAATTACTCTATCCGACACAACTCGCACAGATTTATCTAAACACAACGCCCCTGGTGACGTCGAACGAAAGTTTCGAGAAATATTGAGAATGATTTATCCGGCTATATTGATTTGATTCCGTACGCGATGCACGTCCGCGAGTCGCGTCGTGGCGGTTCGTAAATGTTTCGTATTTCCTAATAGAGGTCGAAAACAGACACGTTACAAAAGCTTGTGACGCAAAAAATAAATCTTCGAATCGCAAATAAACAAAGAAATGTAAAAACAGTAAGTGATTTTGTTTTGTATATATATCACCGTGAGATTAGTTGTATGTGTGTATGACAAGGGTGCATGTCAAAAAGGTATATGGATGGCCAATTTCTAGAAATCTATCTCCACAACAAATATTTTCATTTTAATATTTGCGTAGCTCTTGAAATATTGTATGAAGACATTTTCACATAAAAAAATACGTTTGTTTATCCCTTTATTATATAAAAAAATCGAAACAAAAACAAGATAGACAAATATAATGAATTTTAAAAATGAGGGTTAGTGACTTCAAAGTCGCGGTTATTTATTTTATTTTATTAAAATTTAAAAATAAAGTAAATTACTTAGTTTTAAACCACTTATTACTATATTATATTCGTCAACTAGCTTTGGTTGGTCACCAGGACGGTAAAATATAGACTAATCTAAGTACAGACATTTACATAGGAAAAGAATATCAGGGAGGGACAGAATGTAAACAAGGTGGGGGGAGTAAAGGGGAGGGGTTGGAGGACTGCATTCAAAACTTTTTTTTTTGGATATTGCTGCCTTTGCTTTTATACCCCACATATTTAATATGCATACAGTTGCCGGCAAACTTCTTGAAATTCTTTGGCGTGGTGGGGGAATGCGCAGAAGACTAAATTGGGGTCTCGTTGGTGGAAAGGTAGATCCGCAAACTTCCCCCCACTACGCCGTAGAATTTCAAGATGTTTGCCGGCTACTATACTACCAGTGATGACGTATGGAATGGAGACAATGGCTTTTACAAAGAAAAATGTAGAAAAGCTCAAATGCAGCGATCCATGGAGAGACCCATGCTTGGAGTAACCCTAAGAGAAAGAATTAGAAATGAAATTACGCGCAGAACTAGAGTAGTGGATATCATGGATCGTGTAGCGAAGCTTTGAATTGCAATGAGCAGGGCATGTTGTTAAGCAGGATGCTACAAGATGGACTCCCAGAGTTCTGAAGTGGAGACTGGGAGAATAAAAGAGGCATTGGAAGACCTCAAAAGGGATGGACCGACGATATAGCCGCTGTAGAGGGAAAGAAATGGCTGCAATTGGCAAACAGCAAGGAAGGATGGAAGGGTATGGAAGAGGCCCTTATCCAGCAGTGTAAAGATGAAGGCTAAAAAAGAAGAAGAAAGAACATATTTAATATATATTGAAAATTGATAATATTTTCCTCCAAAGGGTTGAAAACGTGAACTCCATGATATTGTATCAGTTTAACGAATATTTATTTATGTTTGTATAATGATAACTACATTTTGCACTTAACAACTTTTCTAGTATAAAGTTACACAACTTTAAATTATTAAACATTTTAATTACTTTCAAAAGCACGGTCTTCTTTTAAATATTATATTTAATGTTCTTTCTGAATGGAACTTTCGACATCTTTATTAGAGTCTACGATATAATAATTACTTCTTTATACGGCAACAGCAACAGCAAACGGGTAAACTTTTGGGAGACCTATTTTCTGTTCTTGAATATTAATATTAGGTCTTTACATATGAAATTGAGGTTTAGTATGGGAGGAACATAAAGCCGATTTTTTTTATTATAATATATTTATTTAATCAAAGTTTGTACCATTGCTATCTATGCACTTTTGCCATCTCATAGGTAGTTCATCGATCTCTTTACTAAAAAAACCATTCGGACGGGAATCAATAAAATCTTTGAAGGCGGTTTGGACTGCCCCATCAGAGTTGAATTTTTTCCTTTGCAAGAAGTTATCCAAATTTCGAAAAAAATGGTAATCTGTTGGGGCAAGGTCCGGAGAGTACGGTGGATGTCTTAGACATTCCAATTGAAGCTCCTCTAATTTGGTAGCCGTCTGTTGTGCAGTGTGTGGTCTAGCGTTATCATGAAGCAGCAGTGGCCTAGAGCGATTAACCAGCCTCGGTTGTTTAGCAGCTAGCTTTTCCATCATGGTTTGCAGTTGCTGACAATAGACATCTGCCGTAATCGTCTGGCCAGATTTAAGAAAGCTGTAGTGAACGACACCAGCACTAGTCCACCAAACGCTCACAAGTAACTTTTTTGGAGTCAATTTTCGCTTGGGGCATGGTTTGGCTGGTTCGGCAGGGTTCAGCCATTGCGATAAGCGCTTCCTATTATCGTACAGGATCCACTTTTCATCACAGGTAATGATTCGATTTAAAATCCCTTCATTATTGTGCCGGTTGAGTAATGCAACGCAGCAGGCAACGCGCGTTTGTTGATTTGCTTCACTCAATTCGTGAGGTACCCACCTTTCAAGCTTTTTCACCTTACCAATTTGCTTCAGTGGATTAAAACAGTTTTATCACTAACACCGCAGCCTGTAGCTAACTCGGATGTGGTTTGCGATGGATCCGCTTCCACAATAGCCTTCAATTCTTCATTATCAACTTTGGTCTCCGGCCGTCCACGGGGCTTGTTCTGCAGGTCGAAATTTCCAGAACGAAAACGTTGGAACCAAAAACGCACTGTTTTCTTTTGCGGCACCGTCGCCATACACATCATTAATCCTTCGAGCCGTTTCTGCAGCACTGGTGCCACGGTGGAACTCGTACTCGTAAATAACGCGATATTTCAAGTTTTTCATTTTGTAAACTGAGTGACGCAAAGAAAAAACAATTGAGGAAAAAACAAATGAATTATAATTTTCAAAACACAAATACATGAGTAAATAGCTGTATAAATTTGGATTTGGAATTCCTAACCAAAGAGAAGATATTTGAGATCAAATTTGCCAGTACGGCAAAACGCCAATTTCATATGTAAGGACCTAATACAAGACATAATGTCAAAATTATCACGTAGCGGATTACCCTGAACTTCAACAAATACACGAAATAATTAAAAAGGAATTTATATGGATTTCACGCGGCGTAGGTTTTGTTAATCCGCGAGTCGATTTTAAAATTGCTCTATCAAATTGTGAAACGAGTCATTGTTATTGTTAGCTGGTAAAGTTAAGTTAAGTGGCACAACGATAGGTGATAGGCGCGCTGAGCGCTGCGCGCCCTCTGGGTGAAGGCCGCTTTCCACCCCACCACCGGCCGCGGCAGAAAATCGTTCTTCGTTTCGACACGGTTTCCCGCCAATTTCAATGGTGTTTCTATGTCAACACTGCGGTGAATTCGATTCCATTCTCGGACATGGACCGTGATTAATGTATAATTCCTACATTTATTTTATTTAACCTGCCGCCTGAAAGATTTATAAGCGTTTTGTTATTTATAAAATACCCCGTTTGCGGCGCAATTATTTTCCAGATCGACGAATGTGACGAAAACCAATAAAATTTAATTTGGACTGTTATAATTTATTTTTGGATTTTGATTTAAGTTACGTTACTAAAAGCGTCCGAATGACATACATCACGTAGCATTATTATTATTTTTGCTATTACCTAATATGCTGAAATTATGCGGAGCGTTAGTTTGTATGTTCCCGATAATTACCTAAGACAGCGTCAGCATAGATTGTTTCACATTTCAATATACAGGACCAACCTGCCAATGGTTACGCCTGTTGGAAGATCTACCGCTATGCTGAACAATATTACTCTGGATATCGATCTGTTTCATGTCTCTGAGAGGGTATTCCGAAGCAGGATTCTCCTACACCTTTGATGTGAATGATTTTATAATGTTTAATATTTGCTTGTTTATATATGCTTAATTCTAACTTATTTATAACATTTATGAATTAAAGTTTGTAATGTAAATGGTATATAAAAAAATAAATTGAATTGAATTGAATTTAGAATAAATCTTAAAAAACAGAAACCAAATCAAGAAAATAACAGCAACTTTCGTCACTTATTTGGGACACCGTTCCGTTTAATCTGAACGGTCAATTTAAAATCAAAATATGTAATACAAATGCAATCACTTAAAAAATGTAAGCAGTTAGATGTGCATGTACGCGGTTGGATAACAGCGCCAGAATCGTGTTTTTTAAAGATTCTTGCAACAAATATCACATCGTCGTGGCGCCGGGGATCGGCGCTGATCACTGGGGATTCCCACGCAGACATCCCTAAACTTGGTGGAATTAATGTAGGTAACTGCTACACCATCACATGCATGCGACGTACGACCATGTATAGACTCGCTTTTTCAAAAATTTATTTGAAAATTTATGCCAAGAAATCACTTTTAACTAGTGGTTTGCTGGATTACATTAAAAGCCAGCCACTTAACGCAAGACATCGTCGGCTCGCCGAGATAAAACTAGTAGGTACCAAAATCTACAATATCGCGTCGTATATTTTTTATTCCAGAATTAATATATTTATCATATAGTATGTATTATTACATATTGTTATTTTTCTGTAATGTAAATTTTTGTTGAAAAATGTATCTAAGTGTAAGAAATACATTAATTCATTAATTTTGTGCCGAACCTACCACACTGCTTAATTGCGCCAAAATGTTCCAGGCTCGATCCCGACTAAGGCCCGGTTGTTTCAAGTTCGATCAAAGTAAGCGGTCGATAAAAGCATAGATTTTTACGAAAACGGATCGTCTGATTGGTGGAGAACGTAAAAATTTCAGTTTAAACTCTACGCTTACTTTGATCGAATTTGAAACAACCGGGCCTAAGCGGAATCGACTGTATTTGAATATGAATTTATGCGAATATTTTTATTTTAACCATGTATATATCAAATTAATTGGTTTGTTTATCTGAAATTATTTTATAACAAAGAAAAGTACCTGCCGGTAGTTTAAATCTCGCGAGCGGGCTATTTTTACATACATTTAATTCAAATTATTTATTAAGATAAATTATAGTAAACTCACAGAGGCGAAGCTGTTTATATGGGAAACGTGTATGAAGTCTTTGTAGGGTGGCCTAGGTAGGGCCTTTTTAAAATTATTTTATTCGGTCATTCAACAGGGAGACATAATTGCTTGGTAAGACAAAATACAGAAAAATAGTTAAATGTCTCTCACAATTAAATGATGACATAGATAGGACATAATTATAGATAAGTCAACAGATAAAATAATTTTACAGTTTCTTTTAACCGATTGTTCCTAATTTAAATCAATATATATAAAAAGAAACCCGTGTTTCCCTATCCGCCAAGTTTTCTCCACAACCAGATACTACCACCTCCTGGTGGTTATGGTGGTGAATAGCCCTTGGTGTCTCATTGAGAATGTGCGAGTTTGGTGGGGATGGCTGAGCGTGGGTGGGAGTGGGTGACGAAAATGTGCATTCTAGCACATTGTTTTGTTATGGGAAGGCCGCAAATGCTTTAGATTGTTTTAAAATAGGCGCGCTGACTGTGTCGGTGAGTCAAGAAGGCTCCGAAAAAACCTACTATAGAAAGTTCTGGAAGGAGAAGATTCTAGAAAATTCCCGAAAGTTCTATAAGGTTCTAAACTGAGTGGCGGAATGTGTCAGTGCATCTAGAAGGTTCCTGTACATTCGAATTTCTTGGAAGTTCTGGAAGGAGAATGTTCTAGAAGGTTGGCGAAAGTTCTATGACGATCCAAACAGTGTTCTAAAAATCTGCGCATGCGAAGCCGCGCTGGCACAGCCAGTTTAACATAAACATAAAAGGGTTCGTAATGTATATACCTAATATACCTACATGGTCAGGGAGGGGGACGAGTTTCTAGTATCTGCTTCACCATATGACGATACTCTTCATATTTAGTGTTAAAAATATCTATTGAATTCAAATGTAATTATAATCTGAGCATATGCGTGGAATGGGAGAGGATTTCCTATTGTTGGTATGATAAGTTGGAAGGGAAAAGAGGTACTTCTGTCTGGTAAGTCGGAATGGGACGTGGAAAGATAGCAAGCTGGTGATTCAGGAGAATCAATAAGGTTTTGAGTTACTTGAAAAAGAAAGGATTGATCGGACAATATTCGCCTGTTTTCTAGAGTGTCCAATTTATGAAATTTTATTGAGACCAAATAACTTTATGAGCTGGCTTAATTATAATTAGGCCAGCTCATACTCATGATAATTATCACTTTACACAATGTAACGTTCACCAATTCCACCGTTAGAACATTCACACGTTATCAAATTTTTTAAAGTTGTATAGGTATATATGTTCTAAATCGAAAACCGTAAAAATATTTTAAAGGACTATGTGAGAGAGACATCTATAGTCTAAAGGTCATAAGTCCTAGACCACCGTATAAAGACCTCCATACACCTTTTCCATATATCGTCGCTGTATATATAATTAAGCCTATGTGCCGTTTAACACATTCTCAGATGAATGAATCAATTTGTCAATTTTTCATATAAATGATAGAGATATACTAAAAAACATTGCCGTTCATCTGGCAAGTCTGCCTAGTAATTATTTAAAATATTTTTTATAAATCTAGTCTGTGCAATTATTCTTTAAAACAGTTTCATTCATTTATCTCAGAATGTACTAATACGGCACATAGGCTTAATTATGGGTATATTCAGCGACGATATAGAGCTTTGTCTATTTGAGACTTCTTTAATTTATCTTAATTAATAATTATCCCTCTGTGGACGAAAGTCAGTAATATTTGTGTTCTCAGAACATACATAAAAAATAGAAAATATATTAATTTTCTAATTATTTATTTTTTATCTGAGAAAATTAATTAGAATTGTATTTTGTTCCCGCGTTTTGTTTTTTTTCGGTTTCCACGGGTAATAAATAATTCGTAAATGGTAATAAATCTTATTTGTTTTCTACCGTATAATAATGTGTGGAGCCACTGTGATTTATCGACCTGTTTCAATCATGTATTGTACTCGTATTTAGTTGAAAAATAGCACCGCAATGAATAATAATTCTGTTGATATTAGCTTGATATTAAATAAAGGTATTCTTAAAAGTATATGCGTATATATTTTATTTGTAAGTATTATAGCGTATATGTAAGTATTTCGGGGTCTGGCGTATTTTTAATTTAACAGACGACAATAAAGTAAAGGCTCGCTACCGGTGCTGTCCGCTGTCATCGTATCAAAAATAATTTGTACTAGCTGCCCATATATCCCCTTCCCGGCGTACACTAAATAAATTTTTAATTATTATTCCCGACCACGATAAATAAATCCTTAATCCCGTTTTGAGGATCTTGAAAGAGATTTCAAAAGAATGGCGCAAGTTATAACGTTTTTTTTCAGAAGCAATTATACCGAACATTTTGAATAATTTTACAGATTTGGTGCTGAACATATCAAAATAAATACCAATTTTCAATATAATGATTCATATTTATATCTAAAACTTGATTTTATCATTCGCTACTTTCCTAATTGAATTAGTAAAACATCTTTATATTATAGATACAAATATTAGTGACTTTTAAAAAATGCAGAGAAGTTTATTTTATATAAACACTTAAAAAATATGACGACGCTTAGCGTCCAATTGTAGCGAAGATTCGCATATTATTGAATCATTTGTTTAAAAAGTGTACATTTTAAAATTCGTATAATAATCATATAACGTTCGCATAATATTTAATATCTTCTAATAGAAATTTAAACAGAAATAGATGCTTTTATCGGCAATCATACAAGATAGATTTAGAGTAGATATTTACTCGTGTTATGCATAGAATTTCTTATACAGGCATCTCTTAGCTAGCAGCAAAAACTTTATAGGTGATTCCTGCCTTGAAGTTGAGTCGAAAATATTCAAGCAACCATGACCTATCTATAGTTATGAAGATATGCAATATCAAAGTGTGCATTTTGTTATCAATAGTTCTGGTTTATTTTTTGCTAAAAGGTGAACGAACTATCATTACGGTAACTTATATTGATGATGAAAATTCATTCGCTTCAATACAAGTCCAATAAAATGATAGAAACCTTTCAAAAATTGGAAATATATTTTTTTTACACCGGACACCCTGTATAAGTGAGGATCAATGTTAGTTGGTATTGGTGCATGATTTAAAAAAAAATTAAGTTATTTTAAAAAATATAAATAAACTAGGTATATACTCTTTCTAGATCTCAC